>JXTB01000175.1:408560-583262 GCA_002914805.1 Parasponia andersonii
GGGGGAGGGAGGAGAGGGAAGAGAGAGAGAGAGGGGGAGGAAGATGTGCACGTGGCCCCTCTTTATTGGGCTGTGCAATTTTTCAAAAATTGCACATAAATCCCCAAAATTTCAAATCTCTATCAATCTAGTCCCCCAAAATTTGCAATTTAGTCCATCTGAACAAAACTTTTGCAAATTAGTCCCCACAATATTTTATCCGGAAAATTGGTAAAATGTCCAAATTACCCTCGAAAATTCCGGGTTTTTACAAAATTAGTCACAAATTTTAAATCTAAATAATAATGTTTAAAATAACTAAAATATGAGATATAAACTAAACAAATTAATAGTCAAAATACAATATACGAAATTGCAATTATCCTTGAAATAATTGTAATTTTGATTTCCAAAGTAGTTACTCTCGTCTTAGTTTTTAGACTTCTAAAACCGTAATATGTTAGTCGATCCCTAGATTTATTCCATTATAAATCTGTTAAATTTAAGGACAATATTAGCATTGGTCCCTATAAACTATGAAAACTATATTTTATTCGAGTATTTTAACGTCAAAAATTTATCATGAAATTTTTAAAGGGACTTGAATAAAATAATTTTTGAAAGTTAGCTTAAGGTATTTGAGACGTTGTAGGACTAGCAAGACAATTAGTCTTATTTTAGTTTCTGTAAGATCTTAGCTAATTTTTTTAAATTTCAACAAAAAAAGAAAAAGTTTGGTTTTTAAGATATATTTTTTAAATAATTTTAATTTGAATGCTAATGAGTTGTGTACTTTCCATCGACTCCGGGGAATAGATAGATTCCACATTTTAATTTGACCACGATCATGTAAATAGTTCTAATAATTTATGGGCCTTACCATTTTAGCGATTATGTTAGAAGTAACCATTATTATTTTTATAAATTTTTGATGTCAATATTAGTACGTGAGTTGCCGTTATTTAATTATTCTAAAAAATTTATACAAATAAATTTATAGCATTTATGAATTGGACAATGACAATTTATATACTACGCAAATTGGATTGGATTATTCTAAAAAATTTATACAAATAAATTTATAGCATTTATGAATTAGACAATGACAATTTATATACCACATAAATTAAATTGGACGATGATAATTTACATACCATATAAATTAGTAATAAAAAGTGAAATAAGAGTTAGGAACCGAAGTATTATTCTATTTTACGAAGAAATTTTTAAAAAGAAAATACTCATCCTCTACTCAAAAAAAAAAAATCTAGTGAATTTATGTTAATGTTATAGCGTGTAAATATGATTAGTTAATAAAATGCGAACAAAAGTTGATCAAGCACTAAAGTTTTCGACCCATCTGACTCCTAATGATGGTATTGGATTTGATACTATCTATTAAAACCCAAACTTTATATATATAAAAATTTATATATATATATATATATATATAATACATCTTCTATGCACTATCTAAAGTCTTTCCTCAGAATGATCATTCATTACAAGCTGCTAGCATTCCTTCTTATATTCTATGTACGTGACAAATAACTTTTCTCACATTGTGACTGTTAAAATTCATACTTATAGATAAGACACTAAGAGCTTTGTGCCACTTAATATACTTAGTATTAGTTTCATCCTAATATTCACTAGTTATGTGATAGAAAATACTTAAATTGTTATGTAGTGTGTATTTTCGAACATTCAATGCTATATCAAAATTAAACTACATAAGATCACGATAAAAACTAATAGTTACTTTCTAGTTTTTTCTTCTTTTTTCTTGCCCCCTATATTGCAGAATTCCACAATTAGATAATGAGCAATGCTAATGTGAGACACATTATAATCCTCCAATAAAGTGAGATCCACGTGAAGGCTCATTCAAATACACATACTATTATGGGCTACTCTAATGGAGGATTGTGATGGCGTGAAATATGGCAGGGACCTTTTACATATAATAAATCATATAATTATGCATAATGTCATGTCTATGAAGTAAATTTATTTATTTATTTATTGAAGCTTGAAGAAAGTAGTAAATAGATTATTAATTTTTGACACAATTTAACTATTTGCATCATTTTTAAGTTAATTTTGAAATAGATAAATTAATGTAAACATAACACATTATTTAATTGTATCATATTTTAATTAATTTTGAACTAGATAAGTCAATCCAATTTTACTATAATATTAGGTGATATACCAGTCTATTTCTAACTAATTATATTTATACTTCTAATAGTCTGTTTTATTAATTAAAATTAATTAATAACGGACAAAAATATTATCGTTATATTGAATTCTACTAATACCTACAACGTTACTATTGGATTGGCAAGCAGTGTGAGAGTGACGTGCCGGCTGAGAGAGCGCGATTGGTACGGCACATAAGATTGAGTGCAATTAAGCGATGCGTGCTGGCGCACGAACGGTACAGATTACAGAAGTTATAGCACACGCATGTGCACACATGGATGGGACCCACATCTGTCCTAACAAAGCTTTACAAGCACCAACAACCTTCAATGACCATGGGCATTCCCCAAACTACGACCGCCCCCACTTTTGTAGGTCCAACTATGCTCTATAAAGACTTCTATTTGGCCTCGTTGTCACACAAACCACAAAATCCTATTCCCTTTTTTTAAAAAAAAAAAAAAAAAATTGGAGAGAAAAAAATTAAAAGCAATATGAAATATACGTAAAAAAAGAAAAGAAAAAAAGATGGTCCAAGTCCCTTTATAATGCCTCATGCTGTTACACTTAATATAGATTCCTAAAAGTCCTTATAGTGTCTTCATGTTTGGACTAAGATGTTTCTCTTTATTATTATTATTATTATTATTATTTTTTGGTGTTCTTTTCTAGGATATTTGATCAATGAACAATTATATTACTTGTCTGTGTAGTTTTATTTGTTTTGATTGCTTAGCTTATAATTGGTGATGTTTATAGAGNATTAGAAATTGCTAGCCCTAAACCCTAAAAATCCATGCAAAATATAGTTATATTTAATTTTTTATCAACATACTTGAAGTACGGTTTATTTTGCGGCCAAAAAAAAGTGTTAAATTAATTACGCGTTGAGATATGTAAAAAGAAAAAAAAAAATTTGTTCAACACACTTGTTTAATTATGTGTTAAATTCCACATTGGATGGGAGTAGTGTGTGACCTGACGTACAGTGTTCTTTCTTTTTTTTTTTTTTTTTGAAAAAGACGTGTGTTCTTTCTGTATAAAAGATTAACGACAACTTGATTCTCTTCAAACCATGATTTTCGACAACTTAATTACTCATCAAAAGAGATTAATGTTTAAAAAGATCAAAAGTAGTTACCTACATTAATAATCCATCATTAGCGAGTGAATAAACTTATACAAATTAATGTAGTGATATGAAAGATTTTAGTAATAATAATAATAATGTAGTGATACGAGAGAGATTGTTTATATATATATCATACTGCGCGAACTTTACAGCTAAAACTCCATTAACGATATATACATATATCCTGCATTGATTAGAAACATTATGCCCTATTAGTGAAATAAATCATGCCCTTAAATCAAGGGTGTGGTCTCTTCTAACACACTCTTGGGGACACTCTTTTCTTGTTGAAGCAAAGTATATATATTCTCATGAACTAGAGGGGAAAAAAAAAAAAACTTTAAGCTCAAACGGTTTATGGTGGCAAGGCTTCCTCTTGGTTTTCGAGGTCTGAAAGTTATTTTTAAAGTACTCGGATAAATTTCAAAAAATTTTATTTTGGAAAAACTTCTTAGAAAAGCTACATGCACTTAGATAGCATATCTAAGAAGAGATTCGCATTAACAAATTGAATAATTAATAATTAAATAACTAAGTGTTTAACCCATTTTATTCATTATTTTAATTACAGTCTATTGTAAACTAGTCTATTGGAAACTAAACGATGAGTACGCAGTTTATACCCGAATCATAATCAGTTTATACCCGAATCATATTCTTCTAATTTGTTTGAATCCTAGGAGTTGATGGCTTAATAGATAATCAAAGGCCCATTAAGGTGTGCTTATTGGGAGCTTATCAAATTTCTTAATTTGAGGGGGAAATTTGAATTTAAGAATTCATATCGAGAAAATTTGTGATTTTTTTTATAATAGAATCCTCTAGGTGTGTCACGACCCAAACCTCGGGATAGTAGCAGAAGGGCAATTTCACTAAAATTGGAATTTTCTTTTAAAATATATTGTAAATTCCAACCAGTTGACCTATCCCACAGTTCATAGTCACCAATAAACACAGAGTGAAAATTATAAGAAAAACCAAATTTCAAATATAGGCTGAGCATCATCATTCACACCTCAACATCAAGCTAGTATGACATATATAGTTACAGATATTTTCAAAGTAACACACTTAATATGAATGTTAGCAATATCCATATATTTAACAAGACTTAAACACGAGTCTTGTATTCACACTCCTAGCATTACCAAGTCTCAAACTACGAATAAAAGATAACTTTTTATTCCGCTTGTTGACCGTTAATGTCACACTGGACATCACCTGTGGAGAAAGTAGAGAGGGTGAGCATAAAATGCCTAGTAGGTTATCCAATTTCCCTTTTTGGGAAAGTCTTTTATAAATTTCAAAACATCTACATGGTTAATAGTACTAGAAAGCATTTCTATAAATATTAAGGATTTAAACTATTTACAGAAAACTATACCAAAAACCAAAACCATATATCCAGGTCAAAACATATAAAAGTCTCAATTAAAATAAGCATAATGCACATCACATAAATCAACACATCACATAAACTCTTATCCTCTCATCACGACTAGAGCAACTTATATTATATGTATTGAGTGCTCTCTACCTGACATCTATCTCTGGAAACTGGAGAGACACCCATGTGTCTAATCCTACCAAACCGGAGGGGCACCGAATGCCTACGCCTACCGAATGGAGATAGTCAGAAAACAAACCTCATACGGGTTTATAGGCTCTCACCGAAGGCGGGTGTACTAGTCCGCCTACTACAACACTGTGATGCCTAAGACGACTCTCATGCATGATCATATGAAATGTGCAATATATAGAGTCGCAAAGAACCATACAGTGGTTTAATTAAAATCCACTTTGTACTTAAAAATCCAAAAGTACAGTTTCTATGGTTTTATCAAATCTCAGATATAAAAACTTGTACAAAATTATATGTAAAAATATCTAGAACAGTCCACAATACTTCAAAAAGTCATAGTTCATTAAAAAAACTATTCAGATAATTCAATTTAATAAAATCACGAAATTTCATTTTTCAAAATAAATTCTAATTTTAATGAAAATAATAGAAAACAAGGAAATTGAATCCCCTATCTCAAAATAGTAGTTATGAAGAGCTAATGACGCTCGAAATATCCTCAATTGATTACTGGGTTGTTTGGACAATTGTTTTCGAATCTTGTCACGTTCACTTGCAAAGTTGACTTTTCAAATGGAGTCTCGGATTGAGAAATAGAGGTCACCACTGAATTCAAAACATCCAAAAACATTGGTTTAGATATAAGGTTCATCGAAAACGGGTCCCGGTATAGGACCGTCTTGTGGCACGCAAAACGGTATAATTCATGAGCTATTTTCTCGATTTTCGTGTCATTTCGAAAAATAGTGATATATAATATCAAACTTCACCTCCCAACCTCATTGAGTCCAAATTTGAAGTCAGAACTCAGTTTCGAGGTCCCGAACACTAAATGGGCTCAAAAATCTGAAAATTATAAAAATACCATATTTTGAAAATAATTAGAAAAATAACATATTTTCATCCCGATAATTAACAATTTTATCGTTTTAACACTTCAAATTCATAAATTTCATGTTTCAAACTCCTCTATCACATGGTAAAAGTTTATCAGGAAAAATAACTCAATTCCGAATAATTATGAAAATATCACAAAAATTAAATATTATAAAATTACTACAGTAGTCAACTTCTCACCAGAGCTGAGCTGGAGCCAAGAGTGGTCAGAAATGAAAACTGGAGTCGAGACGAATCCAACGGTGGTGGTGGTGAAGTGATCGGACGTCGGAGGAGGAAACGGCGAGTGAAAAACCGTCCAATGGTGCTAATTTCGGGCGGCCTTTTCTCCGGCGAGGAGTGGCGAATTGAGACGGCGGCACCGGGCATAGCTTCGTCGGCGGCTGTGCAAGGATGCGAGGTGGCACGTCAGACGGTATGGTGGCTGGACGAGCCTTGGGTGAACAGTGGCAGAGAGCGGCTTCGGGGGACTTCCGTGGAGAAGAAAGAAAAAATAGGGGATTTTTATGCAATTTTTGAAAATTATAGTAGTGGGATACGTGGCGTAATCTGATTCGACCAATAAAATATCTGAAATTCCACTTTGGCTACAATTTTAAAAAGATTTTTTCACTTTAATCCCTCTTTAATTACACTTTTATCTCCAATTTGAAATTTTTTTTTCACTTTTACCCCAAATGCACTTAAACTTTATTTTATCTAGATTTAACACTAAATTTATTTCAGATTTTTATTTAATAAATCCAAAAATAAAAAATTACCGAATTGTCTTTGAAGTAAAATTACTTAATTACTTTTACAAAATTTAGGATTTTGCAAGGTGAATATCATTAAAAAGACAAGTCAGCATTTACAACATCCACAAGAACGAGGTAAACACTCTTTATCTCGAGATACAGAAGAAACAAATCCTAATAACCTTATAGAACCTAGAGTGTAGATTATCGTGTTCTTACAGTGAGAAACATGATATTACTACTTGATTATTTCTGCAACTTTATAGACATTCAACTACTATTCACTTATCTTTTTGTTCCTCTAAACTTAATTTTTTTCCCCCTAAGAAAACCAAACTGAAGAAGAAAGTTCGAGGAATATCACAGAAAACCAACAACATTCTAATTAGATTAGCACTCTATTAGCTTTCTCATCCCATGCACGCTAAATAGTTAATTTGAGACCAACAATATATTAATAAAGAAAGAAAAAAAGACAAAAAGAATAGCCGTAAAAGTGTAAAATTAAAAATTCCATTGTTGTTAATTGTTATAACTTGGTTCGTTAGATATATGAAAAATGAATATACATATGTGTGTGTGTAAAATATACACGTGTACGTGGATGTGATGGTACGTAGGATCATCCAGGACCATGAAATTCTCGTGCACTTGTTGGATTCGATTGATGGGCCGGCTGGACTTCAATGCTGCTTGTAACTTCCATTGCTTTTTGACTTCCTATGCAATATCCATCAACAAAATAAGATGTAAGAGAGAACATTAAATTTGTCTGCCGCAAACTAATTTCGGCTTCAACGAGATTTTACTTACATATTTACCAATTCAGCAATATTTAAGTTGATGGTAAAGAGGAACGGTATGATTTTTCATTATCAATTAGCTAGTCAAGGGAATTTCTCGTAGAAAGATCAGCCTTCTTTTTTTATTTTTTTTATTTTTTTTTTTTAGGGGGGGGGGGGGGGGGGGGGGTTTCTAAGATAGACTTGAAGTTTTTAGAAATTTGAAAATCCCTTTCGAATTAATTTTTTTGTAACATTGAAAAGTCATTTTATTTCTCTCCTCCAGATTACTGATGGTGAAATAGAATTAATTTTATGAGTTTAATAAAAGCATTCTATTTAATGTATTATTATAATAAAAAAACACTAAACTTAAGGGTTTTCTCATATTTTCATAAATTTTAGAAAAATAATACATGTGATTTTTATTATTAAAATTCTCATTAATTATCAATGATAATAACACTAAATTTGTAAACATCTGTAATAATATCTCATCTCTATTTCTTTTTTTGACAGGTTAGGAAAAACCATTAAGCCAAATGGAGTTCTAATAGTAATTATACATATATAAATGAATGGGATATACATATTCTTTATAGATTAATAAGTGTACTAGTAAAATCGTACTAAAAAAAATTAGTTATTGATCAACATACTCTGAGGGGTTTTTTCTGAACCTTTCGACTATATAATTAAGTTGATAACATTTATAACTCGTTGTTGATCAATAATTGAAGAGAGACCGGAGAGGTCTAGTCACAAATTAATACTCTATATATGTGTGTATATGTCACAACCCAAAATCGCTCAGTGACAACTGAGGAATTTCACAAAAATGAAAAATTCTTTAATTTATTTGAAAAATGTCAAAAAATTCTAGTTTTATAAAACAGTCTATTTAAATAAAATAATTGGAATTTCATCTAGTGAATTTCTCCCACAGTTCGTATACACCATTAAATATAGATTGAATAAGTACCGAAAAATATAAATCAATTATAAGTCCAAACATCATCATCATCCACGTCAAAATCAACACCTGAATGACATATAAAAGTTCACAAATAAAAATAAAATGAAACAATCTTGGTTCAATGCTAAAACAAAACCAAAACAGTCTAAACACCATAGCAACACGCTTCAAGCATTACCAAGATAACGTACAACAATCAAGATGACCTCTTACTCATCTCGATCACTAAGATCACACTGGACACCATCTAAGGAAGGGAGTGAGCATACAATGCCTAGTAGGAAAAAAAATAATTACCTCGATTGAAAACGTTTAGTGATGGAAAGTTCCTGTATGGTTAGTTTAAATCTAATACATACATATATAATGATCCAAAACTAGAAATCTTTATGCATATGTATAAATAAATCAGTATAATCAAAAATATTCAATTCAGATGCACATGACACAAATCAACCCATACTCATGAGCTCACATCCTCTCATCTATGGAAACTTAGGATGATGGTACTAAGTGTACCTAACGGCCCATTTAACACCTAAGCCCATACTTGGAGGGGACACCTATGCATCGCCTATCAAACCTAGAGGGGCAACCAAACTGTCTATGCCTATCAAATGGGGAGGTAATCAGAAAAAACAAACCCTGTGCTAGTTTATGGACTCTACATCGATAGTAGGGCATGCAACGCCAAACTATTAACTCACGATGCTAACATAGTGCTCATGTATGATCCTATGACACGTGTTGTACCGAACTGAAGTGTGAAAATAATCGTACTCTAGTTTTTCAATAAAAATAAGCATATTAGATTTTTATGGAAAAACGGGCAGCGTAACGGTTATATCTTTGATATATTCGAAAATAACCTGGACTTAGAAAATTTCTAGAGCAATACAGTATATATATCATACAATTATATTCTACCATATATATTCAAATAATTCAAAAGCCACGTTTGTTCTCAAATGTTGCAGAAAATAAATTTTATTCGAAAATGGTATAAAATGAAGGTAAGTAAGTCTCTACCTCACAAGAATAGTGATACCACACTATTAAATCCTTGAGGTGTCATTGATGATCACTTAGAGGTTCAAGAACCAATTCCAAGCTCTCGATTGTCTTCTTGTGAAAAGCCAACTTCTTAACAGAGCTTCGAATCCACAAACAAACTTGTTCACTAAATTCCCAACACTTAAAATAGTTAAGTTAGATATATAACTTGTCGAATTCGAATCTGCACCCATACCGGACCGGTGACACGTAAATTAAGGTAAATCTTAGCAGTTTGATTTCGATTTTCGTGTCGATCATCAAACATAGATAATATATATTAAATTTCCCCAGTTTCTAAGTAGAATCTAAAAATAATAACAAAAACACGATCCAACAGCTGGATTAAAAAGTCAAACTTAAAGCTCAAAATATTTAAAATTGGCAATTTTTGATTCGGGTTGTATGTGGTTAAGATATATATACCCTGACGATTCTTACGACAAGACGAATCTAACGAGTCCAAGAATGTGAGTTGAAACTGCCCGAAATGACGCTGATGACAAAAAGCTTCAAATAACCATTAATAGCGTTTTCTGGCTAGCGGGCGTCGGCAACTGTGCAGGACCGGCAACTGAGTACCCTGGCAGTACGGCGAGCTCGCATTGGGAGGTCGGTGGGCCGGACGATGCCCAGGGGGGGGCGGCAACGGTTTCCTCAGTGCTCGGCTGAGAGTGAAGAAGAGAGCGAAGGAGAGAGCATCGGTAGGGGGGAGAGAAGTGAGAGAGAAAGTGAGTGGGAGAGAGTGCCCACGTGGGGGAATAAATGGGATTCTATAATTTTTTTTTTTTGAATTGCATTATAGTTTCTCTTCCCCAAACTCTTTCAAACTAGTCTCCAAATATTATAATTTAGTCTTTCAATACAAAATTTTTGTAAATTAATCCCTCATTATTTTCTTCAAAAAATTGGTAAAATATTCAAATTACCCTCGAAAATTGTGGATTTTTAAATTATCAACCAAGTTAAATAACATAATTCCCTATGAGTTAAAAGGCTAATAATTGACCGTATTGGCGCCGCGTATCAATATGATAAGTTACTATAACTTATTCCCTACTAACCTTGTATATATATGGCAAATAGTATCTTGAAATTAATCAGCGATCACATGCATGACTAGCTAATAAAAAACTTCCTCATAATAGCATGTTGTGCCAATTATTTATTGTATAAATATCAACGATAGATTTGGATTTATATTTGTCACTGCTTAACAAGATCCCTTATTCTTTCAAAAACAAAAAAAAAAAAAAGCAAAAAAAACAAGTTCACTTATGATCAAATGAGAAGGGATAATATGCGAGCGACTGACGCGTTGACAGATGCGACTCTAGCATTTACATATATATATATATATATATATATATATATATATATATGTATATAAAGACCAATAAAATTTTTATTCCTTTTCATTAGATATAACATTTTCGATACAGTAATATTAAGTAGAACATATCACCAGTACTTAAGAAGATTCGAAATTCCTTCTCTATGATATCTGTTTCAGCTCTATCCTCGTAAACAATAATTTATTCTTGTTCCTATAATCTTGAAACATGAGACAAAGAACTAAGAAGAAGGAATTAAAGATCGTTGTCCTAAGTATATCTTAGGCACCAAACAAGGCGGAGAGACTTTTTAGAACATTCAGCTTGGCTTCTAGTACAAAGATATGGTTTGCAGTTTTTTGAAACAAGGTTCCTAGGTTCATTTCTTTGTACCCTGGATTAATGATCCTCTGGAGCTTCCTAAGCTTCTTCAGCGTCGTGGTTTTCACAGCCTCGGAGGTTTTCACCGATGTTGGAAGCTTCAGCTTTCCCTTTGATCTTTTCTTCATATGCAAGCCCCTTTTGTTCCTCCATGTGGAAGTAGTAGTACTATTACACATTGTTCTCATTCTTAGCCAGAGAGAAAGATATACAATTAATTGTATGGTTATCAATTTATATTGCACATGAATTGTAGTGTTTATATAGGCATAGCTAGATCGATCGATGTAAGAAGACCCCACCTCACTAGCTAGTATTCTCACCCACTGTAGACCATTATTGCTTGGCGAAAAATCACCTGATCATTATATGATATTTATGAGCCACTTGTAAGAATCGACTCATTATTTTTATTTGTGTAGTTGTATACAATATATTGTTAGATATACATAATAGATTTTTAAACTAATAGATTTTTAAACTAAATACAATCTTAGAATTTATCATGTCAAATTGTCAAGAAAACATTTATTGAGAAACTGAGACGGACCTGAATCCATAGCCAAATATGATGAACACCATATCGGAAGCATTAAATTGAGAGCCAGAGGGTTAAGGACCTTCTAGCTATGTATGCTTGATGGGTTCTCTTTCTGTTGATAGAGGCAGATAAAAAGAACATACATTCTATTTCGCTTAGGGACCAAAATCCTAATTGTTATATCCTTATATACTGATAGCTAATAGAGGCCCCATCAATCCTTATTGGTCCAGTATTAGGTAACCACACATTACACAATCTATATTTAATTAGTAATTTCTTGAGCATACAGTTAGAACATTTAATGATCCTACTTAATTAGACAGCTCTAATATTATATAATTGTTATAAAGTCATGTGGCTCACATATTAGGTTATACATATATAACCTAACATTCTCCCACTTAGGCAACATAGGTTTTTCTTGAGACAATTATATAATGAAAACTTAAGTACACACTTTATTACTGTTTGTTAAGAAATTACTCCTTAAGACAATCTAAACCATCTTGTATATCAATATGAAACCAAAGCGCCTATTATTACAGTTAGATAGGCAACTAAAACCCATCAATAATCACCAAATCAATACACGTGACGATACAGATCAAGTATGGTTATGTGGTATGGAAATTACATGAAAAGTAATCTTGCATACTTATTTCTATCTAGTCCTATTTTAAACTGAAATGAAATCAACCTTAGTCTTTCCTCTTAATGCAGTACCGTAAACTTTATGCTTAAATCTCAGTAGGAAAGATAATAATATGATAAATATCATATATGAATTCAGAGTTTACAAAAAAAAAAATTGATCGACCATATTCTACAGAAATTAAACAAGGAATAAGTATCACTTATGAATATCTGGACAAAACTACAAACTCCCACTGAAACTGCACATCTTTAAAATACAACATCCTTTTAAGCAATATGCTCATGAAAGTACCTTAGATGATAAACCTTTGGTGAGTGGCCACTATCATGGAGTTTGTACTTACATGATCCTTAGATACTTGTAAACTCTGAATACTTTATTTTAACAACAGATAACTTAAAGTCTATATACTTTGACTTCAAGAGTTTTTGTTATTATTAGAACACATCAATGTGGCGTAACTATTACAATAATTCCTTAATGGAATTTTAAAACTATCAACCACAGCTTGAAGCTTAGTGATAAAGTTCCGCAGTTATATTCAATAAGATATGTATACTTTGCTCCGTAGTAAAAAAGCTATGAGTATTTATTTAACACTTTTCCAAATAGCTCCTCCATTTATCATATATATATATATATATATATATATATATATATATATAACTAGAAGTGGATCTTTAACTATACAAGCATGCAATAAAATCAGGATTGAAATACCTAATGATCTCTGAAATTTCTCTAATTTCTAATAAATGAGCATATACATTAATGTTCTCTCTAAATTTTGCATAATCCATTTTGCTACTACTTAATGATCCATATGAGAGTTATTAATATATGTCTAACAATCTTGAATATACATAAGAGTCCCTACTGCCAATGCATAAGAGAATTTCTGTATTTCCTTAATTTCAATATCATTATAGGTACTGATTGAGATTCTATTTATCACCCTTAGTCAATTGGTATATCTCCTGAAGTATAATCCTTATCGATATAGATCTTTTGTGATATCCTAAAAGATATATTAGGAATGATCTCAATGTATCTATATTCCTTACCACAGAAAAGACGTCCCCAAGATCTTTCACATCAATATCCTTTGATAGAAATTTTTTGGTTTCGTACAAGAAGCCTATATCATCGCTAGCCAAAAGTATATCATTGATATTCAAAACCAGGAAGATAAACTTGCTCTCACTGAACTTGTGATATATAAGACCATTCACTAAATTTTTCTCAAAACCAAACGAGAAAATAACTAGATGGAATCTATAATATCTTAACAAGAAACCAGTAGTTTTTAAATTCACCTAATGTAACTCCGAAATATGATAAGCTACTAGTGCCAAAATTATCATGAAGGAGTCTTTCATTAAAACTGGAAAAAATGCCTCTTTATAAATAATGTCCTCATTCGGAGCGAAACTATTGGAACTAGACGAACCTAAATATCAACAAGATCTTAAAAACTATTGTCCTTCATGAATTTCATCTCATTTTTTATGGTATCAATCTACTTTGAGAGTTAGAACATTGTTTTAGCTTGAGTGAAAATAATTAAATCATTTTCTACTCCCATATCAAACATATATTCTTGGAGATTAACAACACAAATATCCGAAGTTGTACTTCTCTTTTTCCCTAGTGGATTTTCTTCATGGCACTTTCTCTTGAGGTTGTTAAATTTGCTTTTTTGGAATTGTTGCATATTGTCTTGATCCAAATTTATATCTAGAATAATGTCAGTTATAAAAGTCTAAAACGTGAACATTTTCAATTGTAACTGAAGGGAGAGAAATGAATTTCTCCTCAAAGACAATATTCTTAACATTTTCTCCCCCCGAAACTTAACATCCTTAAGTAATTTATATTTTCTCATTTTGAAAAGGATTTATAAGAGGTATTATAAAAATGAATCCTCTTAACTTTTCAAAGTACCGAATGAAATAGTAGCTAAAATTCTTAAATCCAATCACTTTCCATATAGCCTATATGACTTAATCTTAGTTGGACAACTCCAGACATATAAGTACCTAATGCTAGACTTCTTGCCTGTCCATAGCGCATAGGGATTTTAGCTACATCTTTAATAGAAGCTTTGTTTAGTATGTATACTGCAGTTCTTAGGTTTCTTTCCTAGACTGATTTAGGTAAAGAAGAATGATTAATCACACTTCTCACTATGTCCTTAAGTTTGCTTTATTGTCACTGAACAATACTATTTATACTAGGGTTTCTTGGTATTTCGTATTATCGGACAATTCTGTATGTCTCTAGGAATTGAGTGAAGGACTCTAGACTTTGTTAACTTTATCCTTCTTACCTACCACAATATGCACTATAATTAGATTTGACAGCTTTAATTTCCTAGCTCAGTTGAATTTCAACTTGGACATTGAAAAAACTTAGACATATCCAGAAATTGAGACTTCTTATGACCTAAAATAGGTACTCTTAATAAGAATAATTTTCTATGAACATAATATAATACTATTAGTCATTCCAGATAAATATATGGAATGGTCTACATATATCAATATAAATTAGCTCAAAGATGTCAAATCTCTTACTGATATGTGATTTTCTTATATTTGTCAGTATTCCTTAATGTACTTAACACATATTTTAAAGTCTGTTAAGTTAAGTAAGTTAAGAATTTCATCTAACACAAGGCTATTAATTCTCTATTAAGTGATATATCAATAAAAAAAGTTTGTGTCATATCATAGAGAAATTTTTTTAATTGATTTGTACTTTTGTACCATATTTCTTAATATAGAAGATTAACCTAATGAGGCAACTATTTTAAATTTATAAAGATTATCAATCAAAGAACTAGTAACAAGAAATTTGAATCTTGCAAAGAAACTAAATTTAGCTATTTCCAAATGAATAATGATGACTATAGTTGTCCACGTTAGAAATAGAATATTTTAAAAGTCTCTTTCAAATCCAAAATTTAACCAACCTCTAAATAACCTTATATAGCCTCTATTGAAGTTGTGTTACTATTGCCCAAATAGATGAATCTTTTATCATTAATTTGCAACTAGCTTCACAAACAATCTTACATGAATACACTTATGTAAATAGTAGGATTCGTATCTATTTACTAAGTGCATTTGGCTACAAGAGCTAAATTAATTTTATGACAAACAAAATTGAGATGCATACCCTTTTTTATACGCCAAAAGACATGATTGGGACGATCAACCTTGTAAATCTAGCTTTTTTACAAAAGAAACAGACAAATTCCTTATTTTGTTTCCTTTTGCACTTTATGTTATAAAGACATAACTGCAGCTTCATTCTCCTTATTCATTTTCCTTATCTTATCTTATCTTAAGAAGTACATGCTAAGTGAGCACTTTTAATCTTTTCTCACTTCAACCGATCTTCTTCTTGCAAACTATAGGAAATGATCTCAAAAGAGATCATCTATACTTAAGGGTATTGTAACTTTGCACAACTAATTTATGCAAGAAGAGAGATAGAGACTGAATGCACGAGCAAGTCTTTCAAGTACTTTAACTTAAGTACCTTTAGTTTGGAAGCGAGATTAGACATCTCCACAATGTACTCTCTTATGTTCTCTTAATCCTTATATTGAATTGAATAAAGGTTCCAAAAAAAATGGTACTCATTCCAACT
Source organism: Parasponia andersonii (assembly GCA_002914805.1). Lineage (NCBI taxonomy): Eukaryota > Viridiplantae > Streptophyta > Magnoliopsida > Rosales > Cannabaceae > Trema > Trema andersonii. The sequence continues at coordinate 424,478 of JXTB01000175.1, forward strand.
TTTTCGTTTTCAATAAAACGATCCATAATTGTTTTAAGGAACTACTTAGCGTTTACCTCCTCAGGTATAACGCCCCTTATGGTTTCTATAATGGAGTATTGCATGACCTTGAGACTTATGTAATTAGAATAAATTTACTACTCAAAATTCTTCTTTACCAACTGAAGTACTTTGAACTGTAAGAGCAGTAAGATGTTCTATTCGGAGCACAAGGTCAAGAACAATGCAACTGAGCATATTGTGCTCATTTATTTCTTAAGGTTTATGTTATTAAACACAAATATTAGACTTAATATTAGTAGATACATATTAAACAGAAACTGAACAGAGAATAAAAAACAAAAAATAATAACTCACATTAAAAATATGTCATAAACTAAGCATACAAAATAATAAGATATACTAGCATGACATACATCAAATAAACATATAAGGTAGAATTCCATCACAAGATACCCATAACAACATCAATAAGTCTTCCTTTTTAGTTGACTTATTAACTTGTAAGTAATACTCTTCAATGCAGTAATCAAATATTGACAGTAAATCCTGTAATATAGTAAATCTTCCTTTAGGCCGATTTGCCCTCCATATGGAAGCTTAACAATCATCACATATCTATTCTCACAGGTGTGTTTATTATTTAGCTAAATAATCACCTTTCTTTAGGCTGGTAATTATTCACATGAACAATAAATATACGATCATTCAAATATTTCAAAATAAATAAATCTACACAATAGAGATTACTTTGGCAACATGTTGTTTCAACTCATTTATTTCAAAATATTTAAACACATAGTGCAAAGAAGATAATAACCAAAGTACCTAAAAAAATAAAGTAAAAATTTCAATGCACAAATATTAATGGATGATCGACCGAGTTTCAAGTAGTTTTATCAACTCTCAAAGCCAAATAAAGTTTTCAACGGATAATGTGGGGGTCGTATTGAAGTTGGATTGAGAAAATAAAACCGATTGGTAAAGTTTCAGGTTAGAGTTCCTTGAATTAAGTCGAAAATGGCTCAATTCTATCCAAAACTGAGACTGTGTATCAAAAGTTTGACCTAAAAATTTTTCTCCTCCTAGTGGTGGTGTTGCGGCACTAGTTGCATGGCACTGCGACACCACGGTGCCAGTTGCGTAGTGCTGCGATGCTAGCATGATTATATAGTGGCGTTGTAGCACCACTGTCGTGGCACCGCAGAGCCACCCGTATCAAGTGTAGCGCTGCAGCACCATTAATTAGTACCGCAGCACCTAATTCTGGCCTTAGTATTAATCACCCGATTTTAAAATCAGATAACTCAAACCTAATACGATTTTTCTCCTTAATCTGTAAACTTTATGACCCTAAACTCAGAATTCAACCTTCAAACACTGAATATCTCAACAAAATCGTGAAAAATTCATCAATTATACATGTTATATCTAAACTCTAAAATACTAAATAGGTAAAGATATCACAAAATAGAGATATGCATGATTATTCTAAGTAATTTAACATGATTTTCTGCTCTGATACCACTTGTTGGATATACATAATGGATTGTTAAATCAAATACAAACCTAGAATCTATCATGCCAAATTGTCAGGAAAAGATTTGTTGAGAAACTAAGGCAAACCTGAATTCATAGCCAAAGACGATGAACACCATAGTAGAAGCATTAAATTGAGAGCCAAAGAGTTAGAGACCTTCCACAACCAGAATACTCTATGTATGCTTAATGAGTTCTCTCTTTGTTGATGGAGGCAGAGGAGAAGAGCATCGACTCTATTTAGCTTAGGGACCAAAACTTTAATAGTTATATCCTTATATACTTATAGCTAATAGAGACTTCATTAATTCTTATTGGTTTAATATTGGATAACAACACATTATATAGTCCATACTTAATTAGTAATTTTTTAAGCTCATAATTAGATCACTTAATGGCTCCACTTAATTAGATAGCTTTACTATTATATAATTGTTATAAAGTCATGTTGCCCATATAATGGTTATATGTATATAATCTAACATATATATATATATATAATTTGTAATTTGTTTTCTTATTTTGGAAATATAAGTGTGTTAGTGTAGTGCCCAAAATTATTGGAGTCGTTTAGCTTTATTTATTTATTTATTCATAGGTTAAGCATGCACTTGTTCATTTTTGTTGCACCATGAATTACTATAGTTATAAGTACGAAAGTGCAAAGCATAATTTAAATGCTTAAAAATAGTATATAGTTAGTACGAAAGTGCATGGCATAATTTAAATGGTTTAAAATATTATATACGTACACAACCATGCTTATCCCTGTATTCTCAATATTCATATTAATTTGATCACCTTCCTCCTATCTAATTTCAAAATTCATTGATCAAACAATCATTTTGTGATAATACAAGACTCTAGCTACCAAGCTTATTTTTCAAATTGAAAAATAAATAATTACCAGGACAAGTACGATCCCAATATATTGTTCATGATAGAGAATAGAAGGAATCATATTCAAACAGATCAATCAATCAGTTGTTAAATAACAACAAAACGAACCAAATGGGCTGAATTAAAGAATATTCCAGAGAAATATTATTAGTTAAGAACATGGATCCTAAACTACAAATTAAGTAACCATTGTTGGCTCATGTTTCTTGTTTGAGTAAAACACAATATTAGAGTTGGCGATAGCTAAATCCATAAGGATATGGTTTTTATTTACTTTTTATTTTATTTATTGATTTTTATTTTTTAAAGCAATCACAGAGAAAACGCCATAATTCACCAACTGGTCAATTCTCACAACGCGAAGAAGTCCAATCCAAACCGTTGGCATCCTTACTATTATGATCTAATTTAGAGTTTATAAACAATATAGAAGAGCACTATTATAATATTACTACAGGTAAACTGTGAAAAATATTTTGAAGTATGGTGTTTTTGTAATTTTAATTATATCATTTGTTTGTATAAAATTACACATTTATATTTTAAAAATATATAAATATGTTATCTGGATATAAATTGACTAACAAATTTTTCACCAAATACAGAATTAGAATTGAAGATATTTTATTTATACAAAAATCTATTAAAATTTAATTTAAAATATACAATTAGTACAAATCACTCGATTTGCATATAGAATATATAAATTTATAGAAATTTAAAAATTAAAAAATAGAGGTATAATTTTTCATAAGTTAAAAATACAAAAAAGTCTTGAGAGTTTTTTTTTTTTTTTTCATTTCAATTATCCCATATTACTATATTACTAGCGCAAGATTAAAATTAAAATTAGTGTCTTGTCAATGAGTCAGATCCCTTATGTTACATTACATGACTTCCCTGAAGAGACAGTTACTTGCCGACATCATGCGTGTAGGCGGTATGAATGTATCATTTGCGATCAATTAATTGCATGCGCATTCTCATTCATTGTCACTTGTCATATACATTGAATACTATAGCATATTAGTAGTTAGAACAATGGAAAGAAATATCATAAATATACTCGTAAAAAGCCTAAAAATCTAAACATGGCTTTTGTTTCAAACTTGTTACCGAGGAGATAAGAGGAGAGGGTCCTAATTGTCAAGTCTCAGCTCCCCTATTTTGTTGATATTTATTTATAAATATAAATTTGATAAGTAAATAATAAAGGATTGATAAAAGTAAAGAATGGCGTATCCAGTTAACAACAGGGGTAGTATATTCCAGTACGATTTGTCCGGTTGTCCACGGTTGGCTGGTCGGAGGGTTTTGCATGTGTTAAATAATTTGTCATAAAAAAATAAAAAAAGATCTATATAATAGGCTAGGGAAATTATCCTAAAGACTCGTATTTTTTTTCCCCGTTTTTGACCTAACTTTTTTTCAAATATATCAGACAACCCATTCTTTGGAATTTAAGGATGTGTCAAATCGCCTAAAGCGCCTAAGGATGTATGAGTAAAAAATACAAGAGAATTTCGTAATATTTAGTGAAAAATGCAGATAACTTTTATGACAATTCTTTAAATTCGAAGGGGTTTAATAAAAAGCCTAATTCTAATTAGGGCTAGCTGGCCGTTTCTCTGATATTTTTAGGAGACAGGGTGTTTTATAAAAAATTGACGAAACATGCATGATCATATTCTTTCTGACATTCATGAATTAATATGCATAACAATTCAAAGTTGAAACAGGGGCTCTACTGTTGAGCAGTTGAACCCAATCCAACACAAGACGAGGGCATACAATAATTGATTTACATACAATTTGGTAGTACTAGCCACAAGGGTCACCACCATGTTGCTTGACCTCATCCTTTCGATCAAAATGTCAATCTTCTCAAAGTGTGCCGTGCTTGTTTGTATATCGACACCTAAGGTTTTTTTCTTGTGGTGGGAAACTCCCAAAACAAACCAGCTTAGCGCAGATAAAGATTGATGGACTTGTCAATAAGGCTGCATTATTATTTGAATATATATTGCATTTTAGAATATGGTTACTGGAGTAGAGGTCATTTTCTTTGAGGATATAATTTAATGCCACACACGTGCAGGGCTTGATGGGTCTTTAATGAGTAGTAGTCCTATTATTTCATAGGCACGACTTTTTTTGATCTTGAATTCAATCAGACAATCAATATAGACTAGCTAGAATTTCATTTTTTTTCTCTCAAAAATATTATAGTTCCTTCAAAATAATTTTTTCTCGGTGAAAAGATATAAGTGGCCAACAATATTCGTCATTTCATATTTCAGGTTATATGCCTCGAATGCCAGGCTCTCTTCCCCATCACTTACCACATATTATTATCCCGGCTTATATATTTTTATTTTTATTTTTATTATTTATTTTTTCGGTCGAAACGTAGACTATTATTCCGGCTTATATGGACCATATATAGCTAGTATGTTTTATTCTCTCCTTGATTTGACTCACTTCTTTCACACACCACGTATTATTACCAATGTTACAATTGATTACAATCAACTCTTACTCGATAGTTTAATTAAAAAAAATAAAAGAAAGAAAAAATTGTTACTCGAGAGTTTAATTTAAAAAAAAAAGAAAGAAAAAACTATTACTCAATAGTATTTCGTGATTCATCAGTCTAATAAAATCTAACCAAATTAATTATGTCGTTTTCATTTCCAAGAAGATCAACAACAATTGTCTTGGCAATCAACTATTACTCGATATCGTTTCTCACGAAATATTAGTCTTTACAATAATGTTTATCTCACGACCGAAAAATCAAAGGTTATGATTTTTAGTAATTTTAAGTGAAATTAATGATGAATAATAGTTTCTAAAATTTCAGAAAAATTTAAGTACTTGAAATTTAATTTTAGTTCTCCAAAGTAAGTAAATTACGAGATTGGACAAATTAAAAAAATTATGATATTATTTATCAGTCCTAAATTTCTAAGTAAATTTTTCATTTTAAGATGAGAGAAAATCCTAATTAACTAGTTTAAAAACTTGTATTAATTCATCAAGTTTAATAAAACAGTTCAAATTAAAACCCTAGGCCCAATATTCAAATAATTTACATAAAATCATTTTATTTTCTAAGTACTCGATTTAATAAAAAAAATCATCATCATACATCTACTCAGTAAATATATTACTATTGGCTAAATAAATTTAATTTAGGAAAGGAAAATTGATACCGAATACAAACCAATCAATGAAGAGGATTTGAAACTGCAAGTATATGCCAAACATGCTTGCCAAGCCCCTAGATTAAATACCACAAAATAGGTCAACACCTAAAATGGGAGGAAGTAGGGGGTAAGTACAAGAATGCTAAGTAGAAACTCAATCACATGTTTGAGTAGATGCAATTTTATCAAACCTGCATGGTTAATGCCTTTTCCCAAATCTATTTATAAACTAAATTTATAAATAAGTGATATCCAGAATAATCACATATTCAAAACCAAAGTCAAAAATCGCAAGATTCTACAGATCATAAATCAACAAATCCCATGAGCTCACACCCTCTCATCACGAACTAGAGTAACTCGTACTACTTGTACTAAGTACTCTCTGCCTGATATCTATATCAGAAAACCGGAGGGACACCTATGTGTCTAAGCCTACCGAACCAGAGGGGCAACTGAATGCCTATACTTACCGAATAAGGATAATCAGAAAAACCCCACGCGGGTTTACGGGATCTCACCGAACGCGGGTGTACTAGTCCGCCTACTACAACAATGCGAAGTCTAAGATGTATCTCATGTGTGATCCTATACTATGTAGAATATATAACAAAATATGCATAATAACCATACAATACATAATCAAACAATACTTTAAAATTCAATTTCGCATTATTCTGGAATTTACTATACATGGGCTACATACCGCTGTTTTATCCCATGGTCATAATATAAAAATGTGTATAAAATTCATACAGTTTAATCCCAGCATAATTCAATAAATTTTAGCAATTTATCAGCATATCATTTTAATTCACGATTTTTCAAAAAATAGTTATAATGAAAATTTTCAAATTAAAATATATATAAAATATGATAATTGAATCCCTACCTTTATTGAATATCCAAATAGTGCTACGGAGCTACGGAGAAAGTTTGGCCTCTTTTGGAAGGTTGGGCGTCGTTTTCGGAACTTTGACTGATAAGATTGAAAACTCGATTTTTAATCGGAGATTCAGATCGTGAAATGGACTTCACTACTGAATTCAGAGCACCCAAAAACACTAGATTAGATATACAGTTTGACCAATTCGGGCTCGAGCCGAACCCAGGCCCATGGCACGCAAAATGAGATAATCTAAGCCGTTAGATTTAGATTTCCTTGCCCGTCACCAAATATAGACAATATATATATCAAAATTTTTGTTTTCACGAGTACATCACAAATATGAGGTTTATTTTACGATCTAACAGTCGGATTGCAAAATTTAAATATAAAACTAAAATAGCTCAAAATTGACAAAAATGGCAAAATTAAATCCGGACAATATTGGGTTAAGATATATATACCACGTTAAAGAACGTGACGAGAAGAATCAAACCCGACCATTTTCGTGGCGAAATGTGACCGGAATCGGCGCCGGTATCAGAAAATAGCTCGCGGATTTTATGTATCACCAGCGGCAAACGGGACATCGTTAGGCGGCGGGATGGCGGTGCGAAGATCATCTGGCCTCCAACTATCAATTGCGGGTGGTGGCGATGCTCGACGACGCTGGGAAGTGTCTTGTCGGAGGCTCACCGTGAAATCGGCGTTTTGGCCAGAAAATCGCAAGAGAGAGAGAGAGAGAGAGAGAAAGTAAGCTGAGCAAGCCACGCGTCTGCTCTTAAATGGGCACTGTAATTTTTTTAAAAATTACACATTAGTCCTTGGTTTTAAATTTTTATTTCAAAATAGTCCTTCAAATTTGCAAATTAGTTCCTCTTTCAAAAGTTCTTTCAAATTAACCCAAAATTAGAATTTTAAATATTTGTTTATTATTATTATTATTATTGGTTTTTTCAAAAGACCAAAATACCCTTAAAAAATTTAAGGGGTTTTACATCATTCCCTCAAAAAAATTTCGTCCCGAAATTCAAACACGATATGGTTGTAAGTAAAACAATAACTGATAATAGTCAAAAGAAGAGTGAACCACTGGTCATAGAGTGCAGGAGTAGCAAATCAAATACTTGTTAAATCAAGAAGTGTGAAACATGCACCTCTTACTTGGTGTTAGGATTCCGCTAATATAGCAATGCTACACAAAGATCTATGAGAAGGGTGTACACAGGAGACATGGAATTGCATGATGACATATCAATAAGTGTAAGGCATTGACACAAGAGATAGGAGATCATAACTCCAAATTGGCAATTTATCGCTTAAGCAATAATGTTAATCAAGGCTAGAATTTGAAATCATAATACTTCTATAATCAGAATAGTGATGGTTAGGTACTAATACATAAGATAAACACGTCCAGAGATCAGAAGCGACAATAAGAGTATGATGACATAAGTCATTTACTGTTCTTGGTAATGAACAGAAAGTGACCACATATACAAGATATTTCTAGTCAAGGACAAGACTAGAATCACTATGAATGGAAATCTCCAACACAGAAATTCTTACCACAACAATTCCCAATAGAACCACAATAGTCTAAGCATATAAAATGCAAGATCCACATGACGAATATTGTCCAAAGACTTCCCAAGTCTTTTACCCAAGGTGATACCATATCATTAAAACTCATATCGCAATAAATTCAGAGACTCTTCATATCGGTTTGTCCAACACAGGATTATAATAATAATCCTAATTCAACACTTACCTCCAAAGACCTTCTAGGTCTTTGGTACCAGATAGAGTCATATAGAGATGACTCAATACCCAATATATAAATAAAACTATTAATAATATTACAATACTCCAAAAATAAGGTTCAATAAATAGGATGTCTCTGTAGTGACTTCTGTCTCCCATTTAACCTCATTTCATTTTCAAATCAAAAATAATTTTGAAAAATAGTTTTGAAAACAAGTAACACAAATATCAAGGGCACATAGGAATACTACACTAGTTCAATAACTTTAAGTATTCTTTGGCTATTAGTAAACCAAATCTGAACTGTAAGTATTCCTTTTGAAAATTTAATGGTAGAGTTCAATAACTCTCAGTATGGACTCATAAGTAAACTGATCTTTATGTCATCAATTATACTACCATAATAATCCTTGGATTCAACTGAAATCAAGTAATAAGTCACAAGCTGAATTCAATACCAACGAACTCAACAATGACTCTAATCTACAATATATTTTAATCAGAGTCTCCAAAAACTCCCAAAAGTCAACATATGCAAGATACCTCAATAGTACTCGCTCATTAACAATAAGAGAAAATACACTGACAAGATTAAATCTTGTCATTATTAGTCAATCAGTTTAATAATTAGAACTCTAATTCCACTTACTAAGCTAAGTAAGTAGGATGAGAAGACTTTTTTTTTATATAGTTTACTAATTAATCTATCAAGCACTTAAGACATGTCAATTTCTTTTAAATCATAGTTAAATATAATAGAAATTTTGTTAAAATTCCCAAAACTTCTCTGTAGTTTTCAGACATATCTCTCTAAGTGATTTAAAAGCATATTTTCTTTTTGTTGGTAAATCACATTATGCAAATAATTTCCTATAGTTCTAAAAAAAATAGATAATATATTAGTAAGGCTTTCCTTTTGCTTTATAACTTTAAAATATCACTCTGACAATTTTATTAAAAATAATTTCAAAAAATATTTTAACAATAGGAAGACCTATAAACCGTTTTAGAAAATAATAGAATGCATCAGGTATAAATATATATATATTTTTTTTTTGAACCCACTCAACTTGTAAAATAAGTTCATAGAGAATAATCTTTTTATATAGTCACCCACCTTATAACATGTACAACTCTGTGAATTTAAAAGTTCAAGTTCTACTCATTAGTATGCATACTCAAAATTTTACCAAATATCAAGTCAGGGTATATTAATCCATAGCCCTTATCTCTTTGAAAATTCAAGTTTCATGTATCAAATAATTCAAAATTTTAATTTTAAAGAAAATAACATGTATCATCATGCACCACCTAAGTCTTTCCAAGACTTAGGTATTTAAAACTAAAATTGCAAACCAATTTATCATGTCTTAAGCCTTTCATGTTCAGAATTAGGAAAAATACTTGGAACTTTTAGTTTATAAGAATTACCTTGACTTAAAATATTTTCTAACTAATACTACCAAATATAAATTAGGATTAATTTGGTATCGTAAAAATTTAGTATAAACCAATATTCAAACTTTATAACAGGATAAATTAACAAACCCCAAATTCATAATAACCCAAAAATTTCTAAAACCATACATTTCTTAAAAAAAATAAATTATTTTTACTTAATCCATATTCTTTTCTTTTAAAAGGGGAATTTGGGTGATTTAGAAAATATTAAAGTGTGAAACATTGTCAAAACATTTCCTCAAAACGGGTAAAATAAACTCCAATTCTCACTTAATCAGTCAAAATAAATATTAATAGTTAATGGAGATTTATATTAGGTATAACAAACTAATTGACATACACATAGGCTACATGAATTTGGAAGCTACAACCAAATTTTCAAGAAGGAAGCCACACACTAACATGCACCATTAAAGACCTGTCAAACATAAAACCAATGCATATAACTCAATGCCTTTTACTGATTTGAAACTCAAGATTTCATTCTCCTCCCAAGTTTTTCCCAACATTGGGAGATTGGTCAAAACTAATTAGACCATGCTCAGAGTCCAATTAACACAAGCTCTACATGACTCCAATGAAATTTTATTCCCACCGCAGAAAATCAAGTTAACATGAATCGTTATACTAAATAATCCAACAAATACCAAGGGACCATGCATTAACCAACAAATACCAAGGGACCATGCATTAACCAACAAGATAACCCACATCAAAGTAAGCTTAGAAGAAACACGTAATTTAAGCCATCAAATGTACCAAGCATAAGTGATAAGCTTCGCAAGATTTAAATCGAAATTTCTAACTCAAACGTTTTCACCAAACAAGGATTTTTATAACTCAAGAGTCATATCGATTTCCATTCTCTAAGCAATACATTTTAGAGAAAATCACAAGTATAAATCTTTAAATACACACGTGAAGCTAATGATTTTCCTTCAAAAATCATTATCAATCCAAACCAAAGTTTAAAATGGAACTTGAAAAGTTTGATTTATGAATATACATTTATAAAAACAAATTACTTGGTCAAAAGGTATTTCAAATCGGCATTTCTAAATGTAAAATAAAATTTTCCTAGTATACAAATAGGTTGGGTGGTTTTGTAAAGTTTAATCTCAAAGTAGCGTTTTAATTTAAAACAATACGTCCTTTGAAAAAGTGTATTACTTTCACCCAACCAATGCTCAGGTTTAAAAATGTCCATAATTTCTTTGAAAATAAGTATGTCACCTTAGTCAAATACAAGGTCTACATCATTCAAAATGAAAATTGTCAACTTAGCATTTCTAAAAGTTCCAAAACCAAATGACCCAATTTTTAAAATCCCACCAAACTCTCAATAAATCAAGAATTCTCAACCAAAGAACTACAATAATGAAACTTGATGAAACTAAAGAAAAGCAATTACAATAGTTAAACAATATCTTAAATCATTACTTAATCATGAGCATGCTATGTAAAAAAGTATCATCAATACAAACACCTAAACATAGAATCAAGTTACAGTGTATATCAAATTAAACGGTCATAAGATATCAATCCCAAGAAATAAAATCTCAATCTCATAAATATCAATACAGTCAAGCCACACGAGTTAAAGTACAAAAACCAAACACATGCATCACAAGCAGAAATCCTCAAGAGAATACAACCACAATCAATTGCTGCAAACAAAAGCGATAACAAAACCCGAGGGATAACATATAGACAATCCACAAGATAGTCAAACACAACAACTAAGGCACAAGATGCCGAATTACTACCTTAGAACTCACGAGGTTCACGTAACCTACAACCTAAATATACGGGAGAGTACAAAAATGAGCGTCCATTCGAAACGAAGGATTACGCTAAGGACGGAAACCAATAGTCTAAAGTCAATCCGATACATCTGAGACTAAATTCTTGGGGAATTACCATCCCAAAAATACCAGAGTTACTATCTAGAGGGATAAATGAAAGATTCAGAACGAATCAGAACAAAGACAATATATTTAGCCAATTCCTAAGTGATGTATGAGGTATTTATCAAACACTTTTCTAAATCCTTTTTAAACATCAAAATATCACAGGCAAGATCCCAGACAGATCTGAAGCCTGATGCTCTGATACCAAAACTGTTACGACCGAAAATCTAAGGCTGTGACTTTTAGTAATTTTAAGTGAAATTAGTGATGAATAATAGTTTCTAAAATTTCAGAAAAATTTAAGTACTTGAAATTTAAGTTTAGTCCTCCAAAGTAAGTAAATTACGAGAATGGACAAATTAAAAAATTATGAGATTATTTACCAGTTTTAAATTTCTAAGTAAATTTTTCATTTTAAGATGAAAGAAAATCCTAATTAACTAGTTTAAAATTTTTTATTAATTCATAAAGTTTAATAAAACAGTTCAAATTAAAACCTTAGGCCCAATGTTCAAATAATTTATATAAAATCATTTTATTTTCTAAGTACTCGATTTAATAACAAAAATCATCCTCATACATCTACTCAATAAATATATTACTATTAGCTAAATAATTTTAATTTAGGAAAAGGAATTTTATACTGAGTACAAACCAATCAATGAAGAGAATTTGAAACTGCAAGCATATGCTAAACATGCTTTCCAAGCCCCCAGATTAAATAACACAAAATAGGTCAACACCTGAAATGGGAGGAAGTAGGGGATGAGTAAAAGAATGCTCAGTAGAAACTCAATCACCTGTTTGAGTGGATGCAATTTTATCAAACCTGCATGGTTAATGCCTTTTCCAAAATCCATTTATAAATCAAATTTATAAATAAGTGGTATTTAGAATAATAACATATTCAAAACTAAAGTCAAAAATCGCAAGATTGTACATATCATAAATCATCTCTTCCCATGAGCTCATACACTCTCATCACGAACTAGAGTAACTTGCACTACGTGTACTAAGTACTCTCTGCCTGATATCTATCCCAGAAAACCGGATGGACACCCATGTGTCTAAGCCTACCGAACCGGAGGGACAACTGAACGATTACACTTACCGAATGAGGATAATCAGAAAAACCCCACGTGGGTATACGGGCTCTCACCGAAGGCGGGTGTACTACTTTGCCTACTACAACAATACGATGTGTAAGATGTATCTCATGTGTGATCCTATACTATGTAGAATATATAACAAAATATGCATAATAACCATACAATACATAATCAAACAATGCTTTAAAATTCAACTTCGCATTATTCTGAGATTTACTATACATGGGCAACATACTGCTGTTTTATCCCATGGTCATAATATAAAAATGTGTATAAAATTCATACAGTCCAATCCCAGCATAATTCAATAATTTTCAGCAATTTATCAGAATATCATTTTAATTCACAATTTTTCACAAAATAGTTATAATGAAAATTTTCAAATTAAAACACGTATAAAATCTGGTAATTGAATCCCTACCTCAATTGAGTATCCAAATAGTGCTACGAAGCTACGGAGAAAGTTTGGCCTCGTTTGGAAGGTCGGGCTTCATTTTCGAAACTTTGATTCATAAGATTGAAAACACAATTTTTAATCGGAGCTTCAGATCGTGAAACAGATTTCACCACTGAATTCAGAGCACGCAAAAACACTAGATTAGATATATAGTTTGACCGATTCAGGCTCGCGCCGAACGCAGGCCTACGACATGCAAAACGAGACGATCTAAACCGTTAGATTTAAATTTCATTGCCTGTCACCAAATATCGACAATATATATATATATATATATCAAATTTTTTGTTTTCACGAGTACATCACAAATATGAGGTTTATTTTACGATCTAACAGTCGGATTGCAAAATTTAAATATAAAACTAAAATAACTCAAAATTAACAAAAATGACAAAATTAAATCCGGACAATATTGAGTCAAGATATATATACCACATTAAAGATTGTGACGAAAGGAATCAAACCCAACCATTTTCGTGGCGAAATGTGACCGGAATCGGCGTTGCTATCGGAAAATATCTCACGGCTTTTATGTGTCACCGGTGGCGAACAGGATGTCGTCAGGCAGCGGGGATGGCGGCGCGAAGATCGTCCGGCCTCCAGCTATCGATTGTGGGTGGTGGCGGTATTCGACGATGCCGAGAAGTGTCTCGTCAGAGGCTCACTGTGAAATCGGCGTTTTGGCCGGAAAATCACAGGAGAGAGAGAGAGAGAGAGAAAGTGAGTTGAGAGGAGATAAGCAGGTCACGTGTCTGCTCTTAAATGGGTAATGCAATTTTTTAAAAATTGCACATTAGTCCCTAGTTTTAAATTTTTATTTCAAAATAGTCCTTCAATTTTACAAATTAATCCCTCTTTCAAACATTCTTTCAAATTAACCCAAAATTCGAATTTTAAATATTTGTTTTTTTTACTATTATTATTTTTTTCAAAAGACCAAAATACCCTTCCAAAATTTAAGGGGTTTTACACTTACAATACCACAATTTTGTGAATTTGTAAAACTCATCATTAGCACTTAAATTCAAATCACTACAGCACGCGTGAACATATACGGCGGTCGGCCGAGTGCGACGTAAGTTCTACGTATAGCACCCTGCGAGGGTGCTTTGCTAAGTATAGCACCCTGTACTAGGTATATGTTCATCAAAGTACTACTAGGGATAATATATATAATAATGTGTCACAACTCTAAGTACTCGTACCCAAATTAATATGTAATAGAAGATTATGTTAGTAAATCTTCGCTATTTAAGGAGATATATGGATGCTAATTTCTCTTTTTCTTTCGTGACTTTCGCAATGAAAATGTCGAATGTACGCAACGATTATCAAGATATTAGGCCATAGTCGAATAATTAGTCGATTATATGCCCCTATTGTCTATAATTAACATGGTCTTAAATGATCCGAGTTATCCGCCCGTCCTCTATAGCATGGAGAACCATCATGGTTCTTCATCATATGTTACTTTTAGATCCGGTTTTAGGAGACGCAACTATCTGTACATCACATGATATAAAGCGAATCTTATATATGTACGTTTGACGCCTATGCGACGTATGACTAGATTAATAGAAGTATAAATAAAGTTTAGAAATAAGTACGTTAGAATATTGTGTTTCCCACCATATTACGTTAAATACAGTTTACCATGTCCATATCCATGAAGTGGGCAGTCAATTAATACTGTACAGCAGTTGCGTTTCCACGTCTCTCATCGATGTTGCTTTAGAAGAATAGATTTGAACAACTGAACAATGAAGCTTACAATGAACTTCTTCAATCCCCTTTACAATTTTCTCTGTCTCGAAAGGATACTCACATTTATAGCAAGTGATATCACATTTCTAGCTTTATTTGTTCTTTTATAACATCATCCCTAGCTCTACCATAATCCTTCTTAGTCTCCTCCCGTTTTTCCTCCGAACACATGTAACCAAGACTATCCTTGAATAGAGGAGAAGATAGAAAGAAAAGTGTTAGTGCGAAATTTAATTTGGCACCTTATGATCTTAATTGCAATGTAGTGGACAATATTTCAAAGTTATAGTTCAGTTATATTTTTAGTCTTGTGTATGTATATATTATTCTGTGTAATCGTGCTCCAAGACTGTTTTGACAAAGTATTTAACTAAAGTACCTGAAGTTTTGAAATTCTTCTCCAATCTGGTTTCAATAGTTAGGTATTAAGTCTGGTGGTCTGTCTATCTAGACAATTAGCTTATATGTCCATAGCTGGTAGTTGGGTGAGCTCTTGTTTGTCAAAACAATGTCTCAGTTTGTGTCATCAAGATAACACATTTAAGTTTGATCTTTTCAAGTGAAGTTTGACTTTGTGTCTTAACTGTGTGTCAAAACTGTGTCTCAGCCCGTGTCATCAAGATGACACCTTTAAGTTTTATCTTTCCAAGTGAAGATTGACTTTGTGTGTCTTAACTGTATGAGTGACTGTTTAATCAATATGACACCTTTAGATCTGAGTTCGTTTGGTATTTGTGTATCAAATCTGCATGCCTAAATGTTTCATCAAGATGACACCTTTAAGTCTGAGTTTGTGTGATATATCTATGTCACTGCATATTTAGACATGCGATAATAACTGTCATTAAACTGAGTCACGATGTACTTTCTTATATAAATAGAAAGCTTCTTTTCAGATTATTTTGAGGTCTTTTAGGTATTACTTTCAATGATATATTTTCATGAGGCCTTCTTGCTTTATGAGCAAGTTTCTTTCCCTTAGAGTTTTGAGTGTTTAGCTCTAAGTATGTCATTTGTCCATAGAGTCTACCATCGATTCCGGTGAGAAGATGGAGCTCCATGGCTACCTGATTTCATAAAAAGACCGATTGTACTTACCAGAGTTGGGAAGCTTATCAGCGGCAGCTAAAAGGAGTTCAGCACAAGGTTGAAGAAGCAAACTCTATGGAGGAAATCAGAGTTCAAATTGGCCATAAACTAAAAAGGAATTCTTGATGTTTGTATAAGACCTGTATCTGTACTCTATTCATATTTATAGTGGATTATTTGCTTGTTGGACCAGGTCCCGTGGATATAGGCACAACTTGGTTATGCTAAATCACGATAAAAGGCTATGTGTGTCTTTTTTCGTTTTCCAACTGTTTGTTCAAAGTTCTGCAAATTAAGCATCCTATCATAACAAACGAGTAGTCTGACTTAATATTTGGTATTAGAGCAAGTATTGCTTGCTATATTCAGTGATATTTTCGAGTTTCTAAGTCGTATTACTCTGTTTTGTTTGAAAATCATACTCTATTTTTTTGTATCTTACTGCAGAAATGGATCAGCTAAGAAAATGTGGATCTATTTCTAGACCATCCTTGCTTGATGGGTCAAATTACCCATATCAGAAAGCTAGAATGAGAGCCTTCTTGAAGCCATTGATGAAAGAGTTTGGACCTCTATTGTGTACGGATAGTCACCTCCTGTTGAAATTGATGACCAGGGTAAGGAAACTTTTAATCCCGAAAACAAATGGTCAACTGCTGAATATGATTTTGCTAATTGGAACTCTATAGGAATTAATGTAATTATGGCCTCTGTTAATATTCATCAATTCAAGGTGATTTCAAATTATACTGTAGCCAAAGATGCTAGGGAAAAACTTGAAAGAAAAATCAAGGTACTGAGTCAGTGAAATAATTTAGACTTAGGATGCTTATAAGTTAATTTGAAAATCTCCATACGCTTGAAGATGAAAGACTATTTCAGATTTTCATTCTAAGATCTGTGATATATCTAGTGCGTCTTTTGCCTTGGGAAAGGTTTACTCTAATGCCATGTTGGTTGAGAAAGTTCTTAGATCAAAAGCTGTAGTTATCGAAGAGTGTAGGATGGTAGAAGATATTGACTTTGATGAGCTCATTGGTTCCTTGATAGCCTATGAGATGAACTTCAAAGTATGGGATAAAAAGAAGAAAATCTCTAGTATAGCATTAAAGATAACTAATGAGATGGAGGATTGGCAATCGAAGGGGATAAAGATTTAGATTAACAAGAAATTATTCAAAATTTCTTAAGAAAAATATGAAAAGAGTAGTTTCCAGCCAACAAAGTTCAGGGAAAAATATAGCTCAATCTAGAGTCAATAGCACTAGAGTCAGATCTGATAGGGATTCTAATAACATAGAGAAAGGAGTATAATGCAGAGAGTGTAGTGGTTTTGAACACATTCAGGTGGATTGTGTAAATACTCTCTCAAGAAAAAGACAAATACAATGAATGCTACTTGGAGTGAGAGTGAAGAAGAAACAGAGGAGCAAGAAAAGGACTCTCATGCAACAAGCAATTTTGTAGCATTTGCTGCAAAATCCAAAAAGAGAGATGAATTCGTACTATTATTTAATATTTTTCCTTCAATCCTTATTATATAAATGCATATTTTTACGCAACCAA
The DNA here is from genome assembly GCA_002914805.1 of Parasponia andersonii. Classification (NCBI taxonomy): domain Eukaryota; kingdom Viridiplantae; phylum Streptophyta; class Magnoliopsida; order Rosales; family Cannabaceae; genus Trema; species Trema andersonii. The sequence continues at coordinate 442,132 of JXTB01000175.1, forward strand.
AAGTCGACTTGAGTGTATATTTCTCTCGTAAAGGCCAACTTAGTATGACTCTAAATGAGATATAGATTGATTATTGTGTAAGTATGAGTTCATCTTAGGATATAACGTCAAACTATTTAATTTGGAAAATGACTTAGCAGAAACTCATAAGAAAGACGGAAAAAACTCATAAGAAAGATAGAAATATGCTTGATTAATCTCAGATCAGACTTGTTGATTTGCTCACAACTAATACTAAGAAAGAGAAAAGATTAAGTGAAAATACTCTCAGCTATTTTTTATTTAATCCTAAAACTGAACTGCCATCAAGACTTATAACGATTTAAATAAACCCCTAAATGAAACATTCAAAAATTAGATATATAAGATAATTTTTTTTATAAAAAAGAAAATTAAAAGACCTAATATTCAGGATGATTCTAAATTTATTTACTAAAGATATTCTAAAAACAAAAATAGCCAAAAAAAAAATTGCTTTTCTAGAGGCCTAAAATTGCCCGAAAATGATTGTACTTCAATGGCAAAATGGATACTCCAAAAATTTTCATGCTATTCAAAAATTAGCTTATTTATGCTTACAACAATCTCACTTTTCCATAAATTCCTTTCTTTTTAGCAATGCATCAGAAAATTATTAATTTTTTCAGTACAGACCTCAGATAATAAAAAAAATGCAAACAAAACAGTTAAGTAATTATAGGACAAATTGTATTTTGTTTTCCTTGAACTATTAACTTTGTCCAATTTTACCATCTGAACTATTTATTTATTTATTTTGGCGTGAATTCCCTTGTATAATTCATTTATTACAAAATTGTTCTTTCTCTTAAAGACAATCTATAAGCTGATATGGCAGCTTTTTAAAATTAATTCATTAACTAAATTAATTTTAGATAAAAAATAATAAATGCTCTCTTCTCTATAGTCTTTTACCTCTTTCACATTCTTTCTATTTTCCGTTTTTGACTGTAATTCACCGTATATCTCCATCCTCCTCCTTATCATCTGGCTAAGCTCTACTGCTCCTTATTTTGTGATATACTTCTCTTTTGTGGCACACTATTGATCAAAGAATCAAATCGTTAATCCACAATGTAAGACTAATATCTTATTAATACAAATTTAAATCAATCGAAAAAAGAAAAATATTCTCGCCAATGTAAGAACAATCCAAGTAATATACCGAATTTCAATGCGGATGTTTAGATTTTGTTACCAATCATGACATACGCTTTACGCGTATAGCCATTCACAAATTCGTTTTTTCCTTTTAAATTATGGTAGACATATGCCGGCACTGGCTGGTGGAATCGTTTCTGTAGAGGCATTTTTGTAATCCTGTTTCACGAAACGCGCCGACAAAAGTGATATTTCTTGTGTGGAATCTTGAAAAGAAATTCTTTTTTTAAAAAAAAAATGCTTTAACTTCCAAAATTGCTCCAACCCCACCCCCCCCACCCCCCAAAAAAAATAAAATTGAAAGGTCAAAAGCTGGGTAGGCAATAGGTTTGAAAGATTGAAAAGGTTTTCTTCATCAACAAACAATAGCTACACACATCCACCAACTCAAAAATGCACAAAAAATGAAATGGGTTACCCAGCCATAAGAGGGTGGCGATGACCCAAAACTAAGAGGGAGATTCAAAGACATAGAGACTGTACTCTCCACTTTTGAAGCTGCAATCCTTCTCCGCTCTATGAATCTCCAATGATGAACAGAAGAGTAGGAAAGCAAAAGGGGTATATAATTAAATGAATTTCTATTACGTATTATTTTTTAAATCTTTTCTCTAACGCAGTACACGATTGGTGAATTAAAACCAATTGGTAGACCAAATTACTTTCCATTTAATGAAATTCCACTAAATAACGGTAAATTACACACACACACACAAAAAACAAAGAGGGAGAGGAGGTGAAAGAGGAAAAAGATGGGATGAGAGAGAATTTTTTATATAATATCTTTTTATAAATTCAAATTAATTTTTGAAATAAATTAATAGGAAAAAATTAGAAAATAAGTGCTACGTCACCTTTTTTATTAATTTATTTTGACATAACGAGAAACTTAGTAACAAATAAATAATATAGGGAGAATTCATGCAACAAAAAATAATTCAAATGGCAAAAGTCCGCAAAATCAATGCTTCCCGGGAGGTGTGGGAAATCAAATTTATCCTTAATTATATGAGTTAAAGGACATCACAACGTGATTGATAGAGTAAAGAGGGTAGACAATAAACATGAAAATTAAGGGGGTTTTGATAGAAGATCAAAATTTTCAGATTAATGAAAATGCTGAAAATGGTAATATGAATATGCTGAAAATGGTAATATGAATGTTTAATATTGAAAATAATTGTGTTTGATTGTACACAGTAATCTTATTTATGATTCTTGGATATTAGATAACTGTATTAGTTGCGCATGAGAATGTGCTTAAATTAAATTTAAAAAATAATTATAAAATTAAATTACTTATAAAATAATAAAATAAAATAATTTATTATGATTCTTAGGATTTTGTATTTTTTTGTTTCGTTTTTTCGAATGAGTTTTAGATACAGAGTGATCTAAAATTCACATATTTTGGTAACTTTAAGATGACTCCCACTTAAAAACATTTGATTCTTGAGATAATTATTTTATTGAGTGTTAAAATGATACTAAACACAAGAATGCATTGAAATATCTATTTCTAACCAAGGATCATACCAAATAGCTTCGAAAGGACTATCTACAGAACATCCCAACAAATAGAAAGAAATTGAAATTGTCTTTCTATTATCAATGAAAAGCTAAAAAATACCGGTGCATGCCAACAAATAAAAAGAAATTGAAATTGCCTTTCTATTACTTATGAAAAGCTAAAAAATACTAGTAGTGTTTGGTACTGCTCTAATAGAGTCATAGGACCTGCTTCATAATTAGAGCGTGGGTCTCACAACTTTATTAATTTTTTCAAACACACTAAAACTGCAAACGCTGTTAACAACAAACACGTTTGTAATATCAAAACTGTCCATCGTGATAAAATCCATATCAATTGACGTACCATGAGACCTACTTTTATAGATGCCTTGAATGTTACATCAATCAAAGCATTGATCCACTTAAACTTGAACTCGCTTTTTCTTTTTCTTTTCCTTTTTTTTTTTTAAAAAAAACGAGAAGAAAAAAAAATATGCACGTTAAGACTATGTTTTGTAGGAAAAAAAAGTGAAAGGAAGAAAAAAATTTAAGGAAAAAGTGGAAGAAAGTCGAAAATTTTGGTTGTTTAATACGAAGGAAAGAAAAATGGAAGATAAAATGAGAAAGAAAAGTGAAATAAAATAATTATGAGGTCTATTCAAATTTTTTCTTCCTAAAAATGGAGAGAAATAGAAAGAAAAAATATTTATTAGTATATAGGTAAATTAAATCACTAAAACTTCTTTTGCACACTTAACTCTAAATAATAATAACATAGTAGTAAAATAATCATTTTAAATTCAACTAATTTTCTCTCCACACTACTAATCAAATAATTATGAGAAAAACCCTTTCATTTCCATTCTATACTTTTTTTCGCCTCCTATTTTCTTTCCTCGGTGCCAAAAGTAACCTAAACTTAGCATACAGGTAACAGCTAAAAGCAAACCCTTGGAGAACCGAACCTTGTAAGTTAGCATGAAATGGACTAGTGGATTGGACATATTACCTAACCTCAAACTTCAAAGAGCCAACAAGTCATCCCCCAAAAAAGAGAGATGCCATATGGGTTACATCCTTTACTGACTAATATAAGCTGATATGAATAAAGGCAGTACTGTGATCCCACACTATCGGTTCTGATTATATTCATCATTACAATATTGGTACTATTATAAGGTATAACGTACTTTGGCAAACAATTCAAATGTCTACATTTGCTGTTGAGTCTAAATCATTTTCCCACAAAAAGATGGAATTCCGCCTAGCCTAGACAAAGTCATGATAAGGCCTCCTTGGTACAGTCTAGTCACACGAAAGGGTCTTCGTAATGGTCCACGAAAATTACGAAGGAATTCATGCTTCAAATATTCCAACTTAAAAAAAAAAAAAAAAAAAACCAAAATAGATTTACTTAATGGCTTTTCATTTAGTTGGATATTGTGACACTGCTTAATTGGACAATAATCTCACACATCTCAAAATTAAAAAAATGTCACACACTAACTAATCAACCGTCCTTTCAAAGAAGATGCTAAATATGCCAACTGCTGCTGCTTTTGCTTATTCATGATAAGAGCCATATATAATGAACAGTTTGATGAGACTGTTCGTTATGACTTCCACCTTACTCTTAAGATAAGGATAATAACCGAGGTACGAACAACTGAGAGAACTGACAGGATTTTGACATGCGACTCTGTCACCGCCTTAGAAATTAGCTCTTTTGACATTTTGGCCTCTCTTTTTTCAAAGGAATCCCTTTTTGTTAGTTTCTTCTAGTTTTGAGCCAGGAAATATGACTTAGACTACAGAGCTCATTAATATGACATAATTTCTAGCAGAGTAGTAGTTTTCATACATATGATTGTGGTCCTTAACATATATCCATAACAACTAATATAGACTTACTACATTATAAGATATTTTCACCAAGTTTTACAAATGGTAATACAAAAACAGAACCTCTCTAAGTCCTAATTTCTAAACCACCTTGCTTATCTGCGAGCCAAGCATTCCCTTCTGATCTGTGCCACAAATCAAATGAAATAACTTGAGACTTCTGAGATACAAAGACTCTTTCTTAAACAACTAATTAAACATTGTTACCAACAGCTCGTGTTAAAAACTTCAGAAATAAAATAAAACCAATAAAAAACCAATAAGCTACTAGCTTAAGAGAAGTGGAAATCAATAATCATGAGGTCCGGATTTTAAGCCATTGAATGAATAGGTAGCTTCCTAAAGGCATGTCTCTTTTAATAGATTCATATTTCCATATCCATTAGTATACCAAAACTTTGGACCATCCTTTTGCAACTAGCTTTATCTAACAACAAAGCATAAAAAGAAGCAATGACAAAGAAGGCCCCCAAAAATCTTCTAAATTGCATGCAGTACAGTACGTTGTAGATGGTGAAGATGTGTATTATAATCATAAAAACTAAAGTGCCATAGAAAGTCACCTGACATTGACGATCGACAATATTTATGATATGTCATTTGCTTCATCTTTTCCTTGTGGACTAAAGATGGCCGATCCGGAACCATTTTTTCATGGAGATGATGATCTTTGGATGCTTGGCCCTCTACCACCTTACTTGCAAACTCATTCTTGTCTTTCAGTGTTATTGAACTCCTAGAAACTTCCACAGTCACCCGTTTAATGTATCGTTGAGGTCCTGAATTCAACACACGTTGAGAAGAAAAATAGCTTAGTGTGGTAGTCATCATAATCACGATTTCGTATTTGTGAAGCAACGGAATTAAGACAACGAACCAAGAAAAATAGCTAAATTAAGAGGCAACATTTTGATTAGTTACACTTTGTTGTGACACTTAAAATGTACTTTGCATCAGCACACAACATCTCAGTTAATTATTTCGGGTCAATAAATGACTACTATGATTCAAATGAATCATTAAAATTCAGAAGTATTCCATTTCTTCCCTAGTTCGAATTGCAATTATTCAATAAGCTTCTCCAAGTGTTTCAGTTATTGTCAAATTGTCTAATATCATATGCATATCTAAACAACTGTGGCTCTTGTGTCTTTATTTATCGGAATAAAGTGGCCCACACGTTAGTTAGTTATGCTTTTTTCTATCCTAACTATATGTTGATTATTGTCCTGTTTTTATTTCGTCTGTTATTCGTAATGATTTGAATTAATGAAGTTCTGTTGCCCACTCTGCAGACGTCTTTTTTTTTTTTTAAAAAAAAAAAAAAAAAAAAAAGAGCCTTTAACATATGCTAAGGTTAAACTTTCTAGCTAATACCCTTGCTTCCTTTGACCACCTCGATCATTCCAACCTAATGCGAGGTATAATCAGAAATTTGACTATTTCTCCCAATTCTCATTGTTCTAATTGTCCTTCAAGTTCCTACTCCGTCATACAGAGAAAAAAAGGTCTATTTGATACCAACTGATCTTCAAAGTGAGGCAAAGTTCCAACTTCCGATCCTACGATAGAAGGAATACAATGAAAATCATGGACACGTGGTGCCATGTTGTCTCTTGGACTCCATAACATATTTTTCAAGGTCTCTTTTCCAGGACTAATTGATAATACTATTTGAGACTTCAATCGTTACAGTCACCGAGCCACAATTTAACAAAACTTTACCACATGAGACTACGCTGGGAGAGACAAAGTCACTTGTATGACGTTTGACTACTAAGAGAATACAACCCCAGTACCAGAAATGGACCAGTATCCCCACCCCGACACGTACATAACTGGTTTAGATTGTACTCTGGCATCACACTTTCCACTCCATTGACAAAAAGGGTTTCAAGAAGAAACTTATTCAAGTCCCTTCTCATATTTTTTTAAATAAATCTCAGCATCAATATGCTTTGATCTTATACCATCAACGGATTATAGTTGGAAACCAAAATCAACCAAAACATCTTGTCATACTTTTCCTACGCATTCGCAGACCGGCAACTCCTAGTATCTAAGGGAGAAAGCAGATAAATGTGTACACCATTGAATCAACCCACCTCTTAAGATATATAGACATCCTCATACGCCTCCCCAACAACCAATAGTCGTTCCACAACACAGAATTCAATAGAGTCAAAGCTGGCACTTAGTGTTGAAAACTAGTTCCCTTTGTCAACCACCAGGTTTAGATTTCCAACGTTTCATTTTCCCTATTGCCCCTAAACCTCAACCCTTTCCTACAACACCAGAGGTCTAGCAACCGAGACTATTCTGGCGCAATACATGTTCAGATTTAATGTATAAAAGTATAAGTAATACACCAGACCACCGAATGCCTTAATTCCAAAAGTTAACACACATTTATCTCATGAACAATCCTGAATTCAATTTTTAAAGGTGCCCATCTAAGAATCTAATGGTGGATATTAATTATTACTTACCTCTAGTGAATAATGTAATAAGAGTTCAATAAACGAAACACTTTAGAAGAAGAAAATAGCAAGTAAAGCCTCAATGACATATCATGGGGACACTAATTCAACAATGACCAAGACCAAAAACGACAATAAGACTAAGTCCTTAAAGCAAAAACGACATCAACTCCTCAAGAAAGCGTGGTTCTTCCAAAAATTTTCACGCAACTATCTTATCAACAATCCCGAATTCGATTTTCAAACATGCCCATGTTAGAATCAAACGATGGATATTATGTATCTCTAGTGAGTAACGTTCTCCAATGCAATCTTAATGAGCAATACCGAAAACGACAACCGAACTAATCCCTCAAAGCAACCATTTTAGCAAAAACAACATGAATGAAACAGTAGTAGAAGTAGAATTAGTACCTTTTAGAGGAGAGACCAATGACTTAGAAGGAACAACCAAAGGAGCATACATGTAAGAATCGGACATCAGATAGTCCCCAACCTTGTTTAGCAACCTATTGTCGTTTTCTTTAGCTTTTTCTTTCATTTCCACCGCTAAGAGAATAAACACTCAAAATCTTTAGAACCCAATTTTTATTTATATATATATATAGATATAGATCAAATAAACGTAATAAAGCATGAGAATGGTTACTCACTCTTGAGGGAATGAAGGTCAGAACGTGAAGAAGAAGAAGAAGAAGAAGAAGAAGAGGTCAACGGAGCAAAGAAGTAAGAGTCAGATTTGAGATAGTTAACGACTTTCTTGAGGAGCAACTTCTTCTTGTTGCGCTTATTAATGGCTACTCTTTTCTTTTGTACTCCAAGCAAAATCTTCTTCTCCATGATCCCCATTACTAAATCTTTCAACTTTATAATAATAATATGACTAATATCTAAAGGACAACGAACTGAAACTCGGTTGGAAACAAGTACTCTTTTACTCTTGGCGGTTGGGATCGTTGTTAGACACGTGTCAGCCTGTGGCAGTTCTGAAATCATGACGTGTTCTTCTGGCTTTGGTGTCGGAAAAAGATAGAGACGCGTGGCTATTAGAGGACTACGTTGACCGTTTAGCCCTTCATTTGCTTTGCTAGTTTTGGGAACGTATCCCTTTGTCTACAGTAATGAAATACCAAAAAGTAGATAATCTTATCTTATCTTTACAGTATGGTTTGTTTTTTTTTTTTTCCGTTTAAAAAAAGAATAACAAAAGAAATATATTATAATTTTTTTTATAAAAAAGTACAAAGTTAAATAGATCAAACCATAAAACAGGAGCAAATTCGATTATCACAATGTATTCAACAATTTTTACCCCAGTGAACAAAAGTAGAAGTTCCATAGCAATTGATGAAACCAAAACAGCTATGTAAAGCAATTAATTTTAGGAGTGGAGGTTTAAATCAAGTATCATAAAACAAAACAGTCGAAAAAATTTTGACGAAAAGGAAAAAATTAATCGAAATAGCCAATAATGAAACAAATAAAATAAACAAAATTTCTGACCGAACAATTAAATTCACAGTTATGTTAATTTATCAATTTCTTTATAATAATTTTATTCCTAATTTTTAGTAGAAATTTATTTAAATTCCTGAAGCAATTGAAGGAGGTGAACTGTGGCATGAAATTTGACCAACGTAAACTAAATAAAATAAATAAATTAAATGCAAGCAGGTGAAGGGAACTACGGCCCGCAAAAGAAAGCTCATTCACTTTTGTATAATACAGGATATCGAACCTATTTCCTACGAAACAACATGTCGTTTTATCGGCAATGAGAGCGTTCTAAGTCGGTAAGATTTTAGCGATTGTTGAAAGTTGAAATTTGGTTGGGGAACACTTGTTAACATAAAAAGAAGAAGGTCAAAAGATTAATCACAAAAGTCATAATTGTTAAGTGCATAGCGTCTTAATTTTTTCTTACATTTTATTCACATTTTTTTTTCCAATAAAATGAGGGTTAGTGGGACATTTGGTCCCTTGACTATCTGCTTTGTTATGATTTGGTCTGTATAGTTTTAATTTGGCAATTAAATCCTTTAATTATGGGATTGTTGGCAATTCAGTTTTAAGTCGAAATGGCCATTGAATAGGTAACGGAGAAAGATAGCGTTAAAAAATGAAAACTAGAGACAAAAAAAAAAAAGAAAAGAAGGAAAAAAAGGCAACAAAAACGTGCTATTGAGAGAACAACCCAGAATAAAAAAGAGGGAAAAAACGACAGCCTAATACCAAAGAATCCAAAGTATCCGGAAATATTTTTTGCAAAATCTAAACTAAACTAATTATCGAATTGAGAATGAAAACCCTAAAGAAACTAAGGATTGTTTTTTTTTTTTTATGTAAAATTGTGTTTATGAGAATGAAGCATCAAAGAAGTTGTAAAAACCTGGAATTTTCGAGGGTAATTTGGACATTTTACCAATTTTTCGGATAAAATATTGTGGGGACTAATTTGCAAAAGTTCAGATGGACTAAATTACAAATTTTGGGGGACTAGATTGATAGAGATTTGAAATTTTGGGAACTTATGTGTAATTTTTGAAAAATTGTACAGCCCTATAAGAATGGGCCACGTGCACATCTTCTTTCCTCTCTCTCTCTCCTCTCTCCTCCCTCCTCCGAAACCTCTCTTTCTCTCTCCTCTCTTCTCCCTCTCGGCTGAGCCTCTGCAGAACCGCCGCCTGCCGCCGTCCGGGCCGCCCACCGACCGGCGTTGCCTCGCCTCGCCGCCACAAAGCTTCGCCGCCTATCCCCGCTCGCTGTTGCCGCCTGGTTCGCCGGGAAAAGCCATTAAAGCCGATTTGAGCTCTTTCGGAAATTCGGCCACCGGCGACGATTCCGGCCACCTTTCGGCCTCAAACTGGTCTTGTTGGATTCGTATCGTCGTAAGGATCATCAAGGTATATACATCTCAACTCCATTTTGCCCGGATTGAAAGTTGCCATTTTTGGTCATTTCAAGTTTTTGGGTGTTGTTCTCGATCCGACCGTTGGATTGTAATTTTAACTACATTTTTGGAATGTACTCGGAAAATGGAGAAGTTTGATATATATATTGTGTAGTTTGGTGATCGGCACAAAAATCGAGATCAGACGGTCAAGATTTTATCTCGTTTTGCATGCCACCGGTCCGATGTGGACCCGGATCCGAATTGGACAAGTTATATGTCTAACCTAGCTATTTTGGGTGCTAGGAATTCAGTGAAGAGGTCCGTTTGTGGAATTGAAGCTCCAGTGAGAAAGTTGATTTTTCGCACGAGGACGATCGAGGGCTTGGAATTGGTTCTCGACCCTCCGGGTGATCGTCAACGACACTTTAAGGGCTCAATAGCGTGGTGTCACTATTCTGTTGAGGTAGGGGTTTAGTTAGCTTCGTTTTATACCGTTTTTGAGTTAAAACTTATTTTCTGCAACATATAAGAATAAGCGTGTTTTTAATGATTTGAATTATATGTGATGGAATCTAGTTATACAATATATACTGTACTGCTCTTGGAATTTGCTGTGTATAGGTTATTTTGGGTATATCAAAAATAGGGCCGTTATGCTGCCCGTTTTTCTATAAAATCCTATTATGCATGTTTTATTGAAAAACCAGTGTACAGTAGTTTTTACACTTCAGTTCTGTATTGCACGTATCATAAGATCATACATGAGCACCGTGTTAGCATCGTGGGTTTTACAGTGTAGCACTGCATGTCCCACCATCGGTGAAAGTCTGTAAACTTGCGCAAGGTCTTGTTACTTCTGATTACCTCCCCATTTGGCAGGTGTAGGCAATTCGGTTGCCCCTCCAGGTTTGGTAGGCGACACATAGGTGTCTCCTCTGAGTATAGGCTTAGGTATCAGGCAGGCTGTTAGGTACACTTAGTGCCATCATCCTGAGTTTCCACAGATGAGAGGATGTGAGCTCATGGGTATGGGTTGATTTGTGTCATGTGCATATGGAGTGATGGTTTTTATTAAACTGTTATATATATATTGGCTCCCGGTTTGGATTATATATATATGTGTGTGTATGTTTTGGATTGAACTAACCATGCAGGAGATTCCCATCACTAAACTAATTTTTCCAGAGGTAACTATTTTCCTACTGGGCATTGTATGCTCACCCCCTACCTTCCTCCTCAGGTGGTGTCCAGTGCGATCTTGGTGATCAAGAGGAGTAAGAGGTCATCCTGATTGCAGTTCGCCTCTTGGTAATGCTAGGAGTTTGTTGTCATAGTCTTTGGACTATTTGGAATTTTATGTTAGCATTGAACCAAGATTACTGCTTTCTATTTTGTCTGCAAACTTATGTATGCCATTCTGATATTGGACATCTGTTGTGAATGATGATGATGCGGAGTTTGGTTTTTTTTTTATTAATTTTATGTTTTCAAGTAATTGTTCAATTTATGTTTGGTGGTGTATACGAACTGTGGGAGTGGTTCACGGGATGGAATTCTGAATATTTTATTTAAATGGACTGTTTTTATAAAAACTAGAACTTTTGACACTTTTCAAATAAATTAAGGAATTTCCCACCTTTGTGAAATTCCCTTTCTGCCACTAGTCCGGATTTTGGGTCGTCACAGAAGTCCTATCCATACATAGGGTATCAAATCAAAGTCAAATGTTACAACAAACTAGAATTAGCAAATAAAATTGGCGAAAAATAAAATAAAAGAAAAGACCTTTGTTAAATCATGCAAATCAAAATGTTCCACAACAAAGAAAGCAATCATTTCATTGATTTCACCAAACAATAACCGTTTGTCTGAGTATTATTGAATGTAAAAAACCACAAAATAGATCAAGGAAAAAAAATGAAAAAATGCATAGGGGATTTAAAAATCATCAACGACACCACATCTTGAAGCAACTCTGTTGAGAACCGAGCCCCTTTTTTTTCTTGGGCTAGTTTTTTTATGATATACCATTGAAGCATTGTTCAAGTCTACGCCTGCTGAGTTCCTAACTTGGTAGCTTTCCTAGTTTTGGAGAAATAGGAATTGTGTACGAGGGAGTAGGGACGCATAAAAGAAGATGGAGTGAAATTCTTATTGTATATACGGTAAAACCTGTGTAAATTAATACTCTTGGGACTAGCAAAAATTATTATTTTACTAAAGTTATTTATCTATCAATAAATGAATAATTTATTAATTTATTAAAAAGTAGATATTTATTAATTTATAAGGTAGTATGAGTTGAATATTTGTATTTTTTTCTCCTAAAATAAGTGTATGACCTACAATAATAAAAATTAGATACAATTAAAGTTAATGTGTACACACAAAAAAAAAAAAAATTAAAAGTTAACATATATATACATAGAAGTTCATATATACTGTTTGCACATAAATAAAATTCTAATACATCAAAAAATTAAGAAGTAGACATACATACATTAAATGTATTTTAAAGTTTAATACCTTATAAGATAGGCATTTTCAAAAAAAAAAAAAAGAAAGAAAAAATTTTATAAGATATGTTATTTCAAGATGTTTCACGTATATTGAACATAATATCTATAAATAGTCATAAGTTTTAGTTCTAAAATCCAAATCATTAAAAATAAATTCCAAATCACATTACGAATGTATTATATACATTCTGATAACTAGAGATACAAGTGAGTTCAATTTAAATACAAATAATAAGCAAACAACTTTGAATACGTATCGAAAAGAAAAGAATTAAGAAAATAGATATCTAGAAAAAATCTCATTAATATTGTGAATGTTTATGTATTATTTCTCTATGTATTTAATGAATTACTAATTTACATACTTGATAGGCTCTAAAGGAATTGTAAAAAAATTATTATCTTATACATTAAGCAAGAATATTAATTTAATATATACATTGGCCAGACTGTTAATCGAACATTAATTTATTGAGATTTTACTATATATATATTTCTGGGATTGCTGCAAGAACCATTTTTTTTTAAACCCTCATGTGCTATGCACATGCTTTTTTCGTTACCTATTTGACAGCCATATCCAATTAAGACTGAATTGCCAATAATGTATAAATTAAAGAACTTAATTATAAAAATTGAAACTAAAGGAACGAAATCATAACAACTCGCATAGTCAAGAGACCAAATGTGCTAATAACCCTATATTGGGTGGGAACAAAGTCTCACATTAGTAAAACATAGAGAAAGAATGAGTTTATAAGAGATTCGGATACTATTCTCAATGAGTTGATATTTTGAGATAGAACTTCAACCCTTTCTAGGAACCTTTGTCGCGACACCCTAAATAATATATATTTGAGTTAATCAAATAGTATTAGTGTTTTGTCAACATAAATAGATAAGGTGATGACTTATTTTTAAACTGCTGTATGCTTGAATATGGAAGGGGTTACGTAGCAAAAATTTCAACATCATTTTTTTAATACTAACTTATGTAGAATGTAATAAGTTGTCACCATTAAAGTTGATTTAGTAGTTTTCTATACTTTGTTAACTATGATTTTCAGTAGTTAAACTTGATGAGAGCATAATTATACATATTTTATCCGAAGTCTAATTTTGTTAGTCATTTTGATTTAACTTGTATTTTCTAATTTTATTATTTTTCTTGAATATTAAAATAATAACAATTTTGAGGATAGATCACAAATTCCAGCAAGAAAAGATATACAATAATGATAAAGTAAAATGAGTATTTATAAGAAATGACCTTTCTTAAAGATCAATTTACAAAATGGCCTTTTTTTTTTTAAACCTATGTAATAAATAACCGTTTTATAATTTTATTTTGAATAAATAGCTGTTGTTTAGTTGATTTATTTTTTTATAAAGTAAATAAATTTTTGAAATAGTATATCAATTTTTTAAAATTTTTGAAATAGTATATCAATTTTTTAAAAAATAAATCAATTTTCAAAAAAAAAATCAATATATTTTGACATGCTAAATAAAATACGGCTATTTTTTAATAATTTTTAAAAGTCTACTATTTTTTTAAGAGTGTTTGGAAACTGACCATTTTATAAACTATGATCCAAAATTCAGAATCCTAAGTAAAATTCCTTCTTAAATAGATGGGCTTGACCCCAATAAAAAGCCCGTACGCTTTAATGGGATCAGCCGATTACATCGGCCCAATTAATTGAATTGAAGAAATAGTAGTTCTAAGAAATGTCCCTTTTTAGATTAATTTAAAAAATAACCATTTTTTACACCTATTTAATAAATGAACGTTTTACAATTTTATTTGGATAAATAGCTTGTTTTAGTTGATCAATTTTTTAAAAAATAAATCAATTTTAATAATAATAAATCAATATATTTTGATCTATTAAATATGAATAACAACCATTTTTTAAATGAATTTAAAAATTTGACTATTTTTAAAATTTTTTGAAAAAATTCCACTTTTCGAACAATGATCCAAAATTCAGTTATTTAGTTAAAAAGCCCTTGAAGAAAAGATGGAAAATGATAGCTAGCTTTACTTTCTCTCAAAAATGACAAACCTATGGCCTCAAAAATAATTATGACCTAAAATTGTATTTGTCTAATAACTTCTGAAAGAGGCGGTGACATACTTGTAAATATAGCTATCGTTCAAAATAACGTTTATAAAGATAAATATCATATTTACTAATGAATAATGGAAAGAAAAGAAATGGAATATGTTTAAAGAGCAATAAGAATTAATCAAAAATAGTGTTATCCTTTCAAATTTTAATTAACTATGTGAATGATTTTCCAAAATTGTTTGCTACAAATAGATAAGTAAATATATGAATGGAAGATAAAGGGAATCACTTTTCTAATTCTCATTCCTTTTCCAATCCATTGCGGATTATTAAACATTGCCAAAATGTGAAATACTAGACTTGAGAGATTTGTTGGCTTAGTGGTTGGGCAAGCTGGGATCATGAATCTTGCTTGTGTTCAAATTCCAATGACTTCACTTCGTAATTTTTTACCTATTGTCGTATTTTCCCATTTGTTTTGCTATTTTTAAATGCTTTTTTCATTTTTTTCTTCACTTTTTTTCCCGATTTTTTCCTCATTAAACATACTCCCTTCCTCTTTTTTTTTTTTTTTTTCCGTCGATCTTCAAAAACAGAATATATCTTTTTTTTTTTTTTGCAATTTTCCTTTTATTTTTTCTTCATTTTCTTCTCTTATTAATTTTATTTTTTTTCTTCACCTGTTTTTCCAATTTACATTCTCAATAATTATGCTTTTTTTTTCCTCCCTAATTTTAGTTTCATGTAACTAAAATAGTTTCTAATAATTAAGCTAAAAAAAGTTATTGGAAACTTCTGAAAACCAATTTAGTTGCTAAAACTAGAAACCAATTTCATTATTGGAAACCAAAAACTAATTTTATTAATTTGATTACTTAAAACTAAAAAAACCAAATTGGTTTCTACAGATAACCAAAAGCCAAATAAAACTAGCAACAAAATTAGTTAGAAAATCGGATTTTGCGAAACTAGTAATAAAATGGATTACAAAAAACCAGTAATTATTATTATATCTTTAAAATTTAGAACTAAAAACTAATAACAAAATTAGTTCTTAGAAACTAATAAATTATTAGAAACTCGAAATTAGAAACTAGTAACAACATTTATGATAAAAGCAAATATATTTCTAGTAGGAACTAGTAATCTAATTGGTTTGGAAACTAGAAATTCAAAATCAACAAGCAATTTGATTATTGGAAACTAGAAACTAAATTGGTTAGTAACAATAAATAATAACTAAACTGGATCCTAAAAACTAGAAACCATTAGCAAAATGAATTAGTAGATTGATTACTGTAAACTAGAAACTAACACTAAAACGAGTTAAAAAATATAGTTTTCTTAAACCAGCAATGAAATTGAAAATCAAAAACTAATTCGAATTATGGAATATTGTCACCAGTATTATAACTTATCACTAGTGAAACTAATAATTAAATTGGTTATTAGTTACTCTTGAAATTAGTAGTCAAACTGGTTAGGATAAACTAGAAATCAATTTGGATTTAATTAATAAAAACTAGCAAGAAACGAGGAATGAAATATATTTTGGTAACCAATTTGGTTAGTTAGGTTATTAGAAATCAAGAAGATTTGAACTTGTTAATTGACAGAATGAGAAGCACACAGGTGCAGCCACAAGCCACTGAGCCAACGTTTATTTTTATGCTATGTTCGCACATGTTTTATATATATATATATATGTATATATATATATATATATATATATATNTATCCGTATTTATATATATATATATATATATATAGCACCAATCCAGTAGGTATTTTTTTTTTTTTTAACTATGTATAAGTATCAATTTGGCCAATGAAAATTTAGTATACACATTTTTTTATTGTAAAAAGAAAGAAAGAGAAAAAGTATTAATGATGCACGTTTTTTCATACTCTTTATTATAGCCATTGAATCACCATTAGATGGTGATCCAACGTATAAAAAAAATACCTACCCATAGGTAAAAAAAAAATACTTATTAGATTGGCAACCATATATATATATATATATATAAATGGTTGAATATATATATATATATATATATATATATTATAGGAAAAAAAAAAGATACGTTATTTACAAAATCACCACCGGATCTTCTTGGCTAATTAATTATTTGTTTGTATTTTTGACATTTTTTCTCAAATTATTGGTAGAACTATCTTAAGCCCAAGAAAATAATCCATACATACTTTGACGAGAATGCCAGACCCATTAACTTGAGAGTCAGCATTGTCTAATGGGCTGATAAGTTATATGCCCCTTTTTAGGCATAAAAACTACTAAATATCCAAATTCAAAAGTTATAGTTAAATAACCCAAGATATCTATTTAAATACATACCAAATTAACCTTATCAAAATCCAAAGTTTTTCATAAATTAATGTCTATTTGTTAGTTAAAAGATTTTTAAATCATTGTTAACATTTATTACACTACTACAAAAAATGTTTTCCATGTCATTTATTGCTAGTACTCATTGAAATAAATTTCTGGAAAATATTTTCATAAAATTAATTTTAAGAACACCATAACTTTATAAATTCTAGAAACATCGCCAAATCAGTCGTTTAAAATTTTTCTCTTTACAAAATATTTTATATCGTGATCTAACATAGATTAATTTTTGATCTAGATAAAAATAATACTCAGATTTGCTCCACAATCTTCTCGTCTTCCCATCTATTCTCAAAAGCCATTTAATTGATCCAATGAGTAGTCGCCTTATTAATTCCCAACAAAGAGATCTGCAGACGAACAAGAAACAATTATCTCAAATTGATTTTTCTGGGATGGCTGAAATACTAAGGATGGTGAACCCTAGTGTTAGCTGACTTTCTCTACTCTTTCTCTCTTTCTGTTTTTCTTGTGTCATTCTCCTGAAAGGGATGTTTCACGTGTAACTCTTGTAACTAGCAACTAGAGAACTTTTCTCTTAATTATAGAAAGATTAGTAAACCCTAATAAGCTTATTGGACTTGTTAGGCTAAACTGATCATCAAATAACTATTGGGTTTTAATTTAAGCTAGACAAGGGACCAGATAGATCCATTAAACCAAATTTCCAATAGACTATATATCTACAATCATAATTAACTCATAATTATGATTGAGTCTTGTCCATTAATATTGTGACACACAACTATAGGCTCAATATTAAACTCTTGGATTAAATATCATTTATTTTCTATGAAGCTTATTATCAAATAATTAGCTCGATCCATTTAATATATACTATACCTGTGGACATACCCATAATGCAATGCTATACTAGCAGGATGAAATTACTATATTACCCTTCTAGTATATATTTACTTTTGAGTTGCTATTTTTCATCTAATGGATAATAATTGACTATAGCTTTTGTATCTACTTATACCAACACAGTCAATTCACCTAATGAATACCGAGGCTCTGGTTTATATTATCCAAGTACTTGAAAAAACTCAAAGTGACATGTTATGCGTGGCATCTATCATGAAAACATTCTACAGATTTTATACACTTTATCTTCTAAGATATCGGAGTTCGAACCATAAATCTAAACTAGTTATTTAGTAACACAAAAAGACAAAACACATGAAAGTAAGTTCATTAATCACTAGGAGTAATGTTTTCTACAATAGTGCTAGATTAGCGAAATTAGAAATTTGGGTTATGGTATTTAACCCTAAATTCTAATTCACTCGGTCCTATTCAATACTATTATAGTTTTCTTATAACACACTAGTGTTTCTGTCCAAAGACTCACTTTGATAATTGAAGACTTTATTAATCAAATAGACAATACTATATTCTATGGTATAGTAAAGTATCCCATCTTCAATATGCAGAACGTGAATAATTTAATTTAAACATAATGAAATAAAGAATATAATGTCTCTCACATATAAAATTATCATATAAATAATTCTTTATTATTCATTACATGTCTCGAAATCTTTTAGATATTTGCATAAGATAAATATAGACATCATATGTATATCAATGGGACATAAATGAAACAGAAATTCATATCACAGAATTTATTAATAACAAATAGATAACAAATAATTCGATAAATATTGTTTATAATGTCATAACAATAAACTGATTTATAAGACATTATTCCAATATTTATAGAGTGATGTGGTAGAAAAACTATGTTACTCTATAAGCGACGTAGAAACGGATAATGTGGTAGCTCCATATCGTATTATGTTGCTTTTAAAGCTACGTAGTAGGCCGGCCTACCAATCGCTTATATAGAAAGCTACGTGGTATGCTGGCTTACTATGTTACTTGTATAGAAAGCGATGTGGTATGCTGATTTACCACGTCACTTGTACAGATAGTCACGTAGTAGGTCACTAATTATCAATTATTAGGGTCCTATCACGTCACTTTTGGGAGATAACATATCACTCCTCTAGAAAGTGAAGCGGTATGTGTCATCTTTCTCCCCATGTGTACTCTGCCGTATACTCGGCCAGTACAAGTTACAGTGTTCTAAAACATCTTAACTATCCTGTGAATGTTCTCGTAGATTAGACTAATAATACACGTGTTTCACATCACCTCTATGAGCCAAATACCAAATCACTGACTTCGTGATCCATTGTCCAAACTTTTACAATGTTGCTTCCTCCCTCACCTTTCTTCCTGCACCCCAACATTGTCGATAATAGTCAGAAACCTCAAAAATCTACACCTAAAAGATCATAAAAGACTCTTACATAAATTTTCAAAAGCTTAATTGAAAAAACTGAAATAAAAGAGAGAGATAATTAAAATTCAAAACAGGTAAAATTTTAATGAGAATGTATTGAAAATTTTGGGTCTGTTCTAATTAGAATTAGGGAACGATTTAGTAGGGTTAATGGTTTTGAATGGACAATTGTAACATAGTATTTTCGTATGTGCAAATCAATGAAATGACTAGTATGAACCCCCTACTACATCACTTTGCAGAAAACTACGTGATATTGAATAAAATAAGATACCATGTCACTTTCTGCAAAAGCGACGTGGTATATCGGCCAACCATTTTGCTCGTTACATAAGCAATCATATATATGCAAAAGATATAATGAAAATATCTAATAAATTTTATTAATTCTAGAAAATATTTATTACATGATGGAAAATGTTTTGGAGAGCGTACATTCCCAATAATTGATTGAATTTACATATTAATTTTTTTTTAATTTTATCCATGAATTAAATTTACACTCTATTAATAGATTATTTGATAAATTAACTTTTTAGTGATGCAAAACAGCCTAAATATAGGTATGTGTTGTATTATAAGATATTAGTTACGTACTACACTCGTATATAAGTCATTTTCCTTTTTATCGAGAAGAAGTTTTGGGGTTTCAATATATATATAAATATATATATATATTTTTTCGTGTAATATTAATCTAACCTAGCTTTAAGTTAAAATAATTGTTAAACTAAAGCAATTCTTGCTATAAATACATTGGGTTTAGATACAATTATCATGTGCAAAATGAAAATGGATAAAAGTTACAAGTCCATCTATTTCTTAGCCTTTTTCTCGATATTTTTCTTCCTCTTTGAGTATCCAGTTAATCTTAAACCAGTATGTTGTTTCCGTTATTTATTACGTCTAGTGGGTGATAGGTTATTTGTAACCAACTAATTGAATTTTCTAAACCCAGATGTCCTTCATAACAATAATTTAGTCATAAAACGCTGACTTTATGATTTATATAAGATTTCTAGAAGTTGAATTTGGATGAATGATACCTATACCTATGATTTCACTAGTACCACTCAGCTCTTGATTTTTTGCCCGCCTGTCAACTTTTATAAGTTAAATCAAACCATATAATCAAGCAATAAAATTAAGGATATAGGGCAAAAAGAGTATAAAAATATTAAGTGTTATCGATCTGAACAATTAGTTTTAGCAATATATACAATATATTTAAACAAAACAGAGTGAATATCTTGAACTTAAAACTAATCGGATTATCGGGTTATATGCTATATTGAACATATGAAATTGGAAACAATGTCCGAATTTATAGGGCATGAAGAAAATAAAGGCATTAAGTTTAAATGAGACTTCATACATTTCAAATTAGAAAAAAAAAACTATGTTATTTTATATACAGGCTAAATATAATAAAAATTCACATTTTTATTGAGTTTATTTGGTGTAGTAATATATATTTAAAATACACCTTTTTTTTGGGTTTAGTTGCTGTAAATATTAAACTGTATTCCGACTTAAAACATAGCTATTAATAAGATACCATTTTATTTATATGTTGCTAGTATTTCTTTGTTCTCTTAATTTACCATCTTCTAAAAATTTTTATTACAAAGATGACTTTTAATCCAATTCGAATGGTCTAGGTTAGCCTTAGGTTCGTTAGTCGAAGTATTGATACTTTAAGGACTCCATGTATGATTTGACTGTATGATCACATGTCCATGGACCAAGCACTTATTATTTTTTTTCATTATAACTTTTTTATTCATTTATCAATAAACAATTCATAACTTTTACTATACCTTCTTCTTAAAACATATGTAGATGCTCAAGAAGAAATTGTAATAAAGATATTGCATTGGCGTTGTCATACACATGGAGAATGTTTTGAGAAATGCACTGAAAGATTTTTCCAATATTATTAACGGAATTTGTTAGCAATATAGGTGTCTTTGCTTGCAACAAATTATACATGATGAGTAATTAACACCAGCGTCGGCTCGAGTGGTAATGATTCCGGGCGCCCATTGTTTTTTTATTATATAATAAAAAAAAACGAGCTACTGTTGTGTGCTAAAGTATTTTACAATAATAAAAGATGTTTTTAGTACCAAAGATTATTCAATAATAGCAGTGTTGCTAGTACAAAAGTACTTTATGCTAATAATTTTGCTGATATATATATATATTTCTAATGAAATGCAACGAATATTATGTAATGTCGTTTTTTAATAAAAATATATTTAGAGTTTTTTATGACTTTTCTGCTACATTCCTGAAACTAATATATATTTATGTATGTATATAGCCATATATACTAGATATTGCAAGGCACATGCTCATATAATTATCAAGTTTTTCAATGTATTTTTTTATGAGATAAATAAATCTGCTATATAAAAAGGCAGAAATTTTTTATAGAATATATTATTATAAAAATTTCTACGTGTTAGAAATTTTTTACTGAATTGGCTTCTAATGTAGTAATATTATGGTTTTCAGGTTTTAACTCTTAATGTTACGATAATCGACCAGATATTTATTTCTAAAATAAGATTAGTATTTTAATAATTCTTTCTTTCTGATTGTGAGATATTTTATGTGATTTATTATTTTACATAATTTCTATAGGTCTTTTTTTGATAAGGCTTTATTAAAGGAAATATCTTTTCAATATTTTGTATTAATCACTAATTTTCTCACATTGACATCTGACCTGTTTCCAATCAAATTCCTTTGTTTATGTATATTGTATATAGAGACTACAATTTGCGCTCTATTAAATGCAAGAAGACCTTTCTAAATATTTTTAATTGATTACAAATTAGGCTTTTTAATACAAAAGTTCACTAAACTCGAAATAATTTAGTAAAATTAATCTTATTCTCAATTTTTTGGAACAAAACCCCATGATATCCCCTAATATTAGTTCTATTAGAAAAAAAAATATTTTTTCCATTTTTTTTTATGATTAAGTTTCTATTCTTTTAGTTGTAGCTTTTGGGTACTCAATCTTAGAGATTTTTTGGTTCATATTAATCTTTTTTATTTTTTTCTATCCAAAATTACATTAATTAGAACTTGCTTAAAACGTACTCATCTTAGTAAGAATAAAATTTGAAACAAAGAAAAATTATTAATAGACAAAAAAAAAAGATAGTTAGACTATCATTCTCATTCAAGACAGATGTAACAAAAATTAAAAATTTTATATGGTTTCAGTATAGATTTATTTTGGTTTAAGTATTCAGTGAATTAAAATAAATTAGTAGTTTTAATTTTTAGGAATAAAAAAATTGAACCATAGAACAAAAAAGTATGAGACAAAGAAATAAGTAATACGAGAAAATAAAACACAAAGTATTAGTAAAAAATTAAAAAATAAAATAAAGCAAACTAGGTATAAAGTATAGAAATTTCACTTCCCCTGCTTTAATTTAAGAATAAAGAAATTATTAATGAAATTAGAACTGGAGGAGATGTATTCGACACACGATTTAAAATTCTAAACTGTAAAAAAAATCCTAGCCTTTCTCTCTACACGCATCTCCTCCTAAAAATAAAGTCAGCGCTCCCTTATTTAGAGGCTAGAGATGGGGTCTTTCCTTTTCCTTCTCTAGCTTCCTCTCCTCATCTTCTTCTTCCTCGTTCTCTCTACTTATTTTTTTATTTTCTTTTTTAGTTTTAATAAGTCTAAATTTTGATCTGATTTGTAGTAATACTTTTTGTGTGGATTTTAGTCTAATTTAGATCTTAAATATGTGATTTCTTCGTAAATCTAGATCTATTTAGTGGTCGACTTTTGTTTTTTTTTTTTTCTTTTCCACAGACATGGATTTCGATTAGTGTTAGTCTCATATAGTATATCATACCAAGAATACAACTAAGAGCAAGTATTAAAAGCCATAGATTACTGGTAGTCCTTGTTATCCTTTTCTCTTAAAGAATTAGGATAACTTATACATTTGTTTTTAGTTATGTTTGTGATTTATTTTTCGTCTCTTTTCTTGGAAGAGTTTCAAATTGTAATCCTTATACTTATATTGTAATTTGAAGCTTTTTGCTTCGATTGATGATATTTCTTTGAGTAGCCTGCTTATATGAAAAAAATACACTAGTGGAGATGAATTAATGCATAAAAAGAAATCTTTTAAAAAATAGCAAGGCAAATAATGGAAGAGAATTTTGATTGGGAATGCAAAATTAAAAATGCAGGAGAGATGAAGATAGAGTATATTTTTTTTGTCTTTTTTTTTTGTCCTTAAATTCGACCAAAGTAAATCATTGAAATGATATAAAATTTTCTAATTTCTTACTTCATTCTTGAACGAAAATGATAAGTGAGCTATTTTTTTTTAATAATGATTTCCCTTTGTTTCTAATTTTACCCTTGCTAAGATGAGCACATTTTTGAAGTGCTAATTAATGATAATTTTGGACAAAAAAGGATTACAAGGGATTAATATGAAACAAAAATCTATAAAAATGGGTATCTAAAAGCAATAAATAAAAGAATAGGGATTTAACTGTAAAAAAAACTAACAAAAGTACCTATATTTTCTAACAGAACTAATATTATGGGATATTAGAGGGTTTTACTTTAAACAATTGAGTTCAAGATTAATTAAACTAAATTGTTTCAAGTTGAAATGATTTTTGTATCAAAAAGACTACAAATTATAAAATATAATTATCTTATTAAGGTACTTGATTTCTAAATTCGCTGTGAATATTTGACAGCCGTTTTTGTATCTTAAATACTAAATTACATATGAAAACATGATTTCATTTCAAGCACAATTTCAGAAAGATTTCATGATGTTGCAACATTTCAAGAAAATTAGCATAATGTTGCAACGTTTTAGGAAAGTAAGAATCAAGTGACATATAAATTTTTTCATAATTGGAAAACGTGTGAATCAATCTAGATTCTTTCCTAAACATTTTTAAAGTTTATTTTTGTGATATTCCAAATTTCAGATTAATATTCAAGGCCTCACATAATTAAATGGCTAATAATAACATGATTGTATAACATTTCATTTTACATATAGCATTTATGTGCGTATAGTTTTGAGTATCTATTTTAGTATATTTATTATTCTATAATTTGTATTTGTGAAATAATTTATGCAGTGAAATGCTCGGGAGGTACTCATTGGTATAAGTTAATATGTTTAAGCCTAATATTTTTTTTACAATTATTTTGCTTATCATATTGCTAAATATACCTGAATAACTAAGTTGATTAGTAATCATTTCATAAGTGTTGAAACTATTGGAGTATTTCTTTGTATTCAATGTGAGTCATTTTTTTTTTTTTTTATAGTGACAACTAAATGTTCCAATTTATATATTTTGGCATGACTCTATGTTTGTTTGCTTTTAATATCTTAAACATAAAATTCAGATGAGCTATTTCTTTGTAAAAATTCATATAATTTATTTCCTTGTACTACCAATTTGATTTTTGTAATATTATAATAGCTTTAAAGAAAAAAAACTACTAATAAATTAATGCCAACTTTAGTTAAGTCGGCTGATTCCCCAAGTAGATTTATATGTCTATTTTTCTCTGCTACCAACTATGTATTCTTTAAACTCCTCGTCCTTAGTCAATTAGAAGTCTGTCCTATTTCCCTAACCGTACACCTCTCATAATTATATTAGTAAACTAAGTTGTATTTCTTCCTTGAGAATATCAAAGGTAATTTATCTATATATTTTGAATCCCAGTATTTAGTACTACCTTTTTGATATATATTTGATAAATTATTAATTCTTTGTTAATTGTGAGAGTATGTATATTAACATGTTTACATTATTAGCCCTTGTACCAATATTTGAAAAAGCTGTGACTATTCTGATTTTTTTTTTTTTTAACATAGTTTTGATACATTTGAGAGTTCCTCATGATTCTTGAAAGCTTAGATGTTGGTGTAACAAATTATTAATATCCGTATTTATATATATATATATATATATATATATATGTACTTGTGTGTATACGAGGATAAGGAAAAGAAGTTATTTATAAACTTAAGAGGAGTTTTAATTAAACTTGGTTCACGTATTTGACTCTAGTTTCGAATCCTTTGTCCTATTATTATTTAATTTTGTTTTACATTGGAAGTGGGCAATTATTTTGTATATTATCTAACTATTTTATCCATATGCTTGTATCTTTTAAAAGAAATACTTAGAGGAGGGCCACAAATAGACATTTAACCTAGTAGAGTTATAGGTGATGAATTTAATTAATCATATTATTCAATCAAGTATTAATTGCATGGTTACATGTTTACTTTATAAGGTTCGGAAGTTACGTGTTTGATCAATCAACTTCTGATCTATAAGTTTTCATTTTAATAGCTCAATTAATTTTATTTATGCTGCTTTGATTATTTCTTTTTGTTCTAATCAATGCTTTATGTAATGATGATTCACAAATGTCTTTCTCTAGAAAAAAAAAAAAAAGGAATAGCACTCTATATGTTCATAAGAGAAGCATAATAGTTGTCTTACATTCTCTTGCTTGAAATTACATGCAGAATAATTTATTTATTTTTGAGTACTAATTACAATAGTACAACTTGGTTAGTAATGGAAAGAACTCGTTATTTGAAAATATTAGGGTACATCACTTGTACCTTGAGTAGAGAGTATTTCATAGAAAATTACGTGAAAGTCTGAATTGAGATAAGTGACGTTATACCTGCAATGTAAGAATTATCTTTCTCTGTGAACTTGTAGAATCATTGGATTATATGAAAATTTGTATATATTATTCTGCTATGTCTGATGCATAAAGATCTAAATTAATTATTCTGATATATAAAAAGCATGAATACATGGTGTATATTCCCTGATGAGTATTGTTGAATAGGATGTGACGGCTAGCTCTAAAATATCTAGTTCCTTTGGGGAAATCATCTAGTTTTTTCGGGGACATTATTAGATTCCTTCGGAGATACTATTTAGTTCCTTCGGGAACACTCTGATAGTGATATGGGGAGGACCTCTATAGTACACAGAGGGATTTGAGATATATTTGGGACTTGAGACCTCTATATGACGACTTATGATTAGTTATTAGATATTAGTTTTCTGAGTGGTTCAGTATACGATTCACGGTCTTATCAGGCAATACAATATACACAGAGATCCTAATCAAATGAATATTTGTTCTTTGGTATATGGACGTTGTATTTGCATTCGTTACTTACTGAATTTCATACTTATATATGTTCTTATATTGCAGATGATACTGTTGATATATAAGTTTGGAAGAGTACTGACTTTTCGACTGTGGCTTGTGTATATGAGCATTTTGATATTGTGGTCTCTTAATTAAGAAATTTGTACCTATTTTGAGTGTGTATATTATGTATATTTTTATAACAAGTCCATTTTGTAAGTATATATATACGTATATATTAGACTATATATAATTATAAATGGAGTTATAATTATGAATGGAGTTTTCTTCTCACTTCTAGAAATGTAAAAAAAAAAGTTTTAATTTTCTACGATTTTATTAGTTTTAAGTTAAATAGCGTCACCTGATCTTACTATACAACTATAAAATTACTCATACCTACGTGTTTGAAATTAGGGGGATGTTATATATACATGTCGAGAAGGAAAGAACGCCTCACTCCTCTATAAGTGTTGATCGTATATTTGATATTTGTTATTGTTTTATAATTGCATTCTATATTTGTTAATGATTATTATTGGTTATAATTAGAGCGATAGATTTTGGGTGTCAGGATATCAATATGACGATTACTCATGGATAAGATAATTTCGATAGGAGAGCATCTTCACAGGGTGGTAACCAAGTGGAACAATTGGCTTCTTTGATACAAAATATATTGGAATAGCATATGAGACAAGAAAATCAACCTAACCCTCTACTACAATAATCTCAGTAGAGACAAGATACTAGTTAGAGTGCTGAAGAGAGATTCAGGAAACTCCAGCCTCCAACCTTTGATAACAGGGTTGGTCCGATTCAAGTGGAGCAGTGGATTAGGACCACTGAATGTATGCTGGTATACGCCAAGGTTCCTGTTGTAAATAAGATTCCTTGTTCTAGTTTTATGTTAAGACATCATGTTGAGTACTAGTGGGATACTATGAACACTATTCATGATGCTACTACTATAACTTAGGAGAAGTTTAGAGAATTTTTTTATGGTAAATACTTTACAAATGCCATAAGAGCCAGCAAAAGGGTTAAGTTTACCAATCTGAAGCATGAAGAGACGTCTGTTGCAAAATACATCCATAAGTTTGATGAGTTATTACAATATGCATCTCATATAGTTGTCACTGTTGAGTTAAAGGTAGGCCAATTTATGTAAGACCTAAAGAAGACTGTCGTGAGAAATTTAAAATCTGATAGAATTCGAGGTATACCATTTGCTCAGATTATAGATACGGCACTAGATGTCAAGCAAGTAGATAAAGATGTTATGAATGAAGAAAAGATTAGGAGAGAAAGAATACAAGAGAAATGCAAAGAAGTCTTAGACCTAGTTTTCAAGTAGGAAGAGAACAGACTTATTTTTAACTGCTGGTGTTAGCTGGAATAAATTTCCGGAAAATATTTTCATAAAATCATTTTCAAGAACATCATAGTTTTGTAAAATCAAGAAACGCAGTGGAATTGGTCATTTAAAATTTTTTTCTTTTACAAAACATTTTGGATCATGATCTAATATAAATTAACTCTTGATCTAGATAAGAATAATATCCGAATTCGCTTTACAACCTTCTCGTCTTCCCGTCTATTCTCGAATGTCGTTTGATTGATCCAGTGGGTAGTCACCTTCTTGATTCCCAACAAAGAGATCCGCAGATGAATAAGAAGACAATCTCCTCGAACCGATTTCCCCAGGATGGCCGAAACACTAAAGACAGTGAATTCTTAATTTTCTCTGCTCTCTCTCTCTCTCTCTGTTATGCATGTGACACTTGTTGTTTTTAGCTAGAGAACTTTTCTCTTAACTATAGAGAGATTAGTAAACCCTAATGGGCTTGTTTGGCTCAACTAATCATCAAATAATTATTGGGCTTTAATTTGAGCTAGACAGGAGGCCAGATGGATCCATAAAGTCCAAGCTCTAATAGACCATATACCCATTATTATAATTAACTCTTAATTATGATTGGGCCTTATCCATTAATATTGGGGCACAATATTGAACTCTTGGACTAAATGTCATTTATTGTTCTATGAATCTTATTAATAATTAATTAGCTTGATCCATTTAGTATATACTATACCTGTAGACATACCCCCAATGCAATGCCGTACTAGTAGGGTGAAATTATCGTATTATCTCTCTAGTACATATTTACCTTTGAGTTGCCATTTTTTATCCAATAGATAATAGTTGACTATGGTGTTTGTATCTCTTTATACCAACACAGTCAAATTCACATAGTGAATACCGGGGCCTTGGTTTATATTATCCAAGTACTTGAAAAAACTCAAAAGTGACATCATATACATGGTGTCCATCATGAAAACCGTTCTATACATTTCATATACCTTATATTCCAAGATACCAGAGTTCGAACCATAAATCGGAATTAGTCCTTTAGTAACTCGAAAAGATAAAACACATGAAAGTAAGTTCATTAATCACTAGGATTAAGGTTTTCTACAATAGTTATAGATTAGTAAAATTAGAAATTTGAGTTATGGTACTTAACCTCAAATTCTAATTAACTAGGTCATGCTCGATGCTGTTATAACTTTCTTATAACATACTAGTGTTTCTATCCGAAGACTCACTTCGATAATTAGAGACTTCATTAATTAAATAGACAACACTACATTCTATAGCATAGTAAAGTATTCCATCTTCAATATACAGAATGCGAATAATTTAATTTAGACATAATGAAATAAAGAATATAATATTTCCCACATATGAACTCATCATATGAATAATTCTTTATTAGTCATTTAATCTATTGGAATCTTTTAGATGTTTACATAAGATAAACATACACATCACATGTATATGAATGGGATATAAATGAAATAGAAATTCATAACATGGAATTTATTAATAACAAATAGATACTAAATAATCGAATAAATATTATTTATAATGTCTAAATAATAAACTGCTTTATAGGACATTATTCCAACATTAACATCCTTAGAATATAAAAAATGAAAGGAGTTCTAGCTCCACTGCCCCGACCTGATCAAGGTAAGCATTCCAGGATAGACCAAGAGACCACTACTACTGGTTTACAATAATGTAAACTTTGTGGTAAGAATCACATTAGAGAATATCATAAAGCTGCAAGGTTATGCTTCGGATACAGTAAAAGTGGCCATTTCATTAAGGATTACCCTGAAACAACTAATAATTAGAAAAAACCTGGCATTAGGCTATATGCCATGATTGAGACAGACACTAGATTTAAGATCGAGGTAGACCCATCTGTTATCACAAATGATATATTTATTTTGGGTATCATAGCTCATGCATTGATAGATTCAAGATGCACACATTCACATATATCATTAAAATTTGTGAGGAGATTAGGTCGTCCTACAGATCAAATGAGTACTCTATTTGGCACTACACTTCTCTCTGGAAAGGTTATGTATTAAGACAAAATTTTGAGAGCTTGTCTTTTATAGTGGATTATAAGGAGTTAATTGCAGACTTAATTATGCTTGATATGAATGACTATAAAATCATTTTGAAAATGGATTGGCTGTCAAAGTATTGTGCTAAGATTGATTGTAAGAAGAAAATGGTGACATTTCATTCTCCTAATGCTGATCAGTTTATATTTATGGGCACTCAATATAAAACTAAGTTTCTTTTGATTTCAGCTATGAAAGCTTGAAAATTATTAGAAAAATATGGTACAGGATATTAAGCCAGCATTTTTGATACATCGGTTGAGCAAAAGTGAAGACCAAAAAATGTTCTAGTTGTGCAAGATTATCTGGAAGTATTTCAAGAGGACTTTCCAGGTTTACCTCCTATAAGAGAGATTGATTTTGCTATTGATTTAGTACCAAGTATTGCACCTATTTCTAAGATAACCTATAGGATGTCTCTAGCAAAGTTAAAAGAATTAAAGATTCAGTTGTAGGAATTACCAAACAAAGGATTTGTATGCCCCAGTTTTTCATTGTAGGGTGTACCAGTTCTATCTGTAAAAAAAAAAGATGGCACTATACGATTATGTATTAACTATAGAGAGATTAACAAAGGTACCATTAAAAATAAGTATCCCCTACCTCACATTGATGATTTGTTTGATCAACTACAGGGTACTTCTGTGTTTTCAAAGACTGATTTGAGGTCCAGTTACCATCAGTTGAGAGTCAGAGAGGAAGATATCTAAAAGACCATCTTTAGAACTCGGTAAGGCCATTATGAATTTCTAGTGATGTCGTTTGGTCTGACCAATACTCCAACAGCATTTATAGATTTAATGAATAGAATATTCAAAATATTCCTAGACAAGTTTGTTATTATATTCATCAATGATATTTTCGTATTCTCATGATCTAGAGAGGAGCACAAAGAGCATTTGAGAATCACCTTCAGATACTAAAAGAGAATGAGTTATATGCTAAATTTAAAAAATGTGAATTGTGGTTAGAAAAAGTATCATTCCTTGGTCACATTGTTTCTCAAGATGGAATTTCTATTAATCTGGCCAAGGCTGAAATAGTTAATAATTGGTCTAGACCTATCAATATTATAGAGGTCAGAAGTTTTCCAAATTTGGCCGATTATTATGGAAGGTTTATTGAAGGATTCTCTAAGATAGTTATGCCACTTACATAGTTAACTAGGAAGTGTAACAAATTTATATGGATTGGAGATTATGAAAAGAGTTTTCAAGAATTGAAAAAAGATTAATTTCAGCACCAGTCCTGACTATACCTTTTGGAATAGAGGGATTGTTATTTAGAGTGATGCTTCGAAATAAGGTCTGCAATGTGTCCTCATACAAAATGGGAAAGTTATTACTTATGCTTCTACAAAGCTAAAAGATTATGAGTCTAACTATCCTATTCATGATTTAGAATTGGCAACATTATTATTTGCATTACAGATTTGGCGACATTATTTATATGGGGTACATTGTGAAATCTTTACTGATCACAAAAGTTTAAAGTATCTGTTTACTAAAAAATAATTGAATATGAGATAATGGTGTTTGCTAAAATTGGTAAAAGATTATGTTTGTGACATTAGCTATTATTCGAGGAAAGCTAAACTGGTGGTGGATACAATCAGTAGACAATTATTTGGTAGTCTAACAGCTTTAGACGAGTTAAAGAAACCTTTGTGGGAGGATTTTTATAGATCTGATATCGAGTTAATTACTAATAGATTATCTATTATGACATTACAGTCTACTTTATTAGATAGTATTAAACAAGGCTAGAATGAAGATCCTGAGTTGGTTGGATATAAAGAATTAGTGTAGTTAGGGGAAAAAGTCAGATTTTAGTATTTCTACTGAAAGAGTAATCAGATTCCAAGGTAGACTTTATGTAAAAGATGACAAAATTATCAATGAAGATATTCTAATAAAAGCACACAATACTCTATATCCAGTTCATCCAGATACTACTAAAATGTACAATAATTTGGAGATTCTTTATTGGTGGTCAGGAATGAAAGAGGATATTTTTAAGTTTGTGGAATGTTATTTAACATGTCAGTAGAATAAGGCTAAGCACATGAGATCAGCAGAAGAGCTACAACCATTTCAATTACCTAAGTGAAAATGGGAGGAGATCACCATAGATTTTATAATTGGGTTACCAAAGACAATATATTGTCAGGATGTAGTCTCAGTTATTGTTGACAAATATACTAAGGTAGCTCATTTTATTTTGATTTCTATGTCCTACTCTATCAATAAATTTGCTACATTGTACATTAAAGAAATTGTTAGACTTTTTAGAACTCCAGTTTCCATAATCTTAGATAGGATGCCAGATTTACTTCAAAATTCGGGGAGAGTATACAACGAGCTTTGGGAACTAAATTAAAATTTAGTACTGTATTCCATCCTCAAATAGATGGTCTAACTGAGAGGACCATCCAAATCTTAGAGGATATGCTTAGAGCTTACATTATGGATTTCCAAGTGTCGTAGAATAACTATTTACCACTGATTTTGTAATATTATGTAAATCTAGATTAAAAAGAAATATTAATTTATAGTTTTATCTTATAAGGTTAAAGTCAAAGATCGGTCATTTTTTTAAAAAAAACTTTTATTTCTTTAAACGTTACTATTCGTAATTAAATTAAAGAAATATTTTTTAATGAAGATTTATTTTACTTTATAATTGAAATTAAGTTTCAAAATAGAAATTAAATTTATATACTTCATAAAAATAAAACCATACTCATTTTTGGTCAAATAATTAAGTACTTGAAAATAAGAATATAAAATTGCTTAAAAGATTTTATTACCATTTGGGATTCTGTCACCGCCAACCAACCTCTAGTAGGAATTATTGCTCATCTGAAAAATTTAAATGGATAGAATGAGCTTCCGCCTAGTAAGTAAATTTCATGCATGTAATGAATGCCATGTCACATGAATAGTATACTTTTGGAACCATAACTATATATCATTTTTTTTTTCTTAAAACATCTTGTTCATAAATATTTTCATTTCATTAACTTTTCATATTTGAGCTCAACATAGTGTAATGGCAAATTTATTAGAAGTGATGAGCTATAAAGGTACTATCACGACAAGCATATGTAACCTTATAGCTATTCGGATCCCATATAACTATCGTATTATAATGACTAGAATTGCAGTTTAAACTTTTGTTATTAATATAATGACTATGGGTAAATCAGTCAGTTGCCTAGACTTATTTCAAGAACTTAACATACACTTAAAGAAAATGTTTTTCTTAAAATATAGTTTTGGATATATAGTACTTTTAAAAAATTAATTTTATTGAAAATCATATTTTTTTTCGTGCAATTATGTATGCACATGCTCATGACATATTTATATTCTTAGTACAACTATTATTGCAGAATATATAACAATATATTCAGTATATACATTAATACATGCTACTAGAAATATATTTATATATCTTTAAAAAAATACTCATATTATACAACTATAAAATCATTTTTATAATATATGTAACTAAAAATTGTAAAAATTTCAACAAGTAATGCATACATAAAATATTTTAGATTCTAGCATAAAACTCCATATATTTTGAAACTTTACAGATAATATTATAACATAAAAGTAAAGTTATAGAAAATTATTTAGAATTTTTTTTAATAAATTAACATGTTTTTACTAATTTCTAATCTATTAATTGAAGTTTGATAAAAACTATTAAAGTACCAAACTATTCTTGAATTTTATAGAATTATTTCTATATACCCAAAAATCTTGATATTTTAAGAAAACATCTCTAACATATTTTTTCAAATAGAAAAAAATTAGGGATTCAAAATTATATAATTACATAGCACATATAATTCTTAAAATTATATTTTAAAATTCATGACAATACTAAACTTACAATACTATATGCCATTTCGAAAATCATAATTAATTATAAATATTTCCAAAAATTCTAAAAATATTTTTTTGTCTCTTTTGACATATATATTAGTGTCTAATAAAATTTTAAGCCTAAATAAAATCATAGAATAAGATTTTAACAATATTATCTTAGATAAACAAAAATATCAGATTTACTGGTTACAAAGGCAATATATAAAGACAATTTAATAATGATTAGAAATAAAATCATGACATCACAAAACTTTCTAGAATATTAGCCAACATATATATGAATATGTTTTTATATTTTTTAACTCAAATTAAAAATGTT
Source organism: Parasponia andersonii (assembly GCA_002914805.1). NCBI lineage: Eukaryota > Viridiplantae > Streptophyta > Magnoliopsida > Rosales > Cannabaceae > Trema > Trema andersonii. Next base: position 476,336 of record JXTB01000175.1, read on the forward strand.
TGCCCTTTAAAATCCTAGGACAAACTCTATAAAATTTATTTTTCAGCTTTTCTCAGGTGATAACTAATATGTATAAAAAGAGTTCTATAAAATCATAGGGGCAAGATATAAATGTAAAACTTTTTTGAAATTAAATAGACATAGAAAAAGACTTCTCATAAAAATTTCAAACCTGAACAAAATTTTTAACTCCAAATATCATAGGTTGAATTTGAACTTAACTGTAGTAAAATATACTAATGTTGAAAGACTAAGAGTTCTAAGAATTACTTTTTTTCTAGAATCTTAAAGAAAACTTTAGAGAACTTCTTAAAATCTTTATAGCTTATCACGATTATGAGAAAAAGGGAGGTGGAGAGAAATATAGGAGGAAAGTATATTATGATTACAAGATAGTGCTCTATGTATAGCCTTATTGTGAACATAAAATATATTTAAAATATATATATATATTTAAAGTTAATAAAAATTATACCACTTACTTAACTTTATTCTCTTTTTTTTTATTAATTGTTATCTTTTGATCATGAAATTAATTAATTTCTACTATGTTCTTCCACTTTTTAAAGTAGTACAATATTTAATAACAACATATGGATACATAATATGTAGGCAATATCATCTTTGCATTTAGTATCTATTGAATCAATATAATGAATACACCTTTTGAATAGTTAATGCATTAAACCATATCATTTTTACGCTATTCGAAATTTCTTTTGTTTTAATATCTAGTGGGATATAAACTCATAACATGTTTTGCCAACTCCACTATTAACAAAGTAATAGTATACAAATGATAAAAATAGTCTTAATATAATTTATTGCCAACTTAGTAAAAGTTGTCAATTATTCTTTTCTTTTCTTTTTTTTTTTTTAGAGTTACTTTATTAAATCAAATATATATATATATAATACATATAATACTTAATCTATAATTTGAGCTAGAATTATTAGAAATTTTAATTTGGGCTTTCTTATATCAAAATTAGCGATTATTGGGTTAAAATATTTAGAGTCCAAATACAAACAAGCTATATTAACAACTTCAATTTGGATTCTCTTATTGGGCCAAATTTAGAGCCTAATAGCAAATACAATTAATTAAGTCCATACTATATTAATAATAGTAATAGTTATCTATGTCATATTATATATCTAATCAAACTTAAATACATAAATATATGCTAACTATTCTATTATCATATATTTGAAAAAGAAAATCAATATTACTTATTAATTTAACATATTAAGAGGTTAATATTAAAATTAATCAAACACTCAACACGTTAAACAATAATTATATAAAATAAATTTGGAAATTCATATCTTTCTCTTTTTATTAGGCACACGTAGTTAAACTTGGCTTTCATGTGTGTATTCTACTACAACCATCTCCACAAAATTCGGTAGAGCATAACTATTTAATTTATGTGATTAAATAATTTAAATAAACATAGTAAAATTTTAGGCTATGTAACAAACTTGATATTACAATTTCCTACCTCCTTAAAATAATTTCGTACTCAAAATTATAACTTACCAAATAAGTTCGAATATTTAGCTTTAATCTCATTTTCACATTCCTAAGTAGCCTCTTCCATTACATGATTTCTCCAAAGGACCTTGACCAACTTAATCTTTTTGTTGCGAAGTTCTTTCTCTTTTTTTTCCAAGATTCGAACATGAACTTCTTTATATATAAGGTCTTTTTGCAATTGGAGAGATTTATAGTTTAAGACATGTGATAGATAGGCAAATATTTTCTTAGCATAGAGACATAAAAAACATTATGTACTTTAGAAAGTCTTGGTGGTAATTCCAATCTATATGCCAAATCCCAACTCGATCTAAAATCTCAAAAGGTCCAATGTAATGTTGACTAAATTTTCCCTTTACACCAAACTTTGTAACCCCTTTCATTGGTGCAACCTTAAGAAATACCATATCTCCAACTGAAAATTCTAAGTCCTTTCGTATCTTATCTGCATAACTCTTTTGACAACTCTGGGCTACTTTCATCTTTGCCCAGATTCTTTCTACAACATCCGCTGTTTGTTGTACAATTTTTGGCCCAAAAAGTTTTCTCTCCAACTTCATCCTAGTGAATTGAAAATCGACACTTTCTACCATAGAGATCCTCATAAGGTGCCATGTCAATCGTTGCTTGATAGCTATTATTATAAAAAAATTCGATCAATGGTAGAAAGTGATCCCAAGAAATACTGAAATAAAAAATACAGCTCTCAACATATCTTCAATTGTTTGAATTGTCCTTTTTGATTGATCGTCAGTCTGAGGATGAAAATCAGTGTTAAACCTCGACTAGGTACCCATAGCTTTCTGTAAACTCTTCCAGAATTTAGAGGTAAACTCTGGATCTCGATCAGATATAATCGATACAAGAATCCCATGTAACCTCACGATTTCATTTATATAAAGCTTGGCATATTTATCCATGGAGTAAGTATTACAAGTCGAAAGAAAATATGTTGATTTTGTACGTCTATCCACTATTATCTATATGGAGTTTGTACCCTTCTTTGTTCTTGGTAACCCACGGACAAAATCCATGCCGATATGCTCCCATTTCTACTCAGACACTATTAGTAGTTGCAATAAACCTGAAGGTCATTGATGCTCTACTTTTACTTGCTGACAGATGAGACAATATTGTGCAATATCTCTAGGCATATTAACCCACCAAAAGTACTTTCTTAAATCACGATACATTTTCGTATTTCTTTAATGTATAGAATAAGGGGTTTCATGTGCCTCTCTCATGATCTCTTTCTTAAGTTCAATAATATCAGGAACACATAAACGATTACAAAATCTCAAAGTACTGTTAGAAGTGACGACGAAGTCTTTATATTAGCCATTTACTACACCTTTATGAAGCCTTAATAAATTTGGATCATCGCCTTATGAAGCCTTAATTCGATCAAGTAAGCAGAATCCCTCGATCTACAACTTCCAACCTCAAGTGTTACATATCTAATACTAATGGTAGGATTCCATGTATAGAAGCAATAGGGCTAGAAAATTTTCTTCTTAATGTATCAGCAGCCACATTCGCCTTTTCTGGATGATAGTTGATCGTACAATCATAATCTTTCACCAACTCAAGCTATCGTCGCTGCCTCATATTAAGTTCTTTCTTGGCGAATAACTACTTTAAACTTTTGTGGTTAGCGTAAATATCACACTTAACCCTATACAAATAATGTTACCAAATCTTTAAAGCGAAAATCACTACTGCAAGTTCAAGATCATATGTTGGATGATTCTTCTCATACTCCTTCAGTTGTCATGAGGCATAGGCTATTACTTTTCCATATTGCATGAAAACGTATCCCAAACCCATTTTGGAGGCATCACTATAGATGACAAATCCTTCTACTCCTTCGGGAATGGTTAAATTTGGGGCAGAGGTTAATCGTTGTTTTAATTCTCTAAAACTATGTTCACAATCATTTGACCATATGAACTTCATATTTTTTCAGATTAACTAGGTCAGCGGAGACGCAATCTTTAAAAATCCCTTCACAAATCTTTTATAATACACTCAAGGAAACTTCTAACTTGTTTCACATTGGTCGGTGTTGGCCATTGTTGAACTGCTTCTACCTTACTAAGGTCAATAGACACACCATCCTTAGAGATGACGTGTCCAAGGAAAGAAATTCGTATCATCCAGAATTCGCACTTCATGAATTTTGCAAAAAGCTCATTCTCTCGAAGAATTTGTAAGACAATGCCTAGATAATGTTCATGTTTTTCTTTGGATTTAGAGTATATCAAAATGTCATCATTGAAGGCCATAATAAATTGATCAAGGTAATCCTTGAATACTCTATTCATTAGATCCATAAAAGCTGGAGCGACATTAGTTAGGCCAAATGGCATGACAAGAAATTCGTAATGCCTGTATCGCATTCTGAAAGCTGTCTTTGGTACATCATCTTCCTTAACTTTCAACTAATAATAGCCAGAACATAAATCAATTTTTGAAAAATATCCTACTCCTTGTAGTTGATCAAATAAATCTTCAATCCGAGGTAATAGGTACTTATTTTTTATGGTTACTTTGTTCAATTCTCTATAATCAATACATAACCTCATTAAACCATCTTTTTTCTTCACAAAGAATACTGGAGCTCCCCATGGTAAATAACTAGACCTGATGAACTTCTTATCCAGAATATCTTGGAGCTACTCTTTAAGTTCTTTCAATTCAGCTGGAGCAATTCGATAAGATGTCTTGGAAATAGGCGTAGTGCCAGGAACTACGTCTATTACGAACTCGATCTCATTATCTAGAGGTAGTCCAGGTAAGCCTTTGGGAAAAATATCAAAAAAGTCTTGAATAACTGGTATATGGTCTATAGCAATCTCTTCCTTTGGTACTTCAATTACTGATACTAGGAAACTAACACAACTTTTGTTTAGCATGTGTTGAGCCTTCATTACAGTAATAATAGGTAAGCGAGGTACACTTCTAATTTAGAGGAATGAAAAACTTTGTCCAGTCAAAGGCTGGAACCTCACTTCCTTTTTACTACAATCAATCATTACATGGTTTGCACTCAACCAATCCATGCCAAGAATTATATTAAAATCACTAATATCAAGAAAAATGAGATCTACAAAAATTTCTCATCCATTAATTAGGATTTTACATCCTTTAAGTTTACAACTAGAGTTTAGAATAATTCCTGATGGTGTTGAAACACTAAACTATCTATCTAAATGTTTTGGCATAACTTCTAATTATTTTGCAAAAGATAAGTTGACAAATAAATGGGTAGCACTAGAATCAATCAAAACAGAGGCGGAAATACCAGAAATAATAATGGTACCTGTTATAACGTCTGAGAAAATGTTAGCCTCTTCATATGTCATAGCATAAATACGCCCTTGTGTTTTCTTATGCCCATTTTTGTCACCAGTGGTTGGGTTCTCCTTGCAATCTTTGATGAAGTGTCATAGCTTGCCATATTTAAAGCACAAGTTAGAACCCTTGCAACATTGGCCTGAGTGAGCCTTTCCATACTTCTCGTAAGTTGTCGCTGCTCACTTGTTATTGTTGCCAACTTTACCACCTTCATTGTTGTTTGATTTCCTTTTTTGATTGTTTTAATTCCATAGTTTTCCTTTTTAATATCCACTTACCTTATAATTCTCCGGCTGACTAGATTTTTCATCATCTTCAGCTAAAATTTGAGCTCGATCTAGAACTTCAGCGGGCGTAGTTAATTTCAGGACTTTGATCGAATGCCTTAAGCAAAGTTTCATTCCCATCTCAAACTTTCTCATCTTACGCTCCTCAGTTTCCACTAAGGTTTCTTGCTGGTTGACTGAAGTAGGATCCCTATGGCATAAACTGAATTTTTATTTTGTTTTTTTTAAAAAAAAACATCTACAGAAATGACTAAATGCTCGCTTTGATACCAACTGTAACATTACATAAATCTAGATTAAAAAGAAATGTCAATTTATAGTTTTATCTTATAAGGTTAAAGTCAAAGATCAATCAATTTTTTAAAAAAAAACTTTCATTTTTTTAAACGTTACTAATCATAATTAAATTAAAGAAATATTTTTTAATGAAGATTTATTTTATTTCATAATTGAAATTAAGTCTCAAAATAAAAATTAAATTCATATACTTCATAAAAATAAAACCATACTCATTTTTGGTCAAATAATTAAGTACTTGAAAGTAAGAATATAAAATTATTTAAAACATTTTATTATCATTTGGGATTCTGCCACCGCCAACCAATCTCTAGTAGAAATTATTGCTCATTTGGAAAATTTAAATGGATAGAATGTGCTTGCGCCTAGTAAGTAAATTTCATGCATGCAATGAATATCATGTCACATGAATAGTATACTTTTGGGACCATAACTATGTATCCTTTTTTTTTCCTTAAAACATCTTGTTCATAAATATTTTCATTTCATAAACTTTTCATATTTGAGCTCAATATAGTGTAATGCCAAATCTAGCAGAAGTGATGGGCTATAAAGGTAGTATCATGACAAGCATATGTAACCCTATAGCTATTCGGATCCTATATAGCTATCATACTACAATGACTAGCATTACAATTTAAACTTTTATTATTTATATAATGACTATGGGTAAATAAGTCAGTTGCCTAGACTCCTTTCAAGAACTTATCATACACTTAAAGAAAACGTTTTTCTTAAAACATAGTTTTGGATACATAGTACTTTTGAAAAATTAATTTCTTAAAAATCATATTTTTTTTCGTGCAATTATGTATGCACGTGCTCATGACATATTTATATTCTTAATGCAACTATTATTGCAGAATGTATAACAATATATTCATTATATGTATTAATACGTGATACTAGAAACATATTTATATGTCTTTAAAAAAAACTCATATTATACAATTATAATATCACGTTTCATAACATATGTAACTAAAATTGTAAAAATTTCAACAAGCAATACCTACTTAAAGTATTTTAGATTTTAGTACAAAACTTTATTTATTTTGACACTTTACAGATAATATTATAGCATAAAAATAAAGTTATAGAAAATTATTTAAATTTTTTTTTAATAAGTTTTGGCATGCTTTTACTAATTTCTAATCTATTAATTAGAGTTTGATAAAAGCTATTAAAGTACCAAACTATTCTTGAATTTTATAGAATTATTTCTGTATACCCAAAAATCTTGATATTTTAAGAAAACATCTCTAACATATTTTTATACATAGAAACAAATTAGGGATTCAAAATTATATAATTACATAGCACATATAATTCTTAAAATTATATTGTAAAATTCATTATAACACTTAACTTACAAAACTATATGCTATTTTGAAAATCATAATTAATTATAAATATTTCCAAAATTTTTAAAAATATTTTGAGCCTCTTATGACATATATATTAGTGTCTAATAAAATTTTTAAGCCTAATAAAATCAATAGAATAAGATTTTAACAATATTATCTTAGATAAACAAAAATATCAGATTTACTGGTTACAAAGGCAATATATAAAGAAAATTTAATAATGGTTAGAAATAAAATCATGACATCACAAAATTTTCCAGAATATGAGTCAACATATATATGAATATATTTTTTAATTTTTTAACTCAAATTAAAAACATTTTCCCTTTAAAATCCTAGGACAAACTCGATAAAATTTATTTTTCAGCTTTTCTTAGGAGACAACTAATATATATAAAAAGAGTTCTATAAAATCATAGGGGCAAGATATAAATATAAAACTTTCCAGTAATTAAATAGAGATAAAGAAAAACTTCTCATAAAAATTTTAGACCTTAACAAAATATTTTTACTTTAAATATCGTAGATTGAATTTGAACCTAAGTGTAGAAAAATATACTAATATTAAAAGACTAAGAGTTCTAAGAATTACATTTTTCTTGAATCTTGAAGAAAACTTTAGAGAATTTCTTGAAATCTTTATAGACTACCACAATTATGAGAAAAATAGAGGTAGAGAGAAATATAGGAAGAAAGTAGATTGTGATTACAAGATAGTGCCCTATTTACAGACTTATTATAAACACAAAATATGCTTAAAAGTGTGTATATATATATATATATTTAAAGTTAATAGTAATTATACCACTTACTTAACTTTATTCTCCTTGTTTTTATTTGTTATTTTTTGATCATGAAATTAATTAATTTCTACTATGTTCTTCCACTTTTTAAAGTAGTATAATATTTAATAATAACATGTGGATACATAATATGTAGATAACATCATCTTTGCATTTAATATCCATTTAATCAATATAATGAATGCACTTTTCAAAAAGTTAATACATTAAACCATATTATTTTTACACTTTTCAAAATTTATTTTTTTTTAATAGCTAGAGGGATGTAAACTCGTAACATGTTTTGCTAATTCCACCATTAACAAAGTAATAGTATACAAATGATAAAAATAGTCTTAATATAATTTATTGCCAATTTAGCAAAAGTTGTCAATTATTCTTTTCTTTTCTCTCTTTTCTTTTTTCTTTTCTTTTTTTTAAGTTACTTTATTAAATCACACATATATAGATATAATACATATAATACTTAATATATAATTTGGGCTAAAATTATTAGAAATTTTAATTTGGGATTTCTTGTATCAAGATAAATGATTATTAGACTAAGACATTTAGAGTTCAAATACAAATAAGCTATATTAACAAGTTTAATTTGGATTCTCCTATTGGGCCAAATTTAGAGTCTAATAGCAAACACAATTAATTAATTCCATACCATATTAATAATGGTAGTAGTTATATATGTCATATTATATATCTAATCAATCTTAAATACATAAATATATACTAACTATTCTATTATCATATATTTGAAAAAGAAAATCCATATTACTCATTAATTTAATATATTAAGAGGTTAATATTAAAATTAATTAAATACTCAATACATTAAACAATAATTATATGCACAAATTTGGAAATACATATCTTTTTCTTTTTATAAGGCACACGTGATTAAATTTAGCTTTCTTGTGTGTATTCTACTGTAATCATCTCTACAAAATTTGTTAGTGCATAACTATTTAATTTATGAGATTAAATAATTTAAATAAACATAGTAAAATTTTAGGCTATGTAACAAACTTGAAATTACAGATTGAGTTCTCCTATAATAATAGCTTTCAAGCTACGATTGGCGTTACACCTTATGAGATGTTGTATGGTAGAAAATACAAATCTCTAGTTTACTAGGATGAGATTGGAGAGGAACAATATTTAGATCCTGATATTATTAGAGATACAACTAAGATAGCTGAAAATATCAGAAATTGCATGATAGCAGCTCAAAGTATATAAAAGTTTTACGCAGATCTAGAACGTCGATCTTTACATTTTTTTATTAGTAATAAAGTATTTCTCAAGGTTACCTCCATGAAAGGTGTCATGAGATTTGAAAAGAAATGGAAGTTAAGTCATAGGTCCATATGAGATCTTCGAGAAAGTTGGAAATGTCGCTTATAGGCTTGCATTGCCTCCCAGAGTTATCAGGTATGTATAATGTCTTCCATATTCCTATGTTAAGAAAGTATATATCAGACCCATCCCATATTCTTAGCTCGGAGCCACTTGAATTAGATCTAAAATTAAGCTATGAGGAATGTCCTGTTCAAATTTTAGACAAAAAGAAAAAAGAATTAAGAAACAAGAAGATTCCTTTAGTAAAAATCTTGTAGCATAACCATTCGGTAGAACATGCTACATGGAAGCAGGAAGACAAAATGAGAAAGAAACATCTAGAGTTATTTAGTAAGCAAATTTCAAGGACGAAATTTTTTGTCAGGAGAGGAGGACTGTGATATTCCAAACCAATATCCAAGTCCCCATATAATTAAATGGCCAACAATAACATGATTACATAATATTTTATCTTACATATTAATGCATTTATGTGCATATAATTGTGAGTATCCATTTTACTATAGTTGTTTTTTTTATTATTTTTATTTGTGAAATAATTTTTGCAGTGAAATACTCAAAAAGTGCTCATTGGTACAAGTTAATGTGTTTAAGTCGAACATTTTTTTTCAGTTATTTTGCTTATGTATTGCTAAACATACTTGAATAACTAAGTTGATTAGTAATCACTTTATAAGTGTTGAAATTATTGGAGTATTTCTTTGTATTCAATATGAGTTAATGATATTTTTTTATTGACAACTAGATATTCTAATTTATAGATTTTGGTATGACTCCATGTTTATTTGCTTTTAAAATTTTAAACATAAAATTCATATGAGTTATTTCTTTGTATTGTCAATTTAATTTTTATAATAATATAATAGCTTTAAAAAAACTATTAATAAATTAAGGCCAACTTTAGTTCAGTCAGCTGATTCCCCTAATGGACGTATATGTTTATTTTTCTCCACTGCTAGTTTTATGTTCTTCAAACTCCTTATCCTTAATCAATTAGAAGTCTGTCCTATTTCCTTAACCGTACACCTCTCATAATTATGCTAGAAAACTAAGTTGTATTTCTTTCTTGAGAATCTCAAAGGTAATTTATCTATTTACTATGAATTCCAAAATTTGGTACTACCTTTTTCATATATATTTGATCAGTTGTAATTATCTTGTTAATTGTGAGACTATGTATATTAGCATGTTTATATTATTAGTCTTTGTGCCAATATTTTAAAAATAATTTTTCTTAACATGGTTTTGTATACATTTGAGAGTTCTTCATGATTTTTGAAAGCTTAGATGTTGGTGTAACAAATTATTAATATCTATATATATATATATATGTACTTGTATGTGTATGAAGAAAAGGAAAAGAAGTTATTTATAAACTTAAAAGGAGTTTTAACTAAACCTAGTTAACGTATTTGACTCTAATTTTGAATCCTTTGTCCTAGTATTATTTAATTTTGTTTTATATTGGAAGTGGGCAATTATTTTGTACATCATATAACTATTTTATGCATATGCTTGTATCTTTACAAAGAAATGCTGAACGGAGGTCCACAGATAGACATTTAATCCGGTAGAATTATAGGTGATGAATTTGATTAATCATATTATTCAATCAAGTATTAATTGCAATGTTTACTTTATAAGCTTCGGAAGTTACCTGTCTAATGAATCAACTACTGATCTATAAGTTTCCATTTTAATAGCTCAATTAACTTTATTTATGTTATTGTGTTTATTCCTTTTTGTTCTAATCAATGCTTTATATAACGATGATTCATAAATGTCTTTCTCTTGGAAAAAAAAAATGAATAGCGTTCTATATGTTCATACTATAAGCATAATAGTTGTCTTACATTCTCTTTCTTGAAATTACATGCAGAATAATTTATTTATTTTTAAGTTAGCTTTTTGAGCACTAATTACAATAGGGACATTATTAGATTCCTTTGGGGATAACATTTAGTTCTTTTGAGAACACTCTGAAAGTAGTATTGGGAGGACCTCTACAATAGACAAAGGGATTTGAGATGTATTTGGGACTTGAGACCTCCATACAATGACTTATGATTAGTTATTTGACTAGATCAGTATGTTATTCAAGGTCTTATTAGGCAATATAATATAAACAAAAATCTTAATCATATGAATATTTTTTCTCTGGTATATACATGTTGTATTTGTACTCATTACTTACTGAGTTCTATACTCATATGTATTCTTACATTGCAGATGATACTGTCGATATGTGAGTTTGGAGGAGTTATACTGACTTTCCGACTGCGGCTTGTGTATATGAGTATTTTGATGCTGTGGTTACTTGACCGAGAAATTTGTACCTATTTTGAGTGTATGTATATAATGTATATTTTTATTAGAGGTCCACTTTATGAGTATGTATATACGTATATATTAGATTATGTATAATTATGAATGGAGTTTTCTCGTCACTTCCAGAAATGTAAAAATAATAAAGTTTTAATTTTTCATTATTTTATTAGTTTTAAGTCAAGTAGCATCTCCCCGTCTCACTACACGACCATAAAATTACTCATACGTACGTGTTTGAAATTGGGGGATGTTATGATTTTATTGTTCATTTTTAGGTGAGCGAGGGAAGATTGCTCTCTGTTGACGGAGGTTTTATCAACAATAAATTTAGAAAATTGCAAGATGTGGCTTGTGTGTGAAAAGAGTTGATAAATCAAAGCAAATAAAGAGACGAGAATTTTATAGTGGTTCAGCCCCAAAAAAGATGAGCCTACGTCCACTATTTTTCACTATTTTTTGGAGAATTATAAGAGTTTTGTTAAGTCTCAAGGTTGGAATTCCAAGAGCTAAATTACAGAGTGTTGTCCGAAAAGAAGAAGTCAAAGTCAAAGTCCCTTACAGCAACATTGAACTCCCCTTATATAGGTGAAGGTAGCTCAATATTTCCCAATTGTGAAAATGGGTAAGTGTATCAGAAAATACAATTTGAGTAACAATATAATTGGATAATAACTTAAATGGAACGATTGGTCGATCTTCAAGGAGAAACTTTGTTTCCCCTTCTTTGTAGATTACCCATTTGATGAAGCTTGATCTAGTTTCCTTTTCATATTGGTCGCACTTAACTCATTTGGAGGAGGTCGCACTTTGATAAAAAAAATTCTCATGTGACCTGACGCGTCCAACTTGGTCGCCAACTTTCCCTTTTTGGCATTGACCAACATATAGATTTTAGACCGCACAACAATTGGCCCCCACTTCCATTAGTTCTTTCGGACAAAATGGAGCTTCCTTCTCTGATAAGTGCGAGCTTAAAAAATGCGACATCATGACATAATCTTGAGATCTTCAAAGAGTCCCCAGTTCTCAAATCCTATCTTTTCAGAATCACACGTACCTTTTCCTGACAGATGCAACCACGTGTCACCTTTTTTTAGTAGAATAGCAAAACTCGAGGAGACTTAGACATGATGATAGCGATGACGCTAGCTGTTATCTTAAATCGAGATGTTTCAAATTTTGAAAAGATACTTATTTAATTTCGAAAATTAACTCCCACGTGAACTTCAGCCATTAAATCCAAAAATTAAATACCTTGATCTACGGCTGTGATTTGATGATGCTTGAGATATATATATCAAAAATCCATCCGCATCCTGTTCAAAAAGTCGAACCCTATTGCCTCCTATTCCTCTTTCACTGCTTTTGAAATCTGAAGCATCCATAAGACAAATCCTCCCGGCGTCCCTTCTCATTTTTCAGCTCGCACAAATTCATCATCTTCTCCGACGAAGTCATCATCATAATCCTTCAGACGACATCTCGGTTCTTTAGTCTTCGAAAAAAGGTTAGCCTACATCCTCTCTCTCTCTCTTATTGCTCTTTGATTTTCAAAAAACCCTTATTTATAGAGCTTATTTCTAGAAATAGAAAGACGAATTGTGGAGCCTAAATGCCCTGAACATAAACCCATCTCTAAATCCAGATGGACTGAAAAATGGAAATATTTCAGAATCTCTCCATTAATTTATCGAATAAATTACTTTAAGATGATTGATAGACGAACCCATAGAAGAAATTTAGGATCTGAAATCCTGATGTTTGAAAATTAAAATCAGTCGAGTGACAAATTACTAAAGAGTTGCTCGAACAATTTTTGATGAATCTGTAGATTGATTAGAAAAAGTTCGATGAACAGCTTGTTGTCGATGCAATCCTAGGATTTGTGGCCCCAAATTGCTCGCATATCGCAAAGATACCTGATGCTTACATAGGACTAAACCTATCCCATATTTCTTCTTTCAGATGTCTAGTAGTGAGGAAATTAGGGAGGGGAATGCATTCTCAGAAGAATCATCCAGTACAAGCTTTAGCTCTATAAATCTCGAAGACTATCTTAAGCTAGAACCTGAAGTAGAAATAACCGGGGCCAGGCAAAGTAGTCCTCGCATAGGCAACTTCCCTCAAGACCAATGGTTTCGGCATATTAGGGATGCCCCTGCATTTGTAACAGGTTATCACTATGTAGAGGGAGATTGGTCATGTACCAATATAAAGATGAGCTATACAACAAACAAGCTCACAAAGATTGTATGCAACTAAAAAATCGACGTCCCTCTTCGCCTACCCAAAGAGTTCAATCAACCATACACACCTCCTCGCGGAATCGTCTCATTCTCAAAAGTAGTTCTTAGATGTGGTGTCCACCTCCCACTTCATCCATATATAAAATCGATCGTCGACTATTATGGAGTTGTTCCTTTTCAACTAACCTAAAACATATATAGATACTTGGTAGGTTTGTATATATTATATCAAAAATTAGGTTTAGATTCCCCGACTCCTGAAGAGTTCGCTTGGTTCTACCAACTGAAATCAAACTCATCAGATTTCAGCTTCTTCTATGCGAGCAAGTGGTCAAACCAAGCAATAAAAACTATCCACGAGGTCTGCAATAACATGGAATTGGCTATATGGATAACGGCTTCTTTCAAAACCTTAGTAGGTAACTTTTTAGCTTATAGCTTTCTCTATATAAATATATCAATCTGATCGCATTCGTATGTCATCGCAGATAATAGGGAACGTCCAGGACTCTCCAAAGAGCAACTTGCAAGGGTGTATAAGATAAACAACCTTATGATCGAAGAATTTGAGTGGAAGAGGCTTGGGACGACTAAGAACCTAGTTGTTTGTGGACTGTTTCCAAATGGAGCCGCTCTTCCAGATTCTACCAACCATCTAACTAAACCCTCAAGCTCGAAGAAGAAGCCGAGGAAACAGAAGGAAACGGGTGCCTCGTCTTCTAAACCCAGGAAATGAAAAGCACCTGCCACTCCTATTGTCTCAGAACTATCGTCTTCAGAAGCTGTATCGCCACCAATTTCTCGGCAGCAAGAAGGTAATTTTTTTTGTTATTCCTCCTCTTTGTCACATTATATACCTCGCATGCTAACTAATCATATTTGTACAGAAATGACAATTAGCAGCGGACTGCGAACACCACCTTCAACACTGGGGTCAATAGCAAAGTCCAAGACACCGAATAGCACACCCCCCTCCTCGATGAAAGTGAAAGAGAAGGTCGACACTTCAGAGAAGCGAAAAGTTACCTTCGAGGATATCCCAACATGCTCGCCTCCTCCTCAGCCTTCAAAAATTGCAAGCCAGCCTGAGCCATCCAAGGAAACAGCCACCTCTTCTGAGGGACCTAGCTAGGCCGACAAGGACGAGAAACTTTTTGCACTCCTTCGCCAACTACAGAAAAAGCTGGTATAAGCGCGGCCTTCATCAACCGTTTCACTACTGAGGATGGTTGGGAAAGGATGAAGCGACGTCCAGCCAACGTCGCTTTTAGTTCTGCAATGAGGATATTGGCAAATGTAAGTATCTTCTATCTTCACTCTTTGACGCATTTTTCTTGTATTCATGTGTGTTATACTTTCAGACCACTGCAGCTGCTATTTTGATGTATGACCCGGTCCTTGAATGCATAGAGAAGGCCGAAAAAGTCGAAGAAATAACCCAAGCATTCATGGACTCGGAGAAGACTCGTGAAGAAGAGAGAAAATCCTTCGAGTTAGAGAATCAACAACTGCATAAGGATCTGGCCAAGGAAAAGCTTGAAAAGGAGAAGCTCAAGAAAAAACTTCAAGAACTTAAGAAGACTATCTCCGAGCATCCGGATATTCTGAAGGAGGCGACAGCAAAGTTGGCTCGCAAAGCTGTAGAAGAGTTCAGGGCCACTAAAGGCAAGGAGCTCGAAGAAAAAACTAGTAACATTACCTCGTCGACCATAATATATAATATCTTCTACGGGCATCTGGATTTTGACTTTTCCATCCTTGGTGAAGATGTGGTCGAGCTTGTCCAGAGCTGAAAGGAAACCGAAGCTGCAACAAAAACTAAAGACGGTAGAGCGAGCACATCTGCATAAATTATTATATTTTTTTTATTTTACAAAATTTCAGAACAATATGGGCTGGTCCTTTTTGCTTTGTAGTACTTTGCTTGTATACATGTGCGAGCTTTTATCAATGAAATTTTTCTTGCCAAATGTTTATTCCTGCAAAACAATTAAAACACTGCATTGTAATATAAAGATGCATATTTAACCAAGTAGTCAATCATTAGGTGACTAATCCGTACGCTATTGCGATTCGAATCCAACTAACTTAAAATGGGTTTTAAGTGTTAGGATAGGTTAGGTCGCTTAAGAAAACAGTAAGTATGAGTGATGCGAACTCAAAACTGTTTTTCAAAAGTTCCACGGCAAAATGTAATATAGCAATATATCACGTCGAACAATGAATATTTTGCTTAGTTACTTTGTTGTTCGAGGAGGAAAATTATGTAATATGACATGCTATGGCATGAAGCGAGGAGAAAATCCTAAGATTTTAAGAAATTTTAGAAATTCGTCGATCTAAAATTCCAACCCCCCTAAGTGAACGTTTGCATAGTTCCTTAGGAAGCGAGTAGGAGATAACATTCTGATTTAGAAATTCATCGATCTAAAATTATAACCCCCCAAAGTGAATGTTTTCATAATCCCTTAGGAAGCAAGTAGGAGATAACATTCTGATCCCACTGCCCCTCAAGTTTTATGGTATTCGAAGACTGCTATAAAACTATAAAAGATGAACAAAATAAAATTGAATAATCAAAGAAAAGACATCTTTATTGATGAATGACAACGAATGATGAATAATCAAGAAGACATCTTTATTGATAAATGACGACGAATGACGAATACAAGATGCCTCCCAGGTTATTAAAAATACACGAAGATATCTATGAAGATTTATTAATAATAGCGACGAAGTTGTTCTGTATTCCAAGCATACTCGATCTTTTGTCCACCAGTGCGAGCTAACTTATACATCCCAGGTCGAATGACGGCATCAAAAATATATGGTCTTTCCCAAGAGGGTCCAAATACACTAGCACCGTACTCTTTATTATTAGGTAGAACTTGTTGAAGAACATGATCACCAACTTCAAATCCCTTGCTTCTGACTTTAGAATTATAATATCGAGCAGTATGCTTTTGATATGATGCGATCTGAAGCTGAGACTACTCGCGCCATTCTTCTAAAAGATCGAGCTCAATCCTCATTAGTGCATTATTCTGATCTTGCTCATAAGTAGATCGTCATAGAGAGCTTGCACCAATTTCTACTGGTACTATTTCTTCATATCCATAAGCTAAAGAGAATGGACTCTCTCTCGTAGTTGTTTGTTGAGTGGTGCGATTAGCCCATAATACTTCAGGAAACATATCTGGCCAAGCTCCTTTATACTCTTCCAGCTTTGTCTTTAGGTTCTATTTAAGTATCCTGTTTATGGCCTCGACCTGTCCATTGGCTTATGGATGAACAACAATGGAGAAGCTCTTCTTGATGCTTAAGTTGTCATAGAAGTTACGGAACTCATCGCAGTCAAATTATTTCCCATTATCAGAAATTATAGTATATGGTATACCATAATGGCATATTATAGATTTGTAAACAAAATCTATCATCTTCTTTGCGGAAATGGTACTCAAGGCTTCAGCTTCTGTCCACTTAGTGAAATAATCGACTGCAACTACTGCATGCTTTACTCCACCTCATGCCAATGGAAGCATTCTGATAATATTATTCCCCATACTGCAAATGGCCATGGACTAGTCAATGGAGTTAGAGGAACATGTGGTATTCTAGGAACAGTCACAAATTGTTGACATTTATAATACCTCCTAGCAAATTCCATTGTATCCTTCTTTATAGTTGGCCAAAAATACCCTTGTTTGATAACCTTGTTCGCAAGTGCCTGTCCCCCTGAATTGTTTCCGCATATTTCTTTGTGAATTTCCCTCATAATGTAGTGTGCTTTTTCTTTATTAACACATAATAATAATGGCGAGCTAAAACTTCTTCGTTAAAGATTCCCATCATAGATGATATAGCGAGCTACATTCATTCAAAGTCACTTTGCATCGTCTTTGCTTTCAGGGAGATCGCCATTTTGTAGATACTTCATTATAGGATCCATCCACGATGATTTTTTTGTCAACCGGCATGGTTACTCGGGGCTCTACCTCGATACTTGGTTTTGCAAAAAATTCGACAAGAACCACCTTTAATAATTCAGTATCTTTTGTTGAGGCAAGCTTAGCTAGAGCATCTACATGAGTATTCTTAATACGAGGAAGAAGTCGAATGTTATAAGCAGTAAATGTCGAGAATAGTCGTTGTACCTCCTATAAGTAAGCCATCATTCTTTCTCCTCTTGCTTGATAATCGCTGGCCACTTGACAAACGATAAGCTAGGAATCACTGTATATCTCAATCATTTCGGCCTTCATTTCTTGTGCGAGCTTTAGCCCAGCTATCAATGCTTCATATTTTGCCTCATTATTCGATGCAGGAAATTTGAAGCGAAGTGCACAATGAATATTATGCCCTTCAGGACTGATTAGTACTAAGCCCGCACCGGCTCCATTCTTGTTTGATGATCCATCGACGTAAAGTTTCCACAATTTTGCTAAATCTATAGAATATTTGTTGATCACTTCTGTGGGAAGATTGACATCATACGTGAACTCTACAATGAAATCTACGAGAGCTTGACCTTTAATCGTAGTGTGAGGTTGAAAATTGATGTCAAATTGACTCAAATCAACGGCTCACTTAAGTAGTCGTCCTAAAGCCTCAGGTTTTTGTAGAACCTGCTTTAATGGAAAATTCATGAAAAATTTGATGGAGTGCACATGAAAATAAGGTTGAAGCTTCTTGGATGCGACGATGAGTGCTAATGCCAACTTCTCCATCTCTGGATATCTCGTTTTGGCATCAAGCAACCTTTTACTTATGTAATATACCGGTCACTGTATTTTTTGTTCTTCTTGAATTAACACCGCACTTGTCGCATATTTGGAAACAACAAGATATAAGTGTGCTTTTAATTCTTGAAATGCCTGCTAGCATTCTTCAGTCCACTCGAACCTCTTCGAACCCTTCAATACTTCAAAGAATGGTTGGCATTTATCGGTTGACCTAGATACAAATCGACTCAATGCAGCCACTCTTCCCGCCAGGCTCTGCATATCTTTGGGTTCGTGAGGGGATTGCATATCAACTAGTACTTGTATCTTCTGAAGGTTAGCCTCAATTCCTCGCTGGTTGACCATGAACCCCAGGAATTTTCCAGATCCTACTCTGAATGTGCACTTCTGGGAGTTCAGCTTCATCTGATATTTCCGAAGAATTTTGAACATTTCATCAAGGTGCTTGATGTGATCTTCAGTTTTCTTCGACTTTACTAACATGTCATCAACATATACTTCCATTATCTCACCAATTTTTTTTGCAAACATCATATTGACAAGACGCTGATAAGTCACTCCTGCGTTGATGAGTCCAAAGGGCATCTTCTTGTAACAGTACAATCCTCGATTAGTGATGAATGAGGTATTCTCCTCATCTAGCTCGTACATAGGGATTTGATTGTATCCAGAATATGCGTCCATAAAGCTTAAGAGTTCATGCCTCGATGTCGCATCTACAAGCTGGTCGATTCTTGGAAGGGGAAAACTGTCCTTCGGGTATGCTTTGTTGAGGTCAGTGAAATCGATACAAGTTCTCCACTTCCCGTTGGGTTTCTTTACTAAAACTGGGTTTGCAAGCCAGTTCAGGTAGAAAGATTCCCTGATGAATCCAATTTTAAGCAACTTTTTCACCTTTTCTTTCAATGCGACATAGCGTTCTGATTCATGGCTTTTCTTTTTTGCAGTACAGGATTCTTTGTTGTATATATATTAAGGAAATGACACATGATATTTGGATCAATCCCCACCATATCCGAATATTTCCATGCGAAGATATCCAAGTTTGATTTCAGAAAAGCAACCAATGAAGCTCGCACGGGTTCTTGAAGCTTTGCTCCGATTTTTAGAACTTCCGAAGACCTATCAATCGACAAATCTTCTAAGTCTTCTATAGGTCCAGTCTTGATCTCTTCATCAACTTCTTGAGGGTCGAGGGTCGAGGTCTTCAATTGACATTTCGCCTGATGCTTCGCTTGACGCTTCACTTGATGCTTCACCTGATGCTTCACCTACCTTGTAGTTGGACCATCATTGTGCGAGGTGCCACATCTTTTGCTGCAAGCTTTAAAGAATTATTATAACAAGTCTGTGCGTCATATTGGTTACCCCGCACTTTGCCTACTCCATGTTGATTCGGGAACTTCATAGCGAGATGGTAGATTGAAGTAATTGCTCAAAGTTCCCTCAGTATTGGTCTTCCTAGTACAGTGTTAAATGCAGAGGGACAATCCACAACTAAGAATTGGGTCATTACTGTTGAAACCCTAGGATAAGTTTCAACATTGACCATTAACTCAATCGTGCCCCTAGGCATTATGTTATTACTAGTAAATCCGTAAAGTGGAGTGATAGTAGACTTTAGGTCGCTTTCACTCAACCATATCTTCTTGAAGGCGTCATAGTATAGGATGTCAACGGTACTTCCATTATTGACCAATACTCACCATAGTTGCATGTTTCCACAGTTGACCTTTATGACCAACACATCATTATATGGGTAATGGACCTCCCTTGCATCCTGCTCTGCGAAGGTAATATCAATATTCGGTACCTGTTGGAGCTTTCGTAGTCACTGCTCAAGATGCATGACATTGGTCAATGGTTGCTGTCGTGCTTCTCATGCGTACCTATCTTGTGCCCTCTTCGAATCTCCACCAACGTACGGTCCTCCAAAAATAGTTCGTACCTCGCGTTGAATTTCTAGAGGTCACTGTCGGTTTTCTTCTCGCTATTCATTATTCTGTTTAATGTACTGCCACAGCCGCCCTTCTTTAATTAATCTTTCCATTTCATATTTTAAGGCAAAACAGTTATTGGTATCATGTCCAATGTCATTGTGATACCGGCAGAACTTGTTGGGATCATGCCTTGCTCTATCCCTTTTTATAGGTTTCGGTTGATGATATCGCTCATAATGGTTTGTGGTCGCACATAGATATGATCTATGGGTGCATTCAGTTCAGTATAGTTGTTGAACCTCATGGGAGCTCTTGGAATCTCCTACTTTTTCTATTTGGGCTGCTTCTCAGTCGATTGTTAATTATTTCTTTGGTTTGACTTCTTGTTATTATTATTATTGGTCATGGTCACATCTTTAGCAGCATCTTTTCCTCCTTTCTTCGTCGTCTTATGAAGATTCTCGCGTGAAGATTCCACCCTCAGATGTCGACCAACTCTTCGATAGAAGTCTTTAAGGATTCTGCATTCTCGCTCAAGTAACTCTTCCTAGAGTTTAGTCTCTGGTCGCACCCCACCTATCATTAGAGTTAAAACTCCCCCTTTAGGTGGGTTGTTGACCTTTGCCAACTCTGAGGTAAAGTGATTAAGGTAAGATCGTAGAGTTTCCTCCAGACCTTGTCAAATAGCAAATAGACTGATAAGTGGAACAGTAAAATTCTTCGCAGCCTGGAATTACCTCAAGAATGCAGTCTGAAATTGTTGCCAGGATGAGATTGAACCAGACTTGAGTCCTCAGAACCACTTCTTCGCTGCTCCTGTGAGAGTTACAGCAAAATATCTGCAACATGCGAGATCATCGACACGATGAAGTTTCATCAGGTCACTGAAGTGATCCATATGTTCTTGTAGGTCAGTTTTCCCATCAAAAGTGTTTATGGTGGGAAGTTTGAATCTAGTAGGTAAGGCAACAGCTCGAACCTCCTTGCTGAATGGCGATTGACGATACCCATCAGTGAGCTCATTGTCCCAGCCAGCAAGTGCATCTAATGCGATCCTCAAATTATGAACATCGACGTTCAGAGGGAGAACATTATCTCTTACTAATGGTAGGGGTGGCCTTTGGTTGTTATCACAATATAAGGCGGGTTAGTCAGGCGGGGTCTGCTGCGACCTTTGTAGGGATTCCAATGAAATAGTGCGACGAGATCGACTTCGGTCGTTATGATATGATGTGGATCACTCCTGACTACATCGTTGTTCTAGATGTTGCCTCAGGTCTGCAGGATTCTGTCGAGACTCCCTACTAATCCTTTCAAAGATGCTCCTCGATTGACGCTTTTGCTCGTTGTTTAGACAATCACGATTGATGATTGCTCTCTAAGGAGGTTGTCTACGATCACGATCAGTACTTAAACTTTCAATACCAGATTCCAGAGGCAAGTCTGCGACCTTACCTTTTCCATTGGAGGTGCGATCTCCATGAAGCTCCTGTTGGGCTTTATGTTGGTCGACGTTCCCTGTCTCTAGGATCTAAATTCCTCTCTCAGGTAGTTGAGTAGGACGTTCTCTGGGACGTTTGTGCTATAGTGGAGTCACCATCTATCCCTCAGCAAGTCATTGTAGAGAGTCATTAATCTGACTAGTGATTTGCTAAAAGTCCACCAGTGCCTCCTCCATGCGATCCTGTCTCTGAACAATATTTTCTAGTACGGTCACGGCAGGCTGATCCTGAGCAGGATCTACCTATGCAGCAGCAGTGCTTTGGGATTGGTTTTGGCTAGTTCATGTGTTTCTGTAGTGTTTCTGGTGTTTGCCATTGTTGAAGCAAAATTGACAAATTTTTTTGCTGGAATAGCCCTCCTTCTAGCGCCAATTGTTGACGGAGGTTTTGTCAACAATAAATTTAGGAACTTGCAAGATGTGGCTTGTGTGTGAAAAGGGTTGATAAATCAAATTAAGTAAGGAGACGAGAATTTTATAGTGGTTCAGCCTCAAAAAAGATGAGCCTACGTCCTCTGTTTTTCACTATATTCTGGAGAATTACAAGAGTTTATTTAAGTCTCAAGGTTGGAATTCCAAGAGCTAGAATACAGAGTGTTATTCGGAAAGAAGAAGTCAAAGTCAAAGTCCCTCACAACAACATTGAACTCCTCTTATATAGGTGAGGGTAGCTCAATATTTTCTAATTGTGAAAACGGGTAAGTCTATAATCAGAAAATATAATTTGAGTAACAATATAATTGGGTAATAACTTAAATGGAACGATTGATCAATTTTTAAGGAGAAACTTTGTTTCCCCTTCTTTGTAGATTACCCATTTGATAAAGCTTGATCTAGTTTCTTTTTCATATTGATCGCACTTAACTCGTTCGGAGGAGGTCGCACTTTTATCAAGAAAATTCTCATACGACCTGACGCGTCCAACTTGGTCGCTAACTTTCTTTTTTTGGCATTGACCATCATATAGATTTTAGACCGCACAACACTCTCTATTAAGGCCTTTTGGGTTGGAGAATGATATAGAGCAAATGTTGTGTTTTGGCTAGTTAATGTCTTGAAATATTTCTTTAGCCTTTTTATACTTAGGAATACTTTTCTAAATTGAGCATTTATTCAGTTTTTTGGGAGAAGAGCTTCGTATTTTCAGGAGAAGATCAACTCTAAGACTTAAGAAATTTCTACTACAAGGAGTCTATCAAAGTCTAGAGGAGCTCACTAAAGAGGATTAATAAAGTGAATACAATATATTATGACAATAGTAAAGGAGTCTTTCTTTGAATCAGTTAATTAGTGCTTGTATTTATTTAATACTTTATTAATCTGTTTAATATCTAAGAGTGACCCTATGGAGTAGGTATGTACCAAATCACGTAAAAATCTTGGTGTCTTTTTTTTTTTTAATGTTCTATCACAATGTAATCAATTAGACAATTAATAAAAGTTGGTAATACTGAAAAAACAGGTCTAACAACTAACATATGGTTAACCGAAATGTTAGGAATAAAGGAAAGTGGCCAAAATAAATGCTTTTTTTTAATGTTCTACCGCAATGTAATCAATTAGACAATTAATTAAATTTGGTAATACTGGAAAAACAGATCTAACAACTAATATATGGTTAACCGAAATGTTAGGAATAAAGGAAAGTGACCAAAAAAAATTCAACAGCAGACTACTCTATTAATGAGATCTTGAACTACTATTAATGTCTTCGACTCTATTAAGTACTGAAGATCTTGATATAATATACCTCTTTCAAACACCCTCTACCATTTGACTTTGCTATTTTGAAAGATATTGCTACATGTTCTCCACAAATATTGATCTTTATTGGCATTGATTATTCTAGATCTGGAGCTAAACCAACATGTAAATACTGTCAAAATAGGGCACAACGATCATAAATCTAAATTTATGACAGCTATCTTAACATAAAAAGAAGGACTAATTATTAAACAAAAATAAAAAACAAAATGAAAAAGACAAACCTAACGGAGAAATTTCCTAATTTGTTCACTGATAAATGAAGACTAATGTAGACATGCAACAAATGTTAGAATATTATGATTTTTGGGTCTAAGTTATTGTACTTAAAACTTTAACATCAATTGCATATGGTCATGTTTAATACATTTATATATATTAGTGTTTCTATTTGAAGCCAATATTTTAATGATATAAGGCCATTATTCTTTTGTGACAGACTACACTACATTCTTTGACATAAATAAAATGTCCAAAGCTTTATTTACATATTGTGAACAGTTTGTTAGACTTAATTAAGGAACAGTCTCATACAATTGAACAATTTGAAATGTACAATTCTTTGTTATGCATTAAGTCTTAGTATCTTATGATATTTACAATAAATGTAAAGATGAATATAGATAGCACGAAATGAACTTGCAAGAATGTATTTAATAATTAGAAATATTAAAATTAAACTTGTTTAAGCCCATAAGAATTGTTTTAGGCTCATTAACATGAGGTCCAATAAGTTGGAGTTAGCCTAAGTGCAAAGCTCATAAAAGAAAAAGTCCAAATCCAAATTGAAAAAACCTTCTACCTAGAATCTTCTAGTATTGACTAGATATTAGTATTTTGGATGTGAATTATTTGATTACTTAGATTATTATTAGAAGTGTGTAGAAGAAAATATGTGTGGCTTAAAGATTTTTGTAATTGTTTATTTGTATAGTTCTCATTGTTTCTCATGTAGTATAAATACCCCTCCCTATTTGAATTCTAAGAATTAAGTAAGAAACAAAGCTTCTAAGATTAAAGAGAAGAGAGAAGAAGCATAGCTTTTAGTGAGTGAATGAACTTAAAGAGTGAAATTGAGAATTTTCTCGTATAAAAGTATATGAGTGAATAATAAAGTTTGTTTTACTTTCCAACAAGAAACCGATTGTTTACAAATATAATGTAATTAATCATACTTTTAGGGCATATAATTCAACCAAGTGCATCATGATCCTTAGAGTCGCCATTGACCACAAAAGAAAATAACTAAGTAGAGATACAGTTTAGCACCAGATTTATCCAAGAATGCCAAAATCTAATCTGTTGCATAACTTTCTACAAGAAAACACCACTTGACCGTATGATATGCCTTAATTAAAAAATCAACAAAACACCATTTCATCCTGCATTGAACGGTTTTCAACTCACGAGTCACAAAAATTGGAATCTGAGACTCAATGTGCAACCTGCTGTCAAATCTAACCTCTTCTCACTCGAGTGGGTAGAATCAATGATATTAGAAACATTCTCCACCTTAACAATCTCCGTAATATTTTGATTCTCCCAATACCATATACCTATACGATCCTTCAACTTGGATATAGTTTTTTTTTTTTTTTTTTTGAGATAGTATTTTTTTTCCTTCCAATTGGAAGCTTTAAAATAGACGTAGTTGGCATTTCTAGTGTTGCGGATTCGCTGGAAGTCCACACAATGTGTGAATATATTTCTTATAGACGTAGTTGGCATTTCTAGTGTTGCGGATTCGCTGGAAGTCCACACAATGTGTGAATATATTTCTTGTTGTTTAATCAGGTGAAAGAAATTATTTGGGTTAATATCACCTGGGTCCCCAAAATTTTCCCATCGTATCACTTAGGTCCCCAAACTTTTTTTTGTATCATTTGGATCTCCATATTATTGATTCTTGTTACATGGTTTTTGATAATATTTTCTGTTAATTTTTGCTCTTAAACACTCACTCCTCACGTAGGCTTTTCTGAAGGGTATTTTGTAAACCCCGAGAAAATCTTAGATTTGTAAAATTAGTTTAATAATTATAAATTATCATAATCGTTTAATATTAGTGTATTCTCTTGAAGGATGAATTTATCATGGTTCATTTTCTTGTCTAAATTTTATTATGTATATTTAATTTATTTGATCATAGAAATTGATTAGTTTTATACTAATGAATTTCGTGAATATACTGCAATGAGATATACACAAGAAAACCAAGTTGAACTATGTGCTTAATTTCATATATAAACTATTTTACAACATATATGGTTATTGTTGTTAATAAGAAGTAGGCTTAATTAATTATGTTTACTATTGGGTCTTAAATTGTTTGAGTTCAATAATCATTTATCGTGGCTCAATAGGTAATAGAAAAGTCTAAATTTGAAATTATTAGTATTCTTATGTGTAATTATTATTGGGTTTTAATCCTTTAGTCCAATATAATTTATCTTGGTCTAAGAGGTAATATGAAAGCTCAAGCTGTAATAAGTATTTTAAGCCCAAATAATAAGCTAAATAGTCACAAGTAATAAATAGTAAAAGAGGAATTAATAGTGTAGCCATTAACATATTTTAATAATATACATATACATTCATCTATTCATTTATACGAATGGAAAATGATGTAAAAGACCATTAACATATCTTATCTATACATTATCACCATTAAAATAAAAGAAATTTATTAATTATATTAGAAAATAAATCAAAAATTAGGGAAGTTATGTAATCATACATTAATTATTTGAATAATATATCCATTATATAGATTTTATGAATATTAAATGTAAATATGATAAGATAATGCATTATTTTTTTAAGTGAATGATGCATAGTTAGATTAATAAATTAATTTAATATCATAATGAAAAGATAACAAATTAAAAAAAAAGGTTAGATAAATGGTAAATGGTGATTATTATTAATATTTTTTTAATTAAATTTTAATTATATTTTATGTACATAATTAACCTATAAATAGGGTATTCCATTGTAAACACAATCAAGTTCCTTCAATTATTTTTCTTCCATCTCTCTCTCAAAGTTTCTATTCATCCATTTTGATTTCAAGAGTTCCCTCTTAGAGTTCTTCAAGCTTCAAGAGAAAAAGAAAAATGTAATTCTTAAAACTCTTAGACTTTCAAGATTTATACATTTTATTGTACTTAGGTTCAAACACAATTTATTAAAAAAAGAGTTAGAAACTATGTTTACTTAAATTCTGGAAAGTTTTACTTTTATACCCTACTCCTACAATTTTATAAAAATCATTTAGCATAAGATAGTCGTTAACTAAGAAAATATATAAAACAGATTTTATATAATTAGTTCTACGATTTAAAAGGGCAAACATTTTTATTTTTAGTTTAAATTTTAAATACAAGTTCATATATATGTCAAGATCATTTCTGAAAAGATTCATAATTTTTAAATATCTATAAAATTTATTGTAATTTTTGGAATACACAATATTTTAATATTTTAAAATACTGAAATAAATTCTAAGGTATAATTTCAAGTGATTAAAGTGCTATGAAATGATCTATTTTAGAATTTCCAAATATTGTACATAAGTTATAATATGTTAATAATTGTTTTTTTAATATTTTGAGTTTGTTGGATTTATAAAACATTTCTAAAAAAATTCAATGATTTTCATTTAGTCACAGTTTTAACAATTTTATTATAAAATCTAAATTGGAAAAAAAATGGTGATAAGTATTATTTCTAAATTCTAAACCTTAATTCTTAGATTTATTTTATTTCAGATGGATTTATGTAAATTTTTAGAATGAATAGAATAATATACTATAATGTAGAATTCATGAAGTGTGCATTACGTACCAAAATCCTACAATTTTAATGTGAAATATTATTTTAAGATTTATATTGTGGATGTTTTCAAACGTGTAAAATAGATTTCACATGACTAATGATAGCATATGTTGATATTTAAAATGAATGTTGATGCATAAATAAGAAATAGAAAGGATAAAGAAAAAGCACGTAATTGCAATAAGGTTAAGTATCTAGTATTTCACTACAAGCACAAAGAACATTTTCTACAGACTTAAGGTAAGTACAATCTAATCTATAACATGGATAGTTTTAAAAGTATATTTTGTTTGAAATAAATATATTTGAGATGATTAAATATGATATTTTGCCTATACAAGAGATGTTTGTTTGACTTGTATATATGCCTATAAAATACATGCCTCCTATAATAATAAGATGAGGTAAATTTACTTTACAATATTATTCATAATTTGATATATATACTTCAATTAAAGGACGTATCAAGAATATGAAATATAAGACTTGATTTGAAATATGATACAACTATTTATGTTAAAGAGGAGACTAAAAAAAAAGATAAGAATATAAAGGTATCGTACTAACCTCTACTAGATGAGGATTGCTAAGAGAAAATAAGAACGACCTCCACTAGGTGAGGATTATCGAGGAAAATATGTTAAGTTTATGACCGCTGGTGTTTTAGTAGGGTTGCTTCCCTGATTCCCAATCGATAAGTGCGCACACTGTATGTACACAAGGGCCCATAAGAAAGATAAAAGATTTTAATATAACATATGTAATAAAAGATTTCTTCATAAAACATAAGTTACAAGATAATATAAAAATACAAAAATTAAACTTTTATAAATATTATTCACATAAAATGTTCTCTAAGTTGAATTGTACTTGCTGAACGAAAGCTCACATAGTGTAAATATCCATGTTGTAGATATCAAAGGTAAGCAACTTTTATTTTGAATAATGGGTTAACCAGAATCGAGGCAGGGATGGATGTGAGACACGGATTTTAGGATACCTCCACAATAAATTTTGTATATGTTTTCTTCACTTTAAACAATATAGATTACTTAAATATACAAGATTAAGTCTTAAGTTTCCTTAAGTTAAGATCGAGACGATATATTTAAATATGAAATGTTAATTTTAAGATTAATTATACCCCTAAGATTAAGTATATACAATATGACCAATTTTATTTAAATATCCTTTTATAGAATACCATATACTATTTTGGAGCATATTTTCAATAATTAAACATTCTTAAATAAATATTTTTTTTAGCATCTAAAATTTTGATTTAAATAAATACAAGACTAAATGGGCTTTGTTAAAAAGACTTAAACCGTCTAAAGAGAGATTAGGATTTAAGAGGTCCTTTTGTGACCCCACTCCTCACTTGAAAACCCTTTTTAGTTGTGCATTATTTAAATCTCAGAAAAAAAAATATTTTCTTCAATAATTTGTCTAAATTTCTTAGATATGACATTTGGAATAATTAGTTAACTGTTTTGTGAAGATTATATAAAAAACTTGTCATGAATTTTCATAGTCCAAATTTTTGTCCAAAACAAAAGAAAAATAATGAGTTATGAACATACGCAAATGTCGGTCCTTAAAAAAAAATCGGATTATTACATATTTGGTTGAAATTTTGTGGATTTTCTCTTCTTTTCCAGCATCCCCACGAACCATATAGCAAGCATGATCTCCTTTTGTTATTTCAGACAATAGAGCCCAAATCCACCCACTTTACTCTCTTTATTAAGCTTGTATTTGCACAACTTAGTAGGCTGCTACGAGAGAGCTTTATCTTCCTCCAACTTGCACTTCTTTATTCGGCTCGACTCCCTATAAATAAGCTATACTCTATAGCCCCTTTCAAAATAACTTTTTGATCTCCTCGAAAATATTATGCACTACTGAATTCTTTTCAAACTATAACATCCCACATTATAACGAAAATGAGACACAATGTTATGATCAATGAAAACCTGACCAATATCATGGACAAAGTCCATAAACATGACGCTTTTGAGACTTGCTTTACATCATTTTCAAATTTAAAGTTCAACACCTGGATACGGTAATGCAATCAATTAAAGTATGACAAACAATTTTAATTTCCTCACTAAACATATTATTCTAATTTCCAATACACCTAAATCTATTATAATTTGAAGCTTATATCAGTATATAAGTGTAGCCCAAATATAAGGATAAATGGAATCGTATAGAACGCAAGTAAAGGAAATTCAAGTACTTAAATTGTTAAAAAGAAATAAGTTCTTAACCACTGTGACTTCTATCCAACATTTTAATTGTTACAAATTACATAGAGCATCATAGCTTAACCAAATATAAGAACTCAATATCCTGAATCAAAATCTTATCTGATGCACATTAACAAAATCACAGGCTTTTACTTGTTCTCATATAAATTGAACTTTAAATGTACACACTTTCATCATAACCTACAAAACCCTTTAATAATAGAACCTCTAAATAATAAAAAAAATTAAGCAAAGCCATAGATTAACAACATGCCTTGATATGAAAAACAGAGACAGAGAGTGAGGTTGAAAGGGAGTGGCCAAGGACTAGACATAGGGACCTCCAACTTGTCCTTAATATGCTCAATCTTTTTTTTCTTCTTGGGTATATCATTTTTGTAAGATCCTATGAACCTCTTATATTTATTTGTCTTCTAGCATTGGAAGTTGCCGAGAAATACAATGTGATGAACCCACGAACGAAGGTCATGGTCTCTAGGTCAAGAGCACTCACCTAGCTATGGCGCCACATTAAGAATAAAAGAATGAAAAAGTTTCTGATTCCATGACAGCATTGTGTTCTCCCAAGTGGGCCTAGAAGACCATGACTCATTGTTCTTCGAATTATCATTTCATCATAAAGAAATTGAAAAACCCTAGTTTTTCTCCCAAAGTTTCCTTCTGAAGTAGATGATGATAGACGATGAATTGCCAAATTCATTTGGCTTTTGTGTTTCCAGGTTATACCCATCACGTGCGCATCACGAGGTGTTTAGATGGCTATTTTAGACGGACATGGCACCTAAGATTAACATGTTATAATAATTAATAAGTTAGGGATCCAAATGATTAAAAAAAAAAAAGTTTGGAGACCTAAGTGATACATTGGAAAAAGCTTAGGGATCCTAGGTGATATTAACCCAAATTATTTTGAGGTTTTGCCCCATTTTCTTAGTGAAAGACAGAAACTTGATTTTTGATATAAATATATGTACGTACATAAGGATACCATTCATATTAACTTTTGCACATGTGAAGATTGTTGCGCAAGGCTTCCCAGGATATAGATGTAAGGAAATATGCCCATAAATTTTATTATTATAATACCATTGAATATTGGATATTTGATATTGATATAAAATTTTTATTTACTTCATCATGCATGTTTAATATATGATTATTGTTTAGTAGATGTCATAAGATTTATTTATTTATTATTAAAAAGAGATGTATACAAGTAAATTTTTTTACTTATTTCTAGATTATTGTTCACGACTGATGAAAAAAGTTGGGTACTTCTACTAGATAAAGTTGTAGGGCTTTTTTTTTTTTTTGTTAATAAGGTTGTAGAGCTTTACACATTAATATTGGTGAGTCTCGAATCACAAAGGTATGACCTCACGGGAAAGCTTCAGTATATGTTAGATGCACTGCACTAGACCCTTTGAGTTATATTTCTTGAATAAGTATTGTCGTGCTCAATATTTTATCATCGACTTTTGAGGTAGAATTTACTTGAGGCTTAGTTAGGTTTATCAGTTTTCTCGAGGTATTAGTTGGGTTCAATTTCGAGAATGAAAGGTATTATTTGGATAAATTTCTAGGAGAAAATTTCTTTAAGGGTGATAGAATTGTAATACCCAAAATTTTGTAATATAATAATTGAGACTTTTATTAATTATTACATTATTTTAGGAATTAAAAGTGAAATAAAAAATAGAAGAACTTTGTAGAAAGGGTTGGAACATTTGGGTTTATGTGGAAAAAAAAAATATTTTGAAAGATAAAATTGTCATATCACTGTCATTTAGCATGACTAAGGCCGATTATAAATAAGCTATTAGGATGGCAGACCTATATTATCAGCCATCTAAACCTCATAGTTAAATCTTAGCTTAGTAATTAATATAATAAGTTCTATCGGTTAAAGATTTTTAGAAAAATCTTGTTATTATAGTTTTATCTCAAAAAAGATTGATAAGATATAATTAAAAAAATAAAATCGTCATTTTAACTAGCTTTAATTATTGATATTCTACGAGAATACACATGAAATCATATTACTCTAATCGTCTAATGGAAGAGAAAAGTTAACTGTAAAGTTTCTTGTGATTTTATCTAATTAAATAGTATAGTTTCGGACTTTGGACTTTTAACAGAATAAGTCTATTACTAACAGAACATATATACTTTCTATTATTGGTTGATTAGAATTAGACTATATCTAGTGTTTACTAGAATTTAAATTATATGTCTATTTAGGTCCCATTCTACACCAAATAACTTAGATTGAATAATATTATTTAAAAAGAGCTCAAAAGTTAGATCCAATACTTAATAATTACAAAAAACAGACAAACTAGGCAACTAGGTGGTGCTTGGTCAATATGCTAATAAGTAAAGTCGGTCATATCCTTCTTTAGGCTAGCTGATTTCAGACTCTGATACATCTTGAAGAGATATTATATTTCAATTTGACTGAACAACATTTGTTTGGCAGTTACTTTACTTCTAAAAGTTAGAAAGAAAATTATATGCGAGAAAAATAGCTTGAGAGAAAATATTTGTGATCCATAACCAAGAATTATTCAAAAACTCAACGATATGATCTCTCTACTACTTGATTAAAATTGAGCTGTCCACAAACAATCAAAGTTTAGTGTATAGAAAGGAAAACTATTAATTTGAGAAACTCTTTCTTGAGGTAATCTTCTATGGTTAAGCAATATATATATATATATATACGGCACTAATTCAGTGTATTTTATTTATATATAGGTATTATTTTGGCTAATGAAATTTTTTTTTGCACATATTTTTATATTAAAAATTAAAAGAGAGAAATAACATTACTAATACACGTCTTTTCATATATT
Organism: Parasponia andersonii; assembly: GCA_002914805.1. Taxonomy (NCBI): domain Eukaryota; kingdom Viridiplantae; phylum Streptophyta; class Magnoliopsida; order Rosales; family Cannabaceae; genus Trema; species Trema andersonii. Next base: position 508,832 of record JXTB01000175.1, read on the forward strand.
TCATCATAGTTGTTAGATCATCATTGGCTAAAAAAAATACCTACACATTATTTATATATAGGTATTATTTTGGCTAATGAAATTTTTTTTTGCACATATTTTTATATTAAAAATTAAAAGAGAGAAATAACATTACTAATACACGTCTTTTCATATATTTCATCATAGCTGTTAGATCATCATTGGCTAAAAAAAATACCTACACATAGGTTAAAAGAAAATGCCTACTGGATTAACAACTATATATATATATATATATATATATATATATATATCTTTATTTATTATTAGGATCATAATTTTGTGATTTTGAGAAAAGTAATAAAATAAACAAAAATCGTTTTTGTGACTTACCTTCCGTTGTAAACTCCTTTATTAAGTTTTCTTTAAATTAATTCCAAGTACAACAGGTGTGTTCTTGTTTAGATTATGTAATAGTCTTGTATTTTTAATATTTTTTTTCCATAAATCAAAGTTTAATCTAAAATTTATATTTAAACTTTAATTCTTGGCTTCATATTTTTTTAATTGAGAGTACTTTTATGCATATTAGTTTAAGAGTTTGTGGCGTGTTTATCTCTTATATTTTTTTTAGATTGGCAATGGGGTCTCTGAATTTTTGTTTTGGCAAAATTATTTTCCTAAGTTCTAAAAATATTGACAATTAAGTCCTTTTTGTTAAATATTGCATGCAACTGAAGATGTGCATGTCATTTCATTATTTCCACCCTTTTATTTTCTTTTCACACACCTCATTTTATTAATTTCTAGTTACCAAAACCCCAGTGAAATTATTTTTTTGTACATACTGCATATAAGGAATGCATTTATTTGGGTTTTAGGTTTTGCATTCTTATTATTATTATATTTTCCATGAAATTATCCGTTGTAAGAAGATTTTGAATTTTTGGAAGTCTTTGGATTCACGATCCATTTCGAAGCTCAAATTAATTGAGGCTCAGTTGATGATTTTACAAGTCAAAATCAATGGACTAATACTTGCAACATGCCATTGCTGAAGTAATCGTTTCTCAGTACTTTTGCAGTATACATATGTGAGAAATGAAAGAAATGCAACTGAACTATATTTTTGCCGAATCTTCACCATTTATTTCATTTTTACAGTTATTCTCATCACTTAATTAAAAGGAGTTCAGTGGGTTGAGATAAACACGAGAAACTAAGAAAAGAATAAGAGAGAGAATAAATGAGAGAATGGGTGGGAAAAGAAGAGAGAAATTAAACTAAATTCAGGGATAGTTTATGAAATATTAGGAGTATAATTAGTTGTAACTAAATTTTAAATTTATTTTAAAGTATGGTTTTAGGCATAATGTAAGGAGATTGGACAGAAGGTAGTAATAATAGAGCCACACTAAAAAGAAATTTTAAGTTTCAAAATTTAAAATTCTACTCTTTTCTTAAAAAAATTATTTATTTGGTAAATTGTATTCCATTATTAGCTAAATGTGAATAATTTGTGTAATTTAATTAATTTCAAGCTAATATGTTTTAGTCTTGAATTAATTTGATAATTGTCAACTTGTTTTAATCTCAAGTTCTTAAAATTTCTTTATATTTTCATTTTAAATCAATTAGTTCTATTGAAATACTTACTTTGCCCTTAGAAAACTTGCATGCGCAATAATGGCCAACATTTAACAATACTAACTAGAAGCACTTTGTCAGGATCCAAACTCCAGGTCAGTGACAGAAAGAGAATTTCATAAGTAGAAATTAAAAAGTTATTTTTTTGAAAAATTTATAAAATAATTTTAATAGTAAAATTCTCATAGTTTTATTATCACCATTAGACGTAGATTGTTAACAAAATTTATTAAAACAAACCAAGCATCATAATTAGTAGTCTCACAATCTAGCATGCTAATTATACAGAGAAATAAGCATTTTAATAAATAAGGAATTTATAATTATTTGAGGATCAAAATAAAATTATCTAATACATAATTTCTCTTAAATTCTGTAAAATTAATATTTTATTATATTTTCACTTAAAATTACTAAAAGTCACATATTTGGATTTTCATTCGTGACACACTTAATAGCTAAAGCTTTTATAACATAGAAACATAGGTAAAAAAAAAACACCTAAGAGATCACATGCCAATCTTTAAACAATACAAGGGGAAAAAATGTTAGAAATACTATAATAACTGAATTTAATACTATAATAACTAAATAAATTCAAGTCACACTACAAGTGATGTGGAAAATAAATTTCATCAGTCGTGACATTGACGAGTGTACCGTTGATATCATGAGCCATGGCTTTCTTGTTGGCTTATAATTGAACCGACGAGATATTTGATAATCCAGTGAGCGATAAAAATTATATATTGATCCTCCTTAGTTTTATAATTAAAATTTATCATGCACATTTTTTTCATATTAAAAAATAATTAAGAGAAATAACATTAATGATACATGTCTTTTTATGCACATCATCATAGCCATTGGATCATCGTTTGATGATTATCCATCGACTGAAAAAATAAAAAAATCTATACATAAGTAAAAAAAAATGCCTATTGAATTAGCAACCATATATATATACATAATTAAAACTAGTACATATAATACTTAATAAATTGAGTCCTGAAATCTACCCAAGTTCGCTCAATTGATATTTTGAAGAGTGTTCTCGCCCATTTTTCTCTAGCTTCATTGATTTCTTGATTGGTATAAGGCGTTTATTAGGAAACTAGAAAATTAAGATTAAAATCAGTAAAAATTAAACACAAGCACAATTGAAAGTAATAACTGAGCATACAAGTGACTAATATACAGGTATATATAGACATTTCCACAATTAAATTTCACTAATAGTTTAAAATACATGTACAATGGCTAATTTACCATATCTATTCCAAAATCTAAGTATACAAATTTCCAACTAAATAGATACAATACAAGCATTTAAGTCTAAAATCTTTTTTTTTTTAATTTCTGTTTTACATCCAATAACAATAATTAATAGAAAAATGCATAAATCTGAACATAAATTACAATAAATATTGAAAAAATATGTTTATGTAAAAGAAGTAGACAAGTAAATAGGCAAAATAGAAGTTACATGTGAAGATTGTGCCAATGCACTAAAGATTTTGCCAAGAATTTGTACCTGGTTCTCCAAAATCATAAATTCCTCAAACAATCCTTGAAACTTAAAATATTAGAAAAATAACCAGTTAAAAATGCATAAAAATTATTAGGCAATCGATTTTTAGGGAGAAAGCAAAAATTAAACAATGAAAAATACCTCAAACTCATCGGAAATAATAGAGGGAGCCGTCGCGGAGAGGTTCTTGCAGCTGAAATGCTCTTGGGTTCGATTTGAGGCTTGATCTGAGTGCTATATCCAGACCTTTTTCGTCGATTATCGGTAAACATCTCGTCGGTTTTAAATTAACAGGATAACGATATTTTATGTCGGTTAAAACTCATGAGAATTATTTCTTTTACCTTGTCACTTAAGACTATGTTTGGAATTTGGATTTTAGTTGGAAAAAAAATTGTGAGGAAAAAAATTAAAGGAAAAAAAGATGAAAAATAATTTCTTAAAATTCAATAAAATGTAGTTTTTAAAACTTTTTTCTCATAATCTTTTCATTATAATCTAAATTTCTCAAATTTACTGAAACCATTCCTTACAAAATTTCCGTAAAAATTTTTCTCCCAATCTTTGATAAAATCAAAATAAAAAAAAAAAAAAAAAGAATTCTTAAAATTTGTTGTTCTCCCTAAAATTCAAAAACCAAACAGAGCCGAAAGGTGGCGAGATAGGATAGTGCCCCTTACCACGTCAGCTATATCAATATGGAATAGTCAACGTACGCAGATCTAATGACAATTCCTATAGAGTATAGCAGTGAAACCCTTAATTAAATAGTACTACGAGGAGACAACTCCGGAATTGAAAAGACATCCAAATTATCATAATTGGTAGAATCTTAAGAACAATGAATTCTATCCATTGCTATGGCAAGGTGGAGAATGAATGAATAGTACTGTATTTGACCAAACAAACTTTGCAAGTTTATCTTCTCTTACTATCAACCCCACAACCACCCAAAAAGAAAACAAAATTAAAAAAAAAAAAATCTTCTCTCACACCATGTACATGTTATTCTTAATGGACCCAGAAAAACTGTGCTTGCATTAATTGGAAAAAGTTACAAATGGTTATTTGTGTCCCAAATTTTATTTATTTATTTTTTTTAAAGAAAAAAGAAGAACTCATTTCTTTCAAGAGGAGCCAAACGCTTCTAAAGTTCTTTTATTACTTTTTAAATAGTGATTTTAAAAGGGTTTTTGCCATTGTTTAAAATATGGGGATCAATTTGAAGCTTTATTATGGGATGCATGCGGTTTGGTACCTCGGTTGTCCTTTTAACTCAAATTCCTAAATTGGTACTTGAAAATGAAATACTTGGAGTGTTACCATTTTTCTAGCACATAATTAATGTCAAACAAACAAGATTAACTCAATTGAAACATATATATGTGTATATATCTTCCTCCATGGAAGAAACAGAATCATGACATATATAGCTTGCTTCATATTTTGATTGAACCGAATGTTCTACTACATAAAAGGCAACAGTTTCAGGTGAATTATAAGTACACCTTGCACATTGTTACCCAACATTTATGAAAAACAAAAAGAAAAGAGAGGGGGAAAAAATACTTCAATTTTTTTCTCCCTTTTTATATTTTTATTTTTTTGGTTCACTCTAAGAAAATCTACTGAGCATTGATCACTTTACTTGATGAAACAGGTTTTAAACCATGCTTCAGTGCAGCATTCCAGACAAGGTCAATTCTGTCCACATCAAGGGCTCCGACTTCATGGTGGGTCCAACTTTCTAGGAGATGAACCACTCCACCAGCATGGCATGCATGCACCACCCCTCTTTCCATGGTGTACTGTGGTTAATAATAATCAAGAACAACATAATGAAACAGCTTCTTAGATCATATATATAATAGCATTGATATACATGAATTAGTAGGATATATGCATGGCTAGCAAAAGAAATTTGTGTTTAGCAAAGTTGATAATCTAAGTTATAAGACCAAGCTGAGGAAATTTGTTAATATAATTATCTTCAGTCTGCCAAGTGCTATATAAAAAATATTGGAGTAGATTATGATATCAAAGAAGAGTGTTTCACCTCACAAGATCCAAGTCCCTCAACATCTTCAGGCAACCTCATAGCTGCAAGGTCACCATAAGTGCAATCTCTTCTAAAGGGTAAGATTGGTGGCACCACAAATTGATGAAAATGTGTCCCAGCTGGGGCCCACCCTTGCTCTCTTGGTGTTGTCCACTTGCCAACAATCCATGTCTGCCTCATATATGTAAATGGAACCAAAATATCAAGTTTATTTGAGGCCACAATTCAAACACCTTTACTTAGGATATTAAATATAATAATTCAATTAGTAATGTATGATCAATGCGGAATACTAATAAAGAATAACAGGGGATTATTTACGGAAAATTCACCTTGCAATTCTGGGCTGCATTGTACTTTGTGACTTGAACTAGGTAGCTTTGGCAATCAGCTGGGGCTTCCTTCTGAATGTTTTGAAACCTTTCTGTTGATAGAGTCAACATCTGTAAAATTTGATTGACTCCATGAGAAACCTTTGTGATATATTATTACGAGACGCATCCTGATCATTAATCTTGTTATGTTCATCACCATATGATCACATTAATTTGTTGTCAGCATCCATTAATGATGCAGGAGACCCACATATACCCATTTGGGCAGACAAAAGCTGTAACACCCTAAAGCATGCATGAATGATGAAAAGGACCAGAAAAAGTCATTACAAAATTAATGTTCTGGTCTCACATTGATGGTCCTCTTCTAGCTTTTTACATTATCTTCATAAAAACATGGAAAAAATACTGAAGTGTGACAAATTAACATGGCATACATATTCACTTGTTGAATTTTAATGTAAGTTCTCTTGTTTAATTTGTTAATTGAAAATTACTTGGGATCAACACTAAGAAAGTTTGGACATTAATAATGGACCAAAGAAAAGGATCACAGAAGAAACTAATGCTTAAAAGATACTTACAAGGACTCGTACTTTTCTTCGGCAAAGGTAGAGAGCAATGGCTCTTCCAAGTTTTGAAGTAGCTCCTGTTAGAAATACCTCTTTGACATCTTTTGGAATCTCATTTAGAATAACTGCTGCAGTTAAGGTGTTTCCATGAACAACTCGGACTTTGAGGTTTGGGTGCTTGTTTACAAAAAGTGTCCCACCTCCATTGAGGGCTTCATTCTATATAAATGGTGAAGAACGAAAAAAAAAGGGGGTCACATAAAGAAAGAATTTAAACCAAACTTGTTTTGGTCTCTAGGACAGCCAAGTATTTATTAATCATCCTTGTATGCTCATGTAACATGGATGTGGTCCTTCGCTCATTTGTTTTTAATGAAAGAAAAAAAAAAAAAAAAGGAAAGAAATAAGATTTGGTGTCTTCGCATAAAGAGGAGCAAGCTTGCTTAGGTTTTTTAAATACATTTATGCATTGTGAAAAGGAAAAAAAATGAAGGGGAAAAAAAAAGAAAAATTAAGGAAACTAGACCATTTGAAAGTCTTTTGTAGTAAATGATCCACTCTTTAAACTCTATATTTAAAATTTGGTTTGTCGAGGGTAGTAAGTTACAACTCAAAATGGTTATTTTGCAAGGAGTTTTAAACTATGAGAGTTTCTCTAAGAGTATTCTTCCAGAAAAGCTATTTTGCAAAGAACGAGAAGGAAAAAGAAAAACAAAGAAATTCTTCTTTAATACATTTATTTTTTTTTTGAAAGTCCATGAAATTTAGGGACGGATATATGAAATTTATTGTGGGCACAAGGAATACAGAAAAAGTTGGCAATCTACTTGTGTTAAATATAGGGTATAACATCAGAGCAGTTGTCTGATAAATGATGGTGTTCTCTGTTCTGTTCTGTTCACTTGGAAGCAACTTTCAAAGCAGAAAACTTATCAAAAAGAAAATGATTTTCTAACTCATTTTCTCAATCATGTTGTCATGAAAAGTTTTCTAACCAAAAGAAAGAAGAAAAATAATAGTACTATTTCACCATATGGTAATGGTTAGAAGCTCTACGTGTTCTATGGTTCTATGAATAGAAGTCATAGTATGGTTTTTGTATTCATGTCTAATCAAATAAAAGGTCAATCCCACTTTAATACTATGTTGACGTTGCATACACGTTTTTATGTACTGGAAACGGATTACCATGAAACGTCACATTCAAATGTCAAAACAAAATTTATGACCAAAAATTGAAAGTTAACATATAAAATAAATTAGGACAGTATAAATTCAATTATTTTGGACAGAAATAGGCAACACTTTTGAGGTTCATGCCACACCTATGAGGAACGAGGATCTAATAAGCCTTTTTAAATTTGTGATATTGGAGCATAAAAACTCAAAGGTGTTTTCAAAAAAAAAAAAAAAAAAAAAGACTAAAAGGTGCACATGAGTATAACCAAAACAATCCAACTTATGTGATTTAAATGTCTTTCATGGCCTATAGCGGAATTACCGGATGACTCAATTAAAGCAGGCAAGGATCCAGTTAATGGGGACACTACTCTGATCGCATATCTTATAAGTTTAGGTTGTTTTGGGCACTTTCATGACTAAATTAGCTTGATAATAATTCGAAGAATGAGTTTGTCAGACGTAGGCTTCCATATAGGAAGCACACGAATTTTGATACCAAATTCATGTTATTTAACATGTATTGCTCTTTTAATATATATAAACTATGCTAAGAAAAAAAGGGCGATGTGGAACCCATAACTTTTGGGGTTCAGATTTGACCAAAGACAGAGACTTTTGGCAACTCAAATGTAGGACTCTAGTATAGTGCCCACAACGTACGAGGAGGCATTAAAGAATAAAGATGTTGGGTAAAGTAGAAAAACAAAATAAAAATAAAAAAATAAATATGACCACGAGCTAATAGCACGTGTGACCAAGAGGTGCGTGAGGTGTGGGATACGATCCCTACCCCGCTCCCCCTCTTTTAGTAACTGCTAAACAATGATTGGACAAAAAATAATAATAATAATAAAATAAAAATACGTGGAGGAAAGTTGGCTGAATATGTGGTTTTTCAGTCATGATCATGAGTCCAGTTTATAAGAGAATATTTTTGCATATCTGTATAGATACGATGAGTCCAGTTTATAAGGGAATATTTTTGCATATGTATAGATACAACGAAGTGGGTTGGCTCAAGTGGTAAGAGCACCCATTATTTTTTATCTTAATTTTAGATTCGAATGACGTGAAAACTTATTAATTATGTAGAGCGAAAATTGAATAATAGTAGATATTTTCTTTTAATTTATAATAAATAAATCAAATAAAACATTCCCAAATTTAACCATAAAAGTAGTTTGGTATAGTAGAGAAAGGAGAGGAAATAAAAGGTAAGTGGAAAAATGGGGAGAAAGTGTAAAATTGATTGTTCCACAAATTGTTACTCTCCAAACTAGATGGAAAGGGTGAAAAGTTTTTACAACTTGAGATTGAAATAGAATTACTAATTTATCTTTAATTTAAAAATAAAATAATATATTTCAAATAACTAAATTATAATTTCACCAATTATTAATTTTCTTTCTTTCCTAACTACCAAATAATATAAGGAAAAAATATTTTTCTAAAAATAACTCTTTTTCTTTAATTCTATTTTTCTTTTCCTACCAAACATAGCCAAATGGTAATATTATGAGCTGAACCAGAACAGAGAAAGCAAGCATGACATGGTGTAAATAATTTATAGACTATGACTAAAATGCTATTGATATTACTTGGTAAAAGCGAAAGGTCATTCGAGCCATTCATTGAAATTTTAATGAAGAACAGAAGAAAGGACTATGCATTTAATTTCCTGAATATTTAACTACCCCCACAACAACCCAGACCAAAATTTAAAAAAAATAATAAAAGTAAATATATTATTCAAATAGAGGAATGAAAAGAAAGAAATGAAGAAAGAAAAAACCAACCTTATTTAATGCAGCAAGGCTAATGACCTTAACCCCTAACTTATCAGCTCTAAGAATGGCCTGCTCTATTTGCTTATTGATGCCCTCAGTAGCAAATGGTAGGAAATACTGCCAAAAAGAGAAGAATAAATAAATAAATACATTAATAAATAAGCACTCATTTTAGTTTTACTTTCAAACAAATTTTCATTAGAAATTGAAGCAGAGTATTAAGGTGTTAAGCTGACCTGAAAGCCATGTCTAGGCACAATCCAGGTTTGGTGCAGCTGGTTTCTAAGTTTGTAAAAGGAGAGTAAAAATGTTTTGGAACAAAGCCACATCACTAACATCACGAGAAAAGCCCCAGGCAACATTGGCAACATGAAGATCTTCGTTGTGTATGGCAATGACCCAACAGATCGAAAAACAAAGGGAACGTGGATTGACGACGTTACATCGACCACATGAGCTAGGAATACGAAATCTGGTGCCTTGCTATTTTTACCTGCAATTCAGTGCAATTTTTTACAGTTGTATTAGTTGACCATTCAATTGTATTATTGGAGAGTGTGTGAACTTGTATACATGTTTTCATGGTGGTACATGTGTTAGAAATCTCTATAATTAGATGTGCTCTACTTGAGGGGAACCAGTATAAAGGAATTAACCATAACCATTCAATGCTGCTTTTGATGAAAATATTGGCCATTCAACACACCTGCATTTGTACTTATCCTCTTGTGTAACTCCCACGAGCTAGAGTTCAATGTGTTCCATAGTGCATCAAAGAGAGGCATAAAGAGGCAGAAATTGGTCCCTTTCTCAGTATGATGTAGGCTACTGTATCTGCAAACAAGGGTACAAAGAAATTAAAAGAATGCTTCACTCAGTCAAAGTCATTTATTCTAATAAATCGGTTCAATCTTAGTTTTAGTTTCCTACTACTACCCCATGCAAAGTGTCAATTATCTTTATAAGCCCGCACCGAATTCAACTGAATATTTTACTTTCCCAAATTGATGACTATAGAGGACCACTTATGCTCAGGTGATGGTATTATAACAGCTTTTACAAAATTTAGCAGTCCCCAACTACCCTATTAATCATGGAAAAGAAAGGGTAAGGGCAAAAGATTTCTCCATATAAATTAAGAGTTTTCCACTTCCTCATTTTTGCTATCTCAAGTAAAGGAATATCTACTTATTTATAACAACCTAAACTAACTTCATTTTTTTAAGACAAGTACAAATGTAATTGGTCAATCAAAAGACTGATTTCAAGGCACAAATTACGTTTATAGATCTCCTTGCGTAACCATAACAACTGGTTAATAATTATTTTTTACAGATATTTTGCTAATTAAAAAAAATCAATTTAATGATGCATTTAACGAAACGTGTTGTGTTGGACTGAAGTTACTTACGTTGGAGTACATAAAACATATTTGAGAAATGGCATTGTCTCGAACATCTTATGTGGGACAACTTCAACGTTGCTATGCCCTAAACATCTTAAGAAATCAAAGACAAAAACATAGCCATAAACCGAACTTATTGATCCATATCCCAAGAGAGAAGCACCGAATAATGGTAATCCTATAATAAAACTCAAGACCAAATGCTCTAAGAATGTGGCATTTCCAGCTGCAAAAACCATAAATAAACAAAATTTGGTTAAAATAACATCATAAAAGGAATTTTTAACAAAAACAATAAAAAAGATGTATGTTTTCTTTGGTACCTGTAAAGGGTTGGGGTACTGGAGCAGAATGGTGGAGAGAATGGTAATTAGTGAAAAGATAGTTCTTGTGGAAAAATCTATGGACCCAATAGTATAGAGGCTCTGAAACTCCTATATGGAGTATCAGAACTGTGATTAGACCCCTTGGATCCCACAAGGGAAGAGTTTGAAGAAATGGGAAGATGTAGCAGCCAATGGAGGCAAGCAGAGTTTGAAGAATTAAGAAATTATCCCTGTTAATAAAAAAAATAAATTAAAATGAAAAAATAAAAACCAATTTCCAACATGAGCTGACAAAATGCAGCTAAAGGTTCAATAAGAAAGTGGAAAATAAAATAAAACTCAGTGAAATTTACCAGTGCCATTCTTTGTCAATCTGGTTGAAATCAACCCCTTTTTGAAGAATTCTTCTATTTCTTGTTAGGAAAAGCATGTTACTATAAGAGCTCCATAGTTGATAAATGAGACACCTCACCAGATATATCATGACAACATGAAAATACCAGCTATCCTTCTGAATATCCTCACGAATCATTGAATGGAAGACTTTTCCAAACAGAGGACCAAGTAGCAGATACTGTTCTTACACAAACAACCAAACCAAGACCCATATAATTACAAGACGCTAGAAACCATTGAAAAATACGCAAAATTAAAAAATACCCAGAAAATCATATTCAATAAAAGCAGACCAAAATAGAAAGAAAAGAGGGGAAAAAACAAGATTGAATTTGTAAATGGTTTTTTTTTTTTTTTTACCTTGTAGCTTCCCAAGTTCTCCCATGGCCAAGCTGACAAGAAAGCAGCCATTGTTCCCCTTCTAGACAAGCGATCCAAATCACCTTTTAAAACCTTTCTGTACTCTTCTCAAACTCTGTTGAATGTATGTGTTTATATGTATATATATGTGTGCATATCTATAGATCCTTAACACCTCAAAGCTTTCTTCTACCAAAACCTGTATAATCAAACAGACTAGAAGCCTGTAATGGCAAATTTAATATTGGCCAGATGGCCGAGAGACAGAGGAAAAGTCACAACAACTTTGGCAGAAGAGAGAAACTTGCGTATTGGAAATTGGCTAGAACTTTTTTCTTTTAACTCTCTCCCAAAACCTCTCTCCTTTACATTTAGACTCAAAGGTACATGCTCAAGTATATATAGAGAGAGCTCAAATTTCATCCATTAAGGCAGTTAAAGCTCTTAATCATTTGTATTTTGGGTCTTATTATTTTCTTATATATATATATATAAGAAAAAGGGGGGAAAAAAAAAGAAAAAAAAGAAAAGAAAAGAAGACGAAGAAGAAGTGTCTCAAGTTGGAATTGGAGTTGGGAAGTAGAATTCCCGTTTTGACAACAAAATGGCGACTTCCCCCAGCTGGAGCGATGGGCTAGTCCCTCCGCCCAACATTTATGGCTATTATGGTTGGGAAGTAGGAAGGAGGTTCCCATACGTACGTACTTGGACTTGAAATCGTAATGTGCATTGCAATTTGCAAGGTCGGTTTCTTGTCCTCCTTTGCATTCATGATGCGTCTTTTTCCTTATTCTTTACCTCATATAAAATTATTAAATAACAACAAAACTCCTCTTTATCTAAACAATATAAATATATATACATATTTTCTATATACATATTTTGTGAACCGTGTTTCCTTTTTGTGACTTCGTTACAAGCTATGATACAAGGAGAGCTGGTTTTTTTTTTTTTTCCTTTTTTCTTTTTTGCCTCTCTTTCTTTTTTCTTCTTTCAGAAATATAAGATATAAATGGAGTCAAAATTATCTCTTTTAGCACATTTTCATTGACTTTTGTCAATTTTTTTCCTGAAAATAACCGAGGTATCCTGATCAATTAATCAAATTACTCATCAAGATCTACAACCAAATAACGTAAATTTGATAATATTTAAATTTAGTCTTAAAAAAATGGTGAAGTTGTTTTCGATAAAAGAAATTTGGTGGTCGGTTGTATGGTTAAGGAAGAAGTTAGACTATTAAGGGAATTACTATTAGTATCATTATCAGCATAAGTTTGACCAAATTTGACACCCAAAACTATTAGTATCATTATTAGCATAAATTTGACCAAATTTGACACCCAAATGATGATTTTGACCTAATTGACAAACTAAGGTGATATATTTTATAAGTTCAAAAATGCAGGGTGAAACCTTGTATTTTGCCAAAAGAAAAAAAAAAAACAAAAAATGGAGATTTTTGGTATTTTTTTTTTGTTTGTTTTTTCCCTAATGATGTTTGTTACAAGCTAATGCTAAGTAAATATCACAAGCAACGGTTAGTCTAGACGCGCTTTTCTACCAGTCTAGTTTGTTAGCATTTGTGGTTGTGAACAACTCACGTGGGATGCATATGAGTAATCAATGGTTCTGATTTTGTGTATTTTTTATAATGGTTTTCTTTTAATCAAAATACTAGTTTTAATTGTGTGTGTTTAGAAATGTCAGGGGTATCCTTCAGTTTGTCAAATTAGCTTAAGATTTTCCTATCTAACAAATTTTTATTCATTTTTATTGAATTTTTTAATGTAAAAATGGCCAAGTGACACCGTCTAGTACAAATAAATAGTCAGATATTCATCCATTGAACTTATAATTAAACTTAAATGTCAAATACTCAAATTTAGTTTTAAAATATGATACAAATGTCAGAAAAGAAATTGTGGTAGTTACAAATACATCACCTATAGTTTTTAATTTTAAAAAATTTAACTTGCCTTCTTGGAAACTATATTTTACCCCTTTGAGATTTAACATAATATTTTGATTTCACCCTTGTAATATTTAATTTTAGAAAAAAAATTTAATAAATGAAAATTCTATTCTCATTCAATATTTTGAAACATAAATGATTTTGAAACAGTGTCAAAATTAATAGAAAGTTGTTATCAAATAATCGAAAATTGAAAAATCACAATAGATTCTGACTAATTTAGAATCTATTTGGAAATAATTTTGTTTCAATTCACTTAAGGAATAGTGTATTTTAAATTTTAATCAATTAAAATTTTTTTCCCCCAAAAGTTAAATGTTACAGGGTTAAAATGTAATTTCCAAGAATGCATGCATTGTTGAATTAACAAAATTATACAAACTTGAGGGTTGATACTTGTAATTGACCCAAAGAAATTTTAGATGTTTAGTTATACAGTGAAGTAGTTTTACTATTTGATTAATTTTTGTTAAGGATATAAGTGTCATTTCATAACACAATTTTCGAAGATAGCCAAAATTACTATATGAAAAGATTATTTTGCATTTTTTTAATCAAAAATATTAGGAAAATACTAACATGAAACCCTACTGAGTTGAGTGATGTAGTAATATATACTAATTTTGTTTTTTTTTTCTCGAAAGGAAAAAAAGGATCGGTAGTGTCATCACGTCCCTAGAACTACTAGTGGTCAAAGCAAATGTCCATTTTGGGATTTGAACCTAGAACTACTAGTGGTCAAAGCAAATGTCCATTTTGGGATTTGAACCTAGATTGAATAGAAGTGAAAGCTCTAAATAGAGCTGTTAAGAGGGCTGGACTGACCCATTAGCATGATACGATATGATACATTAAATCATAGAAAGTGTCAAGCATGACACAATCATATGAGCCATGCCGAGCCAATGAATTAGGTATGATGGGCTAAACACGGTACGATACATATACAAATATGACAAGACATGACCCACAGGTATGACACGCTAGCACAATAGGCACAGTTCGTTAGTATATTAAACATGAGTATTATTATACTATTTTTTCTTTATACATGTTTTTTTTTTTATTTTTTTCTATTTTAATTAGTACCTCAAGTAGAATTATTAAGTAGGTCACTAAAGATTGGGAGGATAATATATCTACGACAAGATGAGAAAATAGGAATGCAAAGAATATACTATAAAATATGAGTTTTACGAATTTAGAGTCAAACAACAATGTGGAAAATGAATTTATGATTAAGTAGGTGCAAGATAAAATTTGATATTAAATTTACTTTTGTTTTTTATATATAAATTCGAATTCTTTGAAAAAAAAAATGATAAAATGGACACTATAACTAATAAAATTTACTAATTAAATTTGTCAATTTTGACCCCAAAAGACTGACAAGTTCAAGTACGTGAGTTGGCATGACACAATACAATACGAAAGCATGACATATTAGTAGATAGGCCAATGAGTCATACTGGGCTAGTAATTTTATCCTATGAGCCGGTATGACATAACAAGATTAAAGCATAGGCACGACATATTACCATACAAAAGTATATTTGTACCTAACTTAAATGAGTCGTGTCAGAATGCAATAGCACCTTTGATGCACCTTTGTCACCTCTAGCTCCAAGTAGGACATTCTTGCCACTATGCCACCACCACTGGTGGTAATAGTTACTAGTTTTTACTACTTTTGATTTTGATGAACTAATTAAATGATGTTTTTATCATAATCTAAAGACAAATTAAAGAATCCATTTCCAAGTAAAGTAAAATAAAATAAATTAGAAGTTAATTTTTGGGTTAATCTTATTTTTAGTCCTTGAAAATAACTTAAATCTTACTTTTGGTTTCTGATTTTAAATGTTTGACACTTTGTCCCTCAATTATATCTTTGTCTTATTTTGGTCTCTGAACCTTCAAATTATCATTTTACTACCTTGAATTGTGTTGTTTTATCTCAATTTAGGTCCATAGTTTCAATTTGAAAAACCATGTTATAAACTAAAGATTAAAACTGATAAAAGAAAAGGAAAAAAAAAAAAAGAGAAAACCAAAGTAATAGGTTAGTAGAGTGTGCCAAAGCTTTATAATTTAGGAACCGAACTTAAACTAAAACATAAATTGGAGGAAAATTAAGTTGGGTTATTTCAAAAGTCATGGACTAAAATGAACTTTAGGCTATTAGTTAAGTACTAAAAAATATAGGGTTAGCCCGAATTCTTATTATATTCGAGAAAAATGCTAAAAGTGACTGAAAATCACCGAGAAAATCACGGGCTGTTTTCTTCTTTCTATCTCATCCGTCGTGATAAACCAAATATCCATCTCATACATTTGTAACAACACAAACGTCAATAATGTTATCATTCAATATTAAATATGTTTTGAGGGAATTTTATTATTTAGTAAATAAATTCTACCAAGAATATTAAATGTCTCGAAATAAAAAAAGGCTAGTGACGAAGTTGTGTCGACATTAGTATGTTCAGCCAAAAATTGAGGCTAGCCCATAGGGCTTTAATTTTGGGTAGGCAGGTGAACATTGCAATAGACGATCGGTTATTTTGACTAGAAACAGGTCGATTCGTCTAAATGTCGAATTTTGTTTGGTATTAGCTAAGACATAAAGATATTATAGAGAAATATGTAGGGGGACATTTCATTCGTCAGATCTTTGGACAGTTCAACTAATTATAAGTAGGAGAAATTATTGCAAACGAAGAAATTAGTTGTTAGTAGAAATTAATTAATTCCTTGATATGATCTTAAAATTGGCCCGTGATTAAAGTTATTTTTAGGCCAATTTAAGCGTATGAATGTGTGTGTATATATATATATATATATATATATGACGATATAGGTCAAAAAACCCTTTTATAATTCTGACTATATATATATATATATTAAAAATTTTCATCAACAATATCTCACATTTTTGTTTCTATTAATTTGTTTTCGAAGGAAGAAAATAGGTTTGCAGTGCCAATGAAAGTTCCTAAAAGGGAAAACTCACCTATAGATATGATGCTAGTCTATTGATCAGTATACACATATACAAAGCAGTCGTAAGAGTTTTTTTTTTTTTTCCTTCTCATTTTCCATGCATGCAGTTAGTTGGATGTATCTCATAATGGTGTAGGCCCCTTGGAGACACTTTTTTTTTTTTCCCTTTTCTTTTTCTGTGGTTCTTGGAAGTTAAGAAGGTAAGTCTAGTTAAACCACGTGCAATTTTATTATCTAAAACATCAAGAACAAAAAGCTAAAACATATTAAAAAATGGTTGAAAAAAGTCTAATTAATTAAATGACAGAGAGGATTACTATAGGAAGTACAAAAGGCCTTACTATTTTATTTTTTTAACCGAAGTTAAGAAGAAAATATATATCGGTATTTTTTGTTAGAAAAGATGCATGGTAGCATTTTGCAAGGTAATACTCAGTAAATATTGACTTTTTATTTCGTTGTCATAGACACAAAGAAGGAAAAAAACAAAACCGATTTTGTCAANTATATATATATATATATATATATATATATATATTAAGCCTCTAGAAAGTAAAAGAAAATGTGATAGTTTCTTTGAACAGTATTTTATTTTTAAAATTTTTAGAAAATTCCTAATTTATATAATATTATTAGTTTCGTTGTCATAGTTTCTTTGAAAAGCTTCTATTAAAATTTTTTCATGCTATGATTGATTATAATATATACATGTATTATATAATATTGTATTTAATTTAATATTAATGATAATTTATATTAAATTTAGTTCATCGAACAAGTAATTATACTATATTCGTCTCATTACAATAAATATAGAAATAAATATATTATTTAATATTGTAATATATTGAATCTAATAATAAATTAAGTTTAATGTATGCAATATTAATACTAATTTGCGCAAAACACAGTATACTAATTAGTTTATATTATAAATGTGTATGATAGCCCTTATCATATTTTGTAATATTTTTTTTCTTTAAACTAAAAATCAAATTACTAAAAATCTATTTGGCGTACCTTTTCCAAGTACATTAACTTAAACTAGAAACATATTTTTGTCATTTTTATTTTACAGAATGTTCTTAGAGATTGTTTTCAAATTGCTTATAATTATAGCATGACAATAGTACTTTCTCCTTAACTATCCACTACCTGCATTTTCTCTTCCCTCCAATACCGTTCTATAATAAGAGTCATCATTTTATGCAGGTTAATGCAGCTAAACTATCAACCTAGAATTTACAATGGGTTAACGAGCCTTTATTGACAAACAATTCAAAATTTTCTTAACATTAAATAATTATTCAAGTTTCCAGCAAAAAAAAAAAAAAAACAAATTGGCAGTTGAGGCAAGCATATTTAGATCGAAATCCACGAGTGAATACAGAAATCTTTAAAAGTTCTAATTTCGTTTTTCTTTTTTGATAATGATTAAAAAGAGTACTATAGCTAGTTTAACTCTTGACTGAAGCATTTGTAAATTGTGACATTTAACAAAAATAAAAGCTAATTTTCCGACATTAATAAGGGGTATGCCTTTATACTTCTAAAATTTTACTGACACTTTAAATGTGTATTATCATTTCCGATTGAAAAACGAAAACAATTTACAAATTGTTAGAACTATATAAAATTTTATTGCCAACAACGTGCAATCATTAATACTCAATCCCCAAAAGATTTCTTCGTTATTATTTTGGTGCTAAAATCTTATTAATGAAAAGAAAATTAGACAAACAAGGAAGTTCATAACTGAAGTTTCAAGATAGCTAAGTTCGTAGACTATATCTATATAAATGTACAGTGGCGGAGCAAGAAATGAACTTTAGGGCAAGCATAAATAAAAATCAAACTTTATGTTATAGAAACCACTGTTTATAGAAAAACCTACACACTAGCGGAAGACAAGAAAAATATATGAAATTTACAAATTTGTCCAACATAATACCTATATTAATAATCAAGTATATAAATTACAGAACTTAAGAGAATATAAATGTTAACATTACAAAGCTATCAATACATATATACACAAATATATAAACACACCCAAAGTTCATTTTTTTTCCCAATTTTAAACGTGCATGGCCTAATATTATACGATATAATAGTTGCTAGTTTTTGATAATAAGAAGCAAACAAGTTTTGATAAAATTTAGAGATGAGAAAAATCTAGAGAAGTTTAAAAAAATATGTTACGACCATTACTAGTATGTTTACTGAATATAATAAATTGTCCAATTAATTATGTAAGGTGAATACACAGAAAATTATAATATGGATGTTGTAACACCGAAAAGTAAAAACTTGGCATACAATATTTTTACTTGATTCAACTATCTCCCGATAGTCTACATCCAAGGAGTCATGCCCAGAGAAACAAACTTCTTAGTAAAGAATAACGTGAGTACAAGCACCAATCAAATTTAACAGACTCCCTCTTTTAAATGCTGCAACATGTTAGTACTCTTTTACTATTTTGTCTAGCGAGCTCCCTTCGACTTGATGTGATTTCTTCTGTCTGAACTCCCTTCAGATTTCATGGAACCTACCTTTTCCCAAAGACTTATTACACTTCTTCCGAAGCGCTCGTACTTCTCCAGAGGCACTTTCATGACTAAGAATCCCTCCTAGTCTCACAAAACAAAGCATAGACAAATTTAACTAGGTATTGCTCTAATGGCAATCTCAAACATACATGGCATATATTCGACTCTAACCTAGACTCTTATTTATAGTGTTTGACATTTTCCAATCTTTAGCAATCTGTAAAATACGTTTTTTTCAACATAAACGCTGATTGGAAGTCAATTAGATCAGTGAAGGATAAGATTTTTGTAATCAAGGCTGATCTGATATTATTGCTAATTCTGTACAGTGATGATACAATATCAGCCATGTCTAAATAGTTAGATTTTAACCTTTCTAGAAGAAACATTAATTTGTTACCTGAAATAAAAATTCCATTTTTTACACAAATCAATCAAATAAAAAGTATTTACACACAATAAGAATCAGTTAAGAATAAATAACGAAACGATAACTCAAGAGATAAGCATTTACACTTTCATATAATAAGATAGTTTTCATAAAAATATAAGCTATCTAAACAATCAGATAGAATTAGCCTAAAAAATTAAATCTGATTGTTTAAAATCAAAATTGATTATTTCTAGAAATATTAAACAATTAATATTAGCAGTTACCCAATAATCAATCTTCATTAAAACAAGCTTAAATAAGAAAGAAATATGTTAATATAATTTTCCTATAAGGCAAACATTAATCATTGATATTTCTGATTAAAATACAATTAATTGAATAGATATTCAATCATATAACAGCTGCAAAATTTGGATAAACACATTCAAAATGTCAGCTCAAATATTACAGTGATGTTGTAACATTGCAAATGATAACAGTCTTTTCCCTTTCAATCTCCCCCTTTAGCATTTTTAGAAAAAATATTTATACCTGCAAAAACTAATTAGTCCCTGCAAAACAATTTGTGCTTTGCTAGAATTTTTGTAAATTTATGCAAGTACTCTCCCTTTTTGGCAAAAGTAGCCAAAGGTAGCTATAAAGTACTATAGAATTCTTAACATGGTTAAAGATATCAAAAGAAAACCAGAATACGTAAACAAGAAACTAATGTCATAAGTTGCTCAATGTTATAACATGAGCTCATATCTTGCAGAAAAATGAAACAGCAAATTCAAAAGAGGGTGACACTACTCCCCTTTGATTGTTGCTCATAATTTCAAGACAACAACTATTTTTTTTATGAAATGAGAAATTTGAAGATATGACTACAATCGTCTTTTTTCTCAGCTAGCTTTCATGACTCCTCTTTAGTAAACTCCTCCTTACTATGAGCATTGTAAATAAGAGAAGAAAAGAAATAAAATAGAGCGGCTGGAGCAAGAGGTGTGTGAATTATTTCAACTGGGGGGATAGATCAATTGAAGAACCCGTGGCTTGGTCTTTCTAAAATTTCGCCGAAATCGGCAATGAAACAAGGGAAATCAGAGATTTAAATAAACAAAAGACCATTTAGTTTCCCTAATTTGAAATAGAAAATAGAATCAACTTGGAAGCAAATTGAAATCAGAAAATTGTAAGGAGAAAAATCTTGGGAACATATAGAGATGATATCAGCTGTAGTTGTCTAAAAATTTATCCGATTTTCTTTTTTAACTATAAGCTTAGCTTATTCCATATTGTAACATTGATTATACAATCTCAATCAAAATAATATATATGGTAACCCTATAGATAAAAAGAAATCAATGAAATTATTCTAATTATAAAATATTTTAAAACACACAGTTCTTACCATTTTCAATAGTCACGATTTCTGGAAGATTATTTAGATTGATTGATTATCTAAGCTTGAAAAATAACTGACATACCGAAAATAATTGATCTCTAATAAAATAAAGCAGTACGAAATGATTTTTGCTACTGTATAAATAGGTGATGTTGTAATATTGACAACAACTAAGGCAATGATCTTTTCTAGTTCAGTAGCTTTCACACTATCACTGAGGTAGCCTTTTTCTCATGGTAGATCATGCTCTACTGTATTATGATACATAGGCCCAGATTACTCACGGATGGCTTTCACACATCAGTGTAGGGAGTTTTTTCTGATTATGATGGTTGTATTCACAAAATAAAACTGATATCAAAACATGTCATAATTGTCAGTCATAAGACTATCAAGGATCCTCAATCTTTCCTTAAAACTATTTGTATGGTAAAAAGAACAAAAGTTGTGCATAAAAGTAAGTTATAATAAAAGCTAATTCATCGTTTTTTTAACATCTTTTGGGTTTTCACAAACAATATTTTTAACTTTGACTATCTAATATTACAATATTAGTTCACATGGATCGAACTCCTAGAGCTTTCATAAAAATATCTGCAAGCTGTTTGTCAGTCTCAATGTATTCCATAAAATTTTATTCTCAACAAAGTTTTCGATAACCTGTCATAAATTACATTCTTTCACATATGCAATGAATGTGATTTTGTCAAAGTATAACAATTATCTTTGGATCGAAATCCTTCCAGAACTAATTTACCATATTCATCAAAAATAACACACTTATCATGAGTGAAATTAACATTAAAATTTAAATCACAAATTTGACTTATGCTAATCAAATTAGTTATAAGTCTCTCAACATACAAAACATTCTTGATTTTAGGAAATCCTTCAATATTGAGAGTTTCTTTTCTAAGAACTCTTCCTTTTGTACTATTCCTGAATGTTGTAACACCTCTGTTATCTAACTTATAGTCTACAAGAATAGATTTATTACATGTCATGTGCCTGGAATATCCACTATCGAAATACCAATCGTTAGTAGCATATGTTCTAAAATAAGTGAAAGATCTAAAACAATTTGATTTGGAGTTTTTAATCTAAACTTTACTTGTTTTTCTTGAAAAATCAATATTCTTCTTTGGTGTTCCATTTTTGAAATGGAATTTTATGCGAATAGTAAATATTTTCCAAAAAATTTCTCAAAGTAAAGCACCTAAGTCTAATACGACCTTTAACACTACAGAAATGACGAGTTAGAATGAACTTACCATAGTTTGTCATGGAATTAAATCCTACTGGTATGTTATGTATTGCAATAGAAGATTTTTGTATTGTAACATTAGCATGTTTTCTAGAATCTGATACTGTAGTTGATTTATTGTATGTTACAGCATAAGACTTCTTTTGTATTGTAACATTAGTACTGGTTCTTGCAACAGGGTTAGAAACAGAATTCTTAACAAAAACAATTTTTGAATTTGAGTTCTTATCTTTAAATCTAAGTCCTCGATGATCTGACCCAAATTTACCAACAGATAGAAAATATGATCTAACTTTACCGTCCTAGAATTTAGCATTTTTAAATACTTTTGAATTGTCTTAGGCTCTACTAAAACCTCTTTTATTTTTGCCTCTCTTTCAGCCACTAAGTTTCTAAATTTTGGATATTTATTTCAACATTCTTCTTGTATTGAATGAATATAGAAACTCTTCTCTCAAGAGATTTATTCTGTTCAACATTTAATCCATTGAGAATATATATTTTCATAGGATTTTCGAATAGATTCTTCATCTAGTTCAGATTCATCACTGTCAGAATCATATACCCAATCTTATGTTACAATATTACTGCCAGATGCAGATCGTGTTGTAACATTATCTGTTGAACTCTGCATAGAACATGTGTTATCTAAAACCAATGAAATGCCAAAAGCAACATAATTACTTACACATGTCTCATCTTCCTCTTGGCTGCCTTTAGATTTTTCATCATTCCAATTGGTAGTCATAAGAGTCATCATTTTATGTAGGCTAATCCACCTAAACCATCAACCTAGAATTTACAATAGGTTAATGAGCCTCTCATCGACAAACAATTCAAATTTTTCTTAATATTAAATTATCAAAGTTTCCTACAAAAAAATAAAATCAAATTGGTAGTTGAGGTAAGCATATTTAGATCGAAATCCACGAGTAGAATACAGAATTCTTTAAAAGTTCTAATTTCGTTTTTCCTTTTTGATAATGATTAAAAAGTGTACTATAGCCAGTTTAATTCTGACTGAAGCATTTGTAAATTATGACATTTAAAAAAAGGAAAAGCTAATTTTCTGACCTTAATAAGGGGTATGCCTCTATACTTAGATGGGTAGAAAGATCAAATGAATTCGATCAGACAACAGTGGAGAATATAGGAGTGATCCATTTTTGGGAGTTTGCCAGTCTGAAGATATTGTGCTTCACTTTACAATCTGAAAAATACCACAACAGAATGGAGTGGCAGAACGCATGAATCGGACTTTACTAGAGAAGGTTTGGTGTATGTTATCTAATGCTAGATTGGGCAAAGCTTTTTGGGCTGAGGCAATTATGTATGCATGTCATCTCGTTAATCGCTTACCATCAACTACAATTGGAGGCAAAACCTCTCTTGAGGTATGGTCTGGAAAATCTGATAGTGATTACAATTCTTTATATGTCTTTGGTTCCACTGCCTATTATCATGTGAAAGAATCCAAGTTGGATACAAAAGCCAAGAAAACATTATCTATGGGTATCAGCTCAGGTATAAAGTGATATCGACTTTTGTGTCTAAGCTCAAAGAAGATTTTATTTAACAGGGATGTTACTTTTGATAATTCTACCATGTTGAGGAAGGTAACAAAAGACCAAGAGAAGACTATTAGTATTCCATAGCAGGTGGAGCCTAGTCGACAACAGGTGGAGTTTGAGAAAGTAATAACAATAGTCCTAACTAATGTTATTAAAAATAGTGGTGACACTCCATTGGCAGAGGACGACAGTGAAGATGATGAAGAGGTTCCAACATAAGAGCCTCAACAGTAGCAAGAATTAATTGCACATAATAGGCTAAGACGTGAAATTCGTAAACTCGCTCGATTTGTTGCTATGGTGGCGTATGCACTTCCCATTATAGATGATGATATTCCTTCCACATACAAAGATGCATTTAAAAGTTTAGAAATTGAACAGTGGGAGAAAGCAATGGAGGAAGAAATGTAGTCTCTTCGGAAGAATGAATCTTGATAGCTAGCTCAACTACCGAAGTATAAGAAGGGAATTAGGTGCAAATGGGTATATACAAGGAAAGAAAGATTTCCCAATAAGAATGATATTCACTTTAAAGCAAGATTGGTAGCGAAAGGCTATGCTCAGTTGGAGAGAATTGATTACAATGAGGTATTTTCTTCAGTTGTTAAACATTCCTCTATTAGAATTTTGTTAGCCCTAGTAGTATAGTTGGATGTGAAAACCATGTTTTTACACAGTGATTTAGAAGAGAAAATCTATATGTCTTAATCAGAAGGATTCAAGGTTACTAGAAAAGAAAATTAGGTTTGCAAACTGAAAAGATCGCTTTATAGGCTAAAATAATCACCAAGGCAGTGGTACAAGTGATTTGATTGGTTTATGATGGGTCAAAACTACACAAGAAGCAAGTTTGATAATTGCGTGCATTTTTACAATTTCCGAGGTGGGTCTTTCATTTATCTACTCTTGTATATTGACAATATGTTCATAGCTTCAAAAAATCAAGAAGAAATTGAGATGTTGAAGGATCAGTTGAATCAAGAGTTTGAGATGAAGAATCTCAGTGAAGCGAAAAAGATTTTCGGTATAGAGATTAATAGAGATAGAGGGAGAAGCAAGGCTAGTTTGACTCAGAAACAATATTTGCAGAAAGTATTACAGTGTTTCGGTATGATTGAATAATCAAAACCTGTCAATATGCTGCTTGCTCCTTATTTCAAGCTTAGTGCATCTTTGTCTCAGAGTGTAGATACAGAGTGAGAGTATATGTCACAAGTTTCGTATTCAAATGTGGTTAGTAGCTTGATGTATGCGATGGTGTGTACAAGACCTGATATTTTATATAGACTTGGAGCTATGAGTAGGTATATGTATGATCCGGAGAAAGATCATTGAAAAGCTATGAAATGAATTCGGTATTTATTAAAGACTATAGATATTGGTTTAGCTTTTGAGCGAGATGATAGACTTGGTCAGTGTGTGGTTGGTTATGTTGATTCCGATTATGCTGATGATTTGGATAAACATTGTTCAACTATTGGATATGTATTCATATTTGCAAGAGTACCAATCAATTGGAAGTCTACTTTGTAGTCTACAGTTGCTTTGCTACAATAGAGGCAGAGTACATGGCAATTACAGAGGTTATGAAGGAAGCTATTTGGTTACAAAGATTATTGAAAGAGTTGGGAGTTATTTAGGAGTATCTCTGTATTTATTTTGATAGTCAGAGTGCCATTCACTTAGCGAAGAATCCAGTATACCATGTATATATCAAGCATATTGATGTTCGACATCACTTTATGCGGGAGATAATTGATGAAGGAAAGATACTGCTTTAGAAGATTGAGACTGCTGAGAATCTTATAGATATGATGACCAAGGTGGTGACATTGATCAAGTTCAATCATTGTTTGGACTTGATCAACATCTTATAAATTTGATGTCGTCTTTTGGCGCATACAGTGGCATTGCTATAATAGATAGAGGATACGGGAAATGGGGAAATTTGGATGGGATCTGCTAACTCACTAAGATGGAGATTGTTTGAATTTAGTTTGTTAGCTTTTGTAATTATTTTGCACAGTATCTCACATTGCTTATGTATGAATATTTGGAGTCTACAGTTAACTATAAATAAAGTCTTCGATAATTAGTTTTAATCATTCTAAAATTAGTTCCCTATTGGTGAAGACCTTTATTCCTAAGGACCTCCTTAGTTTTGTTTTTCCTCATTTTCCTATTAGTTTCTAGGTTTTTGCATTATAGCCTAGATTTTGTATTTCCTCTTATTTGAAGTTAGTGATGTGTTCAGCAATAATCTGAGGATGTAGGTAATTTGTCGAACTTCACTAAATTTTGTATTTAGTATTTTCTGCGTATTTTTTGCTTTCGTTAATATCAGTGGCTAGTTTGTAGTTTATATTTAATATTATTTTAGTATTAAATATAAATATTTGGAATAGTTATACTTTCATCGCACAACAATTATGCCTTCGTTATTATGTCTAGTTATGAAGAGTAAAAAACTCTGAAATCTAGACAGTAGTCTAAGTTCGAATTCCTTTCGCTAATCAGGTCAAAAAAAGTCATATGAGAATTACTTTTTGTATTTTATTTTATTTTTTTCCAGTTAAGTTTTGGGAAAAATACCATAATTTTCTGAAAAATGCCACTGAAATCAGATTTTAACTTCCATACTATCATTCTCTCTTCCTTATGAATTTTTTATATCAATTTCAAACTAAAATTTTCTAATACATCAACCCATTTAAAACTAATTACAAAAATGTCACTATTTTAATTAGTAAAATGGCCTAATCCGGTGAGAGGCAGAGCTAGTAAGCGAGATGGTGGTGTTTTGGGCATTGCACAGTGAAGGGGGCTACTAGGTTAGTAGGCTGAGAGGGAAAGAGGGATAACGAGAGTGAGGAAAGAGGAAAGTGTGAGTGGGCTGAGAGCCCACATGGCCTTAAATGGGTGGGCAGTCATCAGGGTAAAAGTACCCAAATGCCCCTCAAAACCATGGTTTTTATATAATAGTGCCCCAAATTGGAGAAAATTAATTCGTAACCCCTGATTAAAAGTAGACCTCTACTTTGAGAAATGAGTATAAAATACGTAGTTGTAGACTTAGTTTGTTCATTAAATTCATATACCTTAACGTTAAGGTTTAAGGTTGAAATTCTCTGTCTCTTAAGTTTTATTTTAAACATAAATTCAATGAAAGAATTTGAATGCCAGAAAGACTAAGATAGACCCATAAAATTTAACAGTACACAGGTACACTCAACTAGAAATATATTACAACATCCTTGATCAATAAACCATTATTCTGATTGGTGAATCTTGAATAACTTGCTGATAGAGTTTACGTCCTAAAAGTAAGTACGTATATTTTAAATATTTGCTGAATTAATAAAGTGACATTTTTCTATTTGAATTTGTACATAATTTATATGTTTTTAAATATCAAAAAATCCCCAGTTTATTTATGTAACTACAAATTTAGTATATAAATATTATATACATAAAGATTAAATTAATGGATAATAAACTAAATATAGTCTGCAATAATTAATTAAAATTTGGGATATTAAATTAAATATTATTTTTACGGTCCATGCGAATATAATAGTCTTATCCGAATTATTGATGTGTTGACATCACAATAGAGGTACTTTATATAATTCGATTATATAGGACTAGACTGGACATGATTTGAATCTTACATAAATTTCGTTAACTGTTGAGAGTTCAAATAATATCACTAAATGATCATATGCAAATCAATCTTAATCTTGCGTAGTTATAGAATCCTATTTATAATATTATGTTCTTTAACATACTTGTTAAAAATTTATTTTTTAAACAGATCGAAATACTTATATCTTAGAAGTATGATGAGATGAATAGCTGAAAATGTAACTTATAGATATGGAATCCATTCCTTCCATCACGAAGCTAGAAAGATGATTCCCTTGTGTATTAATTCAGGACTTGAATAGTTTGAGTACTCAATTTATAATAGATTTATAAATTAATTATTCATTATAAAATCAATATATATATATATATATATAATATCACACTTTGTTTATAAAAAAAAAAGTTCAAC
Source organism: Parasponia andersonii (assembly GCA_002914805.1). Taxonomy (NCBI): domain Eukaryota; kingdom Viridiplantae; phylum Streptophyta; class Magnoliopsida; order Rosales; family Cannabaceae; genus Trema; species Trema andersonii. Next base: position 536,596 of record JXTB01000175.1, read on the forward strand.
CAACATTTTTTTAAAAATATATACATATTAATATGATTAATTAATTTATTATATAGCCTAATAGATAGATATATATATATATATATATATATATATAAGGTGAAACCCTAGTAGAAACGCTACGTATTATTTTTTAGAGAGCCTTCATAAACTAGAGAGAAGAAGAGAAGAGTCTTCATATTTCTACAATCTCATGCATTGAGCATATTGCAATGGTCTAAAGTGTGAATTTTAAGAAATTATATGCAACATCTACTCGTTCATCCAATTGTACTTGAGGTTTGGATTAGAAGATCGTGGTTTAAAAGACAAAAAAGCTAGGATCTATTGATAGGCTACAAGAGTTTGAATGTTCATGGGCCAATCTTCCACTACGAAAGTAGTTTTAAATTCAAATAATTGGTATCAAAGAGGTTATATGAGTATATAATATTAATTATTTGTATGTATCAATGGGTATTGAATTATTTTTTATATGTATTTGATGATGAATAGATGAGTTAACATATGATGGATGAGTGGTAGATATTTGGTCATTAATTATATATTTCCTTAGGTTTTAATTTTTTACAATTTCTTTTGATTAGATCAAAATATATAAACCCTAATTTTGGAGTATTTGCTTTATTGTATTTTTCTTTCTTTTTCTTTGTAATGTACAAAGAAGATGATAGAGATGCTTTCGCTTGAAGCCGACTTGATGTCCCGAAGAACTTAAAAAATTTTTTTATAAAAAAATATAATAGCTATTAATATATTATTTTATCAATAATTTAATAAAATATATATAATTAATATATATTACGTTTTAAACAAAAAAAAAGCATTTTTTTATATAATATAATATAATATACATTATATAAATAAGTTAAGATAAAAAAAATGGGCCTAGGCTCAAGTCCAAATGATTATTTGATAATCATATTGGTTAGGCTAGTTTTGTAAAGTATTTACGGAAATATCAAAAGAAGAAATGAGGCCTAAGAAGACTAACGAATAGCTTTCGAACTTGTGTGCCTTTGACTCTTTGTAATTTTATTATTTTATTGGATTGTAATTTCCTAAGAGACCCGACCAGATATCATTATTATTTTATTTTATTGTTATATTATATGTGATATATATAATATGACTATGATAGCATGTCATTCATTATACCCACTCATAGTCATGAATGAATATCATGTATACATATTATATTCATGATAAAATAGTTTAGTTAGAATATGACTAATTTAATTAGATTAAATAATTAAATAAAAATAAAAAAACTGAATAATGTGATTTAAGTTTAATAGTTAAATTTTGGTATTTTAATTTAGGCTATCCTTATTAATTAGATTAATTAGATTAGACAAATTATTCCTACAATACTAAATTTATATTTTTTAGAAAATCTAGTAATTTATTTAGGACCAATAAGATTGGACTAATAGATTAACCTAGAAAATTATATTAAATATAATTTTCTAGGTTAAATAAAATATTAGATGTTTATTAGTAAAAACACATAAGATTTTCAAATAATGAGTAGGAGAAGGGTATATGACAATATATCCCACGGTCTCCATTATTAATTAAGCACTATAAGATTTAATTAGCACCTAGAGGTGCTTAGATTTTATCCTCCCTATAAAGGGTATCCATTTAAATTAATAACAAGGCTTAATTTTTAAGAGATAGGATTTTAGAATGTATTTCAAAATTGATCTACCTTATGATGACAATTTTGAGTTAAGTTACTAAAATATGAAATAATGGGTCCCAATCATGAGGATACAATTAAACTGTTAATAGTATCTTGACTATAAACGGTAGTTGATAAATAATAGAAAATATGAAATATTTTGATGTTTTATTAATTAATTGAGAATGTTTCAATTCAGTTAATAATTATGTAACCTATCCTATGATGGCACTTAATTAGTGAAAATTGAATTACCATAGAATTATTAAATAAGTTTATGTGTTTACTTACTTACATCATGCGTCACGTTTACTATTCTGAATTCTTTGTAATATTTATTTCAAATATATTGAATATTATTTATTTATTTAATTTCAGCAAATATGTCAACCTTGAATCTCATTATCACTTTACTCATAAACGAAAAATATACTGGAGATAATTTTATCAAGTAGAAAAGTAATATGAATATCATGTTTGTTAGTAAAGACTACAGGTTTGTGCTTACAGAGAAATATCCTCCATAACCCACTGCTAATGCTACTCATGTTGCACGAGAAAGCTATGAAAAATGGACTCATGTCAATAATAAAGCTCAATGCTATATGTTAGAAGGCATAACCGACGCGCTTAGAGCTAAGCATGAAAAGATAGATATTGCTTATGTGATAATAGAGTCCCTCCAGGCTATGTTTGGGCAACAATCTAATCAATCTCGTCATGACGCCATTAAAAAGGCTATGAGTGCGAAGATGAAGAGAGAAACTCCAGTAAGAGATCATGTTTTAAACATGATCAATTCCTTTAGAGAAGCTGAAGTTCACAGGATTAAGATCGATGATTACACCTAAGTGAGTATAATTTTAGAATCACTCTCACCTGATTTTCTTCAGTTCAAGAGCAACTATATTATGAATAAGTTAAATTATACGATGACTCAACTACTTAACGAACCATAAACCTTCGAATCAATATTGGAAGAGAAGCTGTAACAAGTATCTCTCCAAATTGAAAGAGAAAAAGAAAGGTAAATAAGATTTACTTGTTCTAAAAGCTTGTTTAGTGGAAGAACATTTATTTGATATATCTCCCTAGATAGTTGATTCATGAGCTACTAATCATGTTTGTTCTTCTTTTCAGATACTTAATTCTTCAAGGGAGCTTGCCAACCAGGAAGTTATGATAAGAGTAGGCAATAGAACTAAAGTTTTAGCAAAAATAGTGTGAGTCGTCCGTCTTTATTTTAGGAATAAATTTTTATTATTGTATAATGTTTATTTTATTCCAAATTTTAATAGGAATTTGATTTCTATTTCAAGACTATTTGAACAAATGTTTGGTATTTCTTTTCTTAATAATGAGATTATTATTTCTAGAAACGGTTTAAATATTTGTTTTATAAAAATGAAGAATGGACTTTACATATCAAGGTCAGATGAAAAATCACTACTTAATACCAAAATGTTTAAAGTAGAACATCCTAAACCTAAAAAAACAAAAAGTTTCTCATGATGATGATACAGATATTTGGCACCTTAGATTAGGGCATATTAATCTAGATAGGATGAATAGACTTATAAAGGATGGTCTTTTAAGAGAGATAAAAGTTGGCACTCTACCAGTTTGTGAATCTTATCTAGAAGGAAAAATGAATAAGAGACCTTTCTCAACAAAGAGCGAAAAGGCCAAAAAACCGCTTGAGCTTGTGCATAGTGATGTATGTCGTCCATTATATGTACAACAAGAGACCGTTATAAATACTTTGTCACATTTATTAATGATTATTCATGATATGCATTCATATACCTAATGCAAAGGAAATCTAAAAGCTTTGAAAAGTTCAAAGAATTCATAGTAGAAGCTGAAAAGAAATTAAGTAAGTCATAAAAGATTCTTTGATCAGATCGAGGAGTTGAATACCTTAATAATGAATTTAGGATCACTTGCTGGAAAATGGTATCCTATCCCAACTCAGAATACCGGGAATACCATAATAGAATGGTGCTGCGAAAAGGAAAAACCAAACGTTGCTTGATATAGTTAGGTCAATGATAAGTTACTCTTCCCCATCACTCTCATTCTGGGAATATGCATTACAAATCGCTATTTATATTTTGGATATAGTAACCTCTAAGTCTATCCAAAAGATAGTTTTAGATTTGTGGAATGGGCGTAAATCTAGTTTACATTATATTTACATATAGGAGTATCTAGCACATGTACTGAAAGGAAAGAGTAGGAAGTTAGAACCATGTATAGAGATTTATTTATTTGTAGGTTATTCAAAAGACACAAGAGGAGGTTTATTTTATAGTCCTCAAGAGAAAAAGGTATCGGTATTGACAAATGTCACTTTTCTTAAAATGACTATATGACAGATTTCGAACCTTCAAATAAAGTTGTACTAGAGGAATTATTTTCTGATCAGATCAAACTATAACCAACAACAGTTGTTGAACGACAAAATTATGAGATCACTATTCCAAATCAGAATACCTTAGCAACTCGACATAGTGGGAGGATTATTAGACCATCTGCTCACTATAGGAAATTTAGAGAATTACATGTTACTGTTTTCGATATTAGCTAAGATAACCTATTGATATATAAGCATGCAATAGAAGATTCTAATAAGGAAAAATGACAAGAGATTATGAACCAAAAAATGGAATCCGTGTATTCTTATTCTGTTTGGGAACTTGTAGATCTACCTAAAGATATCAGACTCATTGGATGTAAATGGATCTATAAAAGAAAAAGAGGTGTAGATAAAAAAATTAAAACGTTCAAGCCTAGTTTAGTAGCAAAAGGTTATACCCAAAAAGAGAGAGTTGATTATAAAGAGACTTTCTTGCCAGTAGCTATGCTTAAATCCATACTCATCCTCTTATCTATCGTTGCATTTTTAGACTATGAAAGCTGACAAATTGATGTCAAGACAACTTTTTTGAATGACTATCTTGAAGAAAGCATCTATTTAGTGTAACCAGAAGGCTTTGCAACTAAAAGCCAAGAGCAGAAATTCTGCAAGCTACTTAGGTCTATTTATGGACTTAAGCAAGCTTCAAGATCGTGGAATCTAAGACTTGATAAGATGATCAAGTTATATGGTTTCGATCAAAATGTTGATGAACCTTGTGAATACAAGTGCATCAAAGACAAGAAAGTGATCTTCTTAGTTCTTTATGTAGATGATATTTTGCTCATTGGGAATGATGTGGAAATATTATCTAATGTAAAGAAGTGACTAGCTGCGTAATTGCAAATGAAAGATTTGAGAAAAACAAATTATGTGCTTGGAAATCAGATTATTTGAGATCACAAGAATAGACGTTTGGTACTTTCTCAAGCATCTTATATTGATAAGGTTCTCATGTGTTTTTTGATGCAAAATTTTAAGAAAGGATAATTATCTTCTCGATATAGAGTTATTCTTTTTAAAGTGTAATGCCCCAAGACACCTCAAGAGAAAGAGGATATGAGATGGGTTCCTTATACATTTGTAGTTGGTAGCCTGATGTATACTATGTTGTATACTAGGCCTGACATATGTTAGTAGTAGGGATCCTCTGTTGTTTTCAATCAAATCCTAGATTAGATCACTAGATAGCGGAAAAGCATATTCTTAAGTATCTTAGGAGAACGAGAAATTATATATTGATTTATTCAAGTCAAGACTTGATTCCTACTAGTTATACTGATTCTGATTTTCAATCAGACAAAGATACTCGAAAGTCGATATCTGGGTCAGTATTCACTTTTGGTGGTAGAGCCATAGTCTGGAGATGTGTTAAATAATCCAGTACTGTACATTCTACTATGGAAGTAAAGGAATCGGTCGATCGATTCTAGCCACCAGTTTGCTGATTCTATCTGAAAGCAGGTTTTTAATTTTATTTCAAGTCTTTTTCAATCATTTCCAAAAATTGACTTTATAAATTGATTTAATAGGTAATATAGAGACCATAGAAATTCATAAATCAATTCAAAATCTTGTATAAAATAAATTTTATATTTTAATTTGAAATAAATAGATTTGACAATTTTTCTTTGAAAATTTCCAATATTATGAAAAATTTGAGCCATTAGAGTTCATTTAATGTGTAGATAAATATTCAAGTATAAGAACTAAGTGTATAACCTTTGCTAGTTTAGGTCTTGTTATCTTGATCTTTGTTTCAAGCTCTTTTCTATAATCCATCTTGAATGTCTTATGATCCTTTCAATTAAACTTGCTACATACTCAAGTAGATTATTAGCTCTTAATCATATGTTTGTTAACTTCAAAATATGAGAGCAAAGTTGATGATACAAAGCATGACTTAACAAAGTTTGGGTTCTTTATTAAATATTATTAGTATAGTCCATTAACATTGAGAATATAATAGTCTCATCCAGACTATTGATGTTTTGATATCACAATAGAGGTACTTTATATATTTCGATTATATAGGACTGGACTAAACATAATTTGAATCTCACAAAATTCTATTAATTGTTGAGAGATAATGTTACTAGATAATCATATGTAGATCAATTTTAATCTAGAGTAGTTATAGACTCTTATTTATAACATTATATTCTTTACCATATTTGTTAAAAGTTTATTTTTTAAACAGATCGAAATACTTGTATCTTGGGAGCATGATGAGATGAATAGCTAGAAATGTAACTTACATATATGAAATCCATTCTTTTTATCATGAAGCTAGAAAGATGATTCCCTTGTATATTCATTAAGAATTTAAACAGTTTGAGTACTCAATTTATAATAGATTTATAAATTAATTGTTTATTAGAGAATCAATGGTACACAAGGATAAAGATGTAATTGGAAAGGTAAACGGAATATAACCTAGCTCTAATTATGAATTGTCTATGGAAGATTGAACTAAATATAATGACTAAATCGATCGATTGCTCGTTGTTTTCTGAGTAAATTAATTCTGTAATTTCAAGAGTGCAATTCCGGATTTTTAGTGTTGTAATATCGGAATTAATAAATTAGAGAAATTAATCAAAGAGTTTAATTAATTGTCATAATTTATTGGAGCTTGAATTACGGGTCTATAGGTTCCCAATTCTACCTCTTACAAATATTGTATTAGATATTACATTAATTTTGTTATGGCACATTTTGTCTAGATATATTATTTATCTATATGTAATTAATTATTGTTATTAATTAATTAATATATTAATTTTGAATTAATTAATTTAAATTTATAGAGAGATAAGTTTCCTAATTTGTTTAAATTTTAAATTTAAAAATATCTAATTATTAGATAATTAGATAAATAGAAATTAGGAAACTGACTGAAANTTTATTAAATAGTTTAATATATATATATATATAAGGTGAAACCCTAGCAGAAATACTACGTATTATTTTTTGGAGAGCCTGCTTAAATTAGAGAGAAAAAGAAGAGGATTTTCTTATTTTCTGTGAAACAAACTCTTGCAATCTCATGCATTGAGAATATTACAAGGGTCAAAAATGTGAGTTTTAAGAAATTGTACACAACGCCCATACGTTCATCCAATTATGTTGGAGGTTTGGATTGGCAAATCGTAGTTTAGAAGACAGAAAAATTAGGATCCGCTGATAGACTACAAGAGGTATTAGATCCACTCTCTTTATATGTTTATATTTGTTATGAATTAATTCTATGTACTCATATAGTCAATTATTTTGAGAAAATTTTTGAATGTTCCTAGACTATTTTGTTGCAAGAATTATTTTAAATTTTAACATATGCTACGTCAACGTTCAATTTATAATTAGACTGAATGAAAGCTTTTACAAGCTAGATGATAGCACTTGAGAAAAAGATGGTGGACAAATTAAAGCGCTCAAAATAATAACTAGGGAAATTCTTTAAATTGGTAAATATTATATGTACAGGTATATTTTTAATACTCTCAACGTCTCACTTGTACGTACGGGGTTACATGCATATACTCATGTCTCCAACTAATAAATTAAAGAATTAAACATCTAGTAGCTGTTGCTGTACCAAACATAATCAATTTTCTTTTCTTTTTTTTTTTCCCTTCTAATATCTTCATAATTATATGATATATAGTATATAAAAGTAAACGAAATGTCTATATATATGCAAAATTCGCAAAAAACTAGAACATCTCAACAAGGTGGACACCCACCTACATAACGATCACTTGTCATCCTGGAACCCAAAATAAAAATAAAACAATTAATAAGAAGGAATAAAAAAGCATACACCAGACCATAGACAAAGTCTGAAATGAAAATCGAAGCAGCCCAAAAGGATGATGAAGTAAGTCAATCCTACACATGATCCTCTTTGTAATAATATCTAAAATTGAGCTTTTTTTTTCAGTTTTGTTTGCCTCATTTTCTTTTTCAAAGCACGGACAGAAATAATAAAATTGGAAAGATCGATCAGTTTATCCAACTTAAATGAATGCTTTATAATAAGTACTAGTTCGCTGCTTGCATCCACCAACATGTTTCCTTGTCAGGATAATATTGCAATTAGTATATTTGTAAGCCAAGAGTACTATATCATGTGCTTCAACTTGATCAATAATGTGATATTTAAGAATAAGATATTAATATTGTTAGTTAGATTTTATACCGTAATTTAATGTAGAAAAGCACACATTTGGTTGTTCAACTTGTTCTAATAATAATAAAAACAACAACAACAATAACATTAATTACTCTTCCTTGTATAGTTAATTCAAGCTCTCACATGATTTTCAGGTACATACGGATATTATATACATGGACTTAAGCTAGATGATCATGATCAGCTCGTTAAATGATGACTATCCCTATCTCAGTTGATAATGCCTCACGAAGAGTTCAAACAAATGTTATTGTTAATAAGTGGGTGCATATATGTAAAATCCAGATTTTTAAAAGGGTATAAAAGTAATTTTTGTGCCAAGGGTATAATGGTAATTTTGATTTTTCAGAATAATTAATTAAAAATATTTGAAGTGAATGTAGGCACTTTTAAGTCTAGGTTCATCTGTGGCTAAGTGTAAAAGAAATTTTAAAACAAGGACTAAGGTGTAAATAATTGAGGGTACAAATGAGAGAATCTTCTGAAAACTGGGCCAAAACAGACAATGCTCACACAGTTAGGAGGTGAACATGTGCTATAGTTCCTGAAATTACGCTTAAATCCCCGAAAAACTTCACCTTCTCGCATCAAGTTCCCGAATCTCTATTGTTTCACCAACTTGCGACGATTGCCACCCTCTGATGAGCAAATGCCGATAGACCCTGCCGAGTTTTGCCGCTAGACGCCGGAGATCGAAGGAACCAAAACTGATGTCAGTTGATCAGATTTTCGGCCATTGGACTGCCGTCTGACGTCGTCTTAGTACACCGTCGGTGCATGTAGATTCGTCTCATCGTTGTCGATTATCTCCAACCACTTTTGACTGTTAACTCGTTGCCGATAAGAACTTCTCCGATTTGGCCATTTTTTAATTATTTTTGTAGCATTTTTATAATTATTTTGATAAAAAAATTATTTTTCCCGAAATAAATATACGGGATTATACAGGAGTTAAATTCATGAACGAATATGTTTGTTTGGCCTTCAAATAATATCTCGAGTGCAAATTTCTGAATTAAAAAAGAGGACCTTCTTAATTATTTTTAAAAAGTGATATTTTTGTAATTCTTGGATTGAGGCTTGTTTAAAACTAGAGACCTCGTAAGAAAGTTCTGATCTCAAATTCAGGGAAGTTTATTTCTAAACTATTTTATAAATTTTTTAAAACTATTATTAAATTTCTAATTGTGAAGAAATTTAGGTAGTGACAATATACATACATATGAGCACTCTTTATTAGTTAAAATAATAAAACTTTTCTTGATAAGGATCCGTATAAATGTATATATATATATAACGAGATAAAAATTATCTATATATATGTATATATATATATATAAATATTTACGTATACACGTAACAGCGAATTAATTACAATCTGAAGAAGCAACAACAGTAAGTGCTTAATTAATAATTCGAACATAATTAACGTGATTATTTCTTTTTTTGTTTTAGTGATAACGTGATTATTCTTTAAGATGTTGATAATTTCCCCAATTTTTTTTTAAAATATAGTACTGATTGCGATTTTTTTTTGATAGAAAGGTTCCCCAAGGAATTAAATTAATTACTAACTAAATTAGCTACAATAATAATACAAACTTCTAAAGGAAAATAGAAACCATATCCCTCAACGAACATCAATTTCACTCCCTAAAACCAATAAGAATGTGTGCTATTATATTTTTAATTACAAAAAATATGATTGTAATATATACCACCTCCAGATATTTTGGCTATTCCATCTCTTATTCTTGCCAACAATATTTTGGACTTGTTCAAGTATATGCTTTATATATGGAAGATCCGAAGATGCAATACTGTTGTTACTTTAGCAGAATACATAACTGTTCATGCTTAAAAATTTAGATGCATGTAAAATAAAAATTGACAGCAGAATAAGCTGGGATTATTAGTTAATAATGAGTCATGTAGCCCACGTTTTTACAGCGGATTTAGTATGGAATACTGTGTTGTATGAATTATATTTTTACTATGAATTAAATATGAATACTATATTGTATAAATTATTTTTTATAAAATAGTTATTATATTATTTATAATAAATAATATTATTTTACAATGATATGATGTTTTTGTAACATATAATAATATATTGTCTAAAATCTTACAAAATATTTTTGTATTATAATAATTTGGCGGTCCACATTACAGTTTTTTTTACCCTTTTTTCGTTGCTCCTCTTCGTTGCAATTAGAGAAATAAGTATTAGAATAACAAAAAAGAAAAGATATAGTTTTTTTTTTGCAAAGAAGAAAATAATAATTTTTTTTGTTTAGTTTATAAATTTGGATAAATTAATTACCTGACTAATTTTCATTTTGTTGATGCTGCTTCTGATCTCAAATATAAAAAATATATGTTATTAGTTTAATTATAATAAATATATTTTGTATTTTATTATATTAAGTATAAATTGGTAATAATTTTTTTATCTTTCTGGAATTTTTTTAGGGTCAGATGTTTTTGAATGCAGTGTTATCGTTGATATTGTTTCTCTTTTCTGGATGATTGGTGGTGCTGGAAATGCCAATAAAGTTGATTCATCATCGTCCTTCTGTCAATTAAAGTTCCTCTTATTTTGAAATAAATTTAGAATATTTTTGTTTGTCCGCATAGTTATTCAATTATAAGTGGCAATATTGTTGGACCAGTATAGCCTTCTTATATTGTCAATATAGAACATGGTCTTTTGATCTAGAGAAAAATCCTATTAAGCATACATAGAGAGACCTATCTCAGGCTCTAATTTATTAATCGCTTCTGCTTGCGTGATCGTACCATTAGCTATAAAACACAATAGATCTAGGTTAGTTACAAATTTTTTCTTGACAATTTGACATGATAGATTTTAGAATTGTATTTAGTTTAATAATCCATTATCAATATTCTACGTTGGCGTCCGAAGACATAAGAGTACCGTAAATAACTACACGAATTCCTTATTTGGAAAACTTACGATTCTTAATTATTCAGATGATATACGTAGAGTAATAAAAAATAATAATAAATTGGGCTGCTTTTTTAAAAATTATTACGACAGTGAATCTTGTTTTGTCTTGTATTTTGGTATTTAATTTATACCTATTAAGATAATACTATGAGATAAATTAAAAAAAATGAATGATTTAATTAATGACTAATGATTTGAGATTTTTTTTAAAATAAGTTAGTTAATTAAAAAGTATTAATATGAGTTATTAGATTATATTTTTTACTATAGAATTGGAATTGATGAGAGATGACCATGTGTTTTGCACCACTATTCACTTCATGTTTCTCAAACCTATTTAGAACATTGGTAGTAAGAGTTGTAATATCAACTTTGATATGTTTCAAATTTGAATATTGTTGTTTTTACTATAAATTTATAAATTTGAATATTGTTGCATCATATGTTGAACTCTAAATAATAGATTGGTTAATGGGAAAAAATGTAAAAAAATTATAATGTTTAACAAAGGTAAATAAAATATGATATTTTTTGTTTTATGATTTTTTAAATAAAAAAATAATATTATTAAGGTTAATTATTACCTTGTTTATAGTGCATTAACTTCTGGTATATTAATATTTATATAGTATCTTATTGTACCGATGCTTGATTTTAGTGCATTAACTTCTGATATGTTTATATTTGTATAGTATTTTATTGTACTGGTGCTAGCTGCATATGTATTTCTTGTTTCATATAAAAATCTGTGTTAGTAATTATTTAATTAAAATATACAAATATTTTTGTTTATAGTTATTAAATGTAGATATTAATTACCTAAATATTATTTTATTGTCATAGATGTAAAAATAGTTATAACTAGTTCTTCCATAATTTTTACAATGTCTGAGTTAAAGCTTTTTGTTGTTTCTCCTTACAAAGTGATTTGTAATTTTTCGCTCATGCAATTAAGTCAAGTGATGTTATTGTATGATTAGAATAAAGAGTAAAGTTTATATATACATATATATATATATATATATATATATATTGTTGTAATAAATTAATTAATTACCTGATATTTTATATTGTGAGTGTCCGTCTTGGTGGTTTTTTGCCTTTGACATTTATTTCTTCTAAGTCCTATATTTCTGTCAACATTCTATAATATCTGGTGCTAATGAGAGGAAATTGATATTAGTAAATTTGAATAAATATTGGTATATATTAATAAGGAAATAACACTATAATTAATGGTATACATTATGTACATCTGTCCTTGATGCTAATTAGTTAAAATCTATAAAATAAAATTTGTGCATTGGAATGTTTGTTGTTAACGTTATAATTGAAGCAGCGAAGGATGTTGTTTTGACAAATTATAGTATTACAGTGTGAGAAACGATCTTGTATTTTGGTTTATTTGGTGCTACCTTGAAATTGATAATTTGATATACTTTTCCTTCAGTTATTTGTTGTGATATATAATTTGCATCTCGAGTTTTAATTGTTCCATAAATTGCTTTATTCTATTTTTTTTTTGAAAAAAGAAAAATTTAATTATTATGCATTGTTTTATGAAATTAAAGACAAAAATATGTATGTATTAATTGTACTAAATTATAATAGAGTATGAGATAAGATAATTTAATGGTGTTTTTTTACCTCATGATCTACTAAAACACAGTCAAGACTTATCAGTCGCCCAGTTGTATAATTATTCTTATGCCAAAGTCGACTAATGCGAGCTTTTATTGCTGCATAAACCTCATTTGGTTTGAGAGATAATATTGGTGTTGTCATTCCCTTTTTATTTTGTTTTAACTATAAAATAGAAAAATTTAATAACATTAAAATTATATTGAGAACTTTTGAAATGTGGATATATAAAGTGTCAGGAAGATGCATATATAAATTTATGTTAGAATAATATTTTAATAATACTAAATTGAGAGTGTTATTATTATACTTACATAATGTTATATAAAATTTCTTGGTAAACTATATTTTTAATATGTACTGAATATTTATTGATGGATTCATTTAGTAATATATATAGTCTTTTTAGGGTTATTACTCGTAACAGGGCTACGTATAATTGACTGTGTGTAAAGATTTTATTTTCTAAATAAATACCTATTTTATTTAGTGATTATCCTTAGCATAACATGTTTTTACAAGAAATTTCCGCTTTTTTAAAGTAAATGGTCATTTGGATTCATTTAGAATCATCTCTATTCTTAGAATGTATGCTTTTTTGTTTTCATTATTTGAATTTATAATTTGACCTTCTATGATTCTATTCGTTACTTACGTAATCATAAGTCTTATACCATTACATAATCTCATTGATTGATTTAAATATTTTAATAATATTATTAGGATTTCTACTTTAAAATTCAATTCATGTGATGGTATAATGTTAAAATTTAAAGTATGTAAGAATTTTTGAGGGTATAATAGGTTTAGTTCATCAATATTTTTTGTTGAGACTACTATTATATCATAACTATAATTAGTATTTAATTCATTAGGTATTGAGAATAGGATATATTTATTTATATCATTGACTCTTTTGTTTTTTGGAGTTATTATTGCTATGTATTTTATATAATTAATGTTACTAAATTTTTCTTTGAAATTGTCATATATTAAATTTGAAAATTTTTCAATTAGATTTAATTCATATTGTATTATGTATTTTTCTGGTATTTTAATCCATATTGCGTTTTCATTTTTGGGGCTTGTATTCCTTCTGTAGTACTATTTTCAGAACTTAACGTCCATTTTAAAAATTCTAAAATTTCTTTTTTTTTTCTTATTCTATAGTTTTAAAGTTTTTTAACCTCATATTTTCTGTTAATGATAGTAATTTAAAGTATGGCCATAGGTAAGAATTATTTATATTTGCATTTTTTATATCTTCTTTTGTTCTAACAGGTATGATAGGTAAAATTTGTTAGAAATTGTCACCTAATATGATTGTCATTCCACAAAAAGGTTAGTCAAAATTATTTTTTAGATCTTGTAATATCTCATCCAAAGCTTTGAAATAATATTTGTTATTCATTGGTGCTTCATCCCATAATATAAGTGTTGTTTTTTCTATTAATTTTGCTAATTAAGTTCCTTTTTTGTTATGGCAGATGAAAAATTTATCGGTTGATAAAGTATTCGGAATTTTGAATGTGCGGTTCTGGCTTTAGGTAATGATAATGAAACTATTCTACATGATGCAATAACTAAAACAATTCTGTTATTTGATCTAATTTTGGTGATAATCGTATTTCATAAATAAGTTTTTCCTATGCCTCCGTGTCCATAAATAAAGAATAAATTTTCTTTTTTATCATTTAATGAATCTATAATTTATTCGTAGATATAGCGTTGTTCATCATTTAAGTTTTTTTCTATGATAGTATTTTCTTCTTTTAGTTTATTAATGTCATAATCTAATTTTTCTTGCAAAAATTTATTATTCAAATCATCAATTAATGTTTCTGCTGGTAGTGCTAGATTAAACTTTGCTAGAGTAGATGGATTTAAATTTAATTATTTTTCTAATTCATATAATACATAATTATATAATTTATATTCTGGAATTTGGAAATTTTGATTATTGACTGAAGTTTTTGTTCTATGTAAATTATCTTGTGTCATATGTTTTCAATGATTTTCAAGTAATATTGTTGGTTAATTTACATTACAAAATAGTAAAATTATGATGAATAATTGTCATAATTGATGCAGGTCTGACCAAAAGGAGGCTTCTAATATTGATTCATTCTATTCTTTATCATCTCCTAATAGACCTAATGCATTGCATGCTATTTGATTTGTTGGGTATGTTACACTATAGTTCATATAGATTCAAAGTTTGTTGCATATTTTTGATGATTTAATAATAATTTTAGATAATATAATTCTCCAGAACTTAGGTGGACATAAAATGTTTGTCCAATTGAATATCCTGATTATCTAGGGGTCCAAATTTTGTCTTTATTATTCCAAACCCATTTAGTGGGAAATTATATATATGATAATTGTCTTGCTTCTATATTAAATTTATTTATTTCTATCCATTCTGTTAAAGTTTTTTTTTTCAATTCCTGATTGTCTAATTATATTATTAAGATGTTAGTTTGAATGGAATGTTATATTTTTCATACATGGTAAAGGAATTGTCAATCGTTGAACTGTTGGATTTCTATGACGTATGGAATATTCATATAATCTCCACATAGTTCTCCAGATTATCCTATATATGTATTATCTTCTATTACTACTCTTATACTATCTAGAACTTTTGTTAAATATTTTATTAACATGGATAGTGATCATATTTCAACATTTATGTGAGCATAAAATTTTGAGTACAAATCTTTATTATTAGGAACTACAAATTTGTTATATAATTTAATACTTTCTTTTTGTATATAAAATATTATATTTCTGCATTTGCAATTAATGAGTCCATTTTCTTTAATGGTTGTTTCTTCTTTAAATGTTTGAGAATTTTTTAGAACAAATAGAGTTTTTCATGCATGGAGAGTTTGTTTTAGCGGTGCCACATTGCCTATGTATCATGAACTCTGCCATGATAGTGTATTCTTGTGTCTTTTCTTCAGGATTAGGTATTTCAGCTGAAATAAATTTATCTATTTGTGATGGTTCAGATATTTTTTCATTAGGATGTAACCAAAATAAGAAATGGCAATAAGATAAGCCACGTTTCTGGAATTCAACAACGTATAAATCTATAGAACAAAATAAGTACAAAAAACAACAGAACAACATTAGCTATTATTAAAGAACGAATTCATTATTTTTTATATATATTTAATTTTATTGTAGAAGACAATAAAATCTGACCTGCGATAATTGTGCCAAAGATTTTTTTAGTTTTAATGGTTGATAAAATTTGATTAGTTTCATCCTAAAATTTTTTGTAATTATATCTGGTCTATCTTTAGGTTTTTGGCCAGGAATTTTATTTAGAGCACGCATAATTTCGAGCCATTTAGGGTTGTATGTAAATGTTATAAATAAATCAGGATTTCTATATTGTCTATATATTGCCATTGTTTATTGATAATTTTGAATCATATATCTAGGACTTCCAGTATGGCTTGATAGAAGAATTATTCGTTTGTCAATTGCTCTTGCATCTGTGTTACCTCTTGTAATAGCGTCTTGCACGCCTTGACAAATTTTAGATTTTATATTGTTTTAATTTTTTCTGACATAATCTAATTGATCTTTTTCAAGAAAGGCATATGCATCAACTATATATTGTTAGAAAATCTGTCACTTTTGAATATAATGTTATTTATATTTTCACGCTATTGTAATTGATAACAATAGAATACTCTCATAGGTATTCTATTTATTAAGGGTCATTTTTTCGGTCTATTTGCGTTCCAATTTAAATCAACTCTGCAACCATCCTTTCCGTATGGAAGTAAAAGAGGATATTGCAAAGTCATATAAGATGGATGTAAATTTGTGATTCTTTGTAAATTGTTTGTTTTGTTTTTGAATATAATGTCTGTTCTTTCTTCAATATCTCTAATAATTAATCATCCTATATCATTTGAAGTAGGTAATTCATATTGATTAGTATCCATAGGTCATCGTCCTATTTGTCTTAATTTCATAGATAGAATTTCATTTTCATGGTATCTATCTCTAACCATGCAAAAAAGTTTAACTAATTCATTATTTTCATTAATTGTTTTAATTAAATTTTCAAAAATTTATTTTGTCAATTCTCTTAATTCATCATTGATTGAAAATATTGACATTTGATTTTTAGTTTCATTTTCTGTATCATATATGTATATATATATATCAATAGAAAAATCTTGGAGGATTATTATTTACTGGTAATAAAGATCCCATAAGATAATATACTTGACCGCTGATTTTAAAACTATATAGGATGTCTGAATTTCTTGTATTTTGTTCTACGTTTGTCCCGAAAAATTTGAAAGGAAATATGGAATTAAAAGTTCGAATATTTTTCCAGAAATATGTGCTTCAAGAATCTCCGTAATAATCAAGTAATTGATCTAGTATAGGGGAGGTTTTTTTATTAGAGGAAGGTTTTTTGGTAGATTCGTCAAATCAAAAAGATGCGTTACAATATTTATAGATATAAGAGCAATCTCCAAGATCGTGATATTTATTAATATCACTTGTAACACAGTATGAAATAAGAGTTAAAAGTGAGAGAATGCATAATAAATGTAAGGTTTTTTTTCCCTATTTTTATATAGAGAATGAAGAGATTACTTTGTGTATTGAAGCTAGTTGATGCTGAAGAGTGAGGGAAGTGGGAAAAATATTTTTTAGGATTTGTAAAGGTAGATATTGCAGCGAGCTTTGATCAGTGAATATTTTCTAAATTCATACTAGAATTATGATGTTGACGATCTAAAATAGCATCTCTACTAAATATAGAGTCTTCATTTAGAAGAAAATAATGACGTTATCTGTGTTGATGCTTTGATAGTTGGAAATTTCCTAATATCTGGATATTTATATGATTCTAAAGGAGGTAGGGAAAGGAGACCAACAAAAAATAAGTATTGTGTTAATTTTTCTTTTGTTTAAATCTTATAAAATAATATAGTAATACTATCTGTGGGAAGAGTAATTAATTCTTTCTTATTCCTGTATTTTTCTTTTTTGGATTTGTTAACTCATTTGTGCTATACTAATTATAATTTGAATGATTATTATTAATGTTGAATTAATTATACAATTTTTGTTTATTATTTTCTGAAATTACATTCTTTATTGTATTTTTTTTCTAACTCATGCAAAATTATTAACTCATACAAAATTATCTAGAATCTCTAGTATAACAACATTTCTCAAAATATTCCAAATAATAAGACTATAATAGTATACAATTAAAAGCGAAAGAGGAGGAGGAAAGAAAGGGTTCAAATGGGCGATATTTGACTAATATTATTTGGACATATGGTTGGGAGATATTTTAGGATAGTAATTGTTCAAACTAATAACTAATAATGTTTTTATTATATTATTTACAGTCATCAGAGATATTCAAAATTTCAACATTCTTCCTAGTAGTATTTATATTTTACTGTGCAAAACCATTGTAAATTGCGAATATTTCTCTATTGTTCCCCTTTTTGGGGTAAAATTAAAAATTTGGGATATAAACTATTTAAACACATACTATTTTTATTATGTTATTCATAGTCCTTGCAAAAAAGCTTTAAATAGAACTTTGTAATTACATATAAAATCAAAGTTCTTCAGTTCAAATGTATAAAAATATTGAATTATACAAATGATGAATAAAAAATTGAATACATGATAGGAATAAGACTTTTTTTTCCAATGATTTTACAATGAAATAAAATATAATCTTGCTTTCTTGCTTCCTTCTTTTTCTCTGTAACAGATTCTTCATTCTCCTCTTTGTTAATGGAAGTGGTAAACTTTTTGTTCAATCAAGTACGATTGATTCCTTATTTTCAATACGATTAAATAATATATGTAGATAGATAGATGTAAATCTATAAATAAATATATATATATATATATATATATATATATAGTATTTGGCTCAAATATACGAAAGACATCATCAATATATGACAAATTTATAGGATAGTGTATTTAAGTATTTACGAAAAACATCTCATTTTTCTTTCAGAAAAAATCATTTCTAGCAATTAGATAAACATATAAAACACCGTCCATATGTTAAAAAAATTGTCGTATACATTATATTAGTTGGATAAGAAAGACAAAATCACAGGAATAAAAAAAGTACCAAGGGTATAAAGGCAAGGGAGAAAGAAAGAGGAACAAAGAAACATCAAAGCAAAATAGCGGATTGATGGAAGAGAGGAGGGAGAATGACCTAGGGCAAAGCAAAAAGACACAAAAACCTAGTCTAATCCCTCACCCATACACAGAAACAGTAGGGTACTTCGGCCAAATCATACATACAAAAACGAAAAGATGAAATAATCATACCCATTAACAGGCCACAACCAGACACTTAAGGATAAATTCATAAAATCACTCTAAAAAGGCCAAGTTACTGTTATTTCCATAGTGAAATACATTATTCGCATAGTAGTTTTGTGCTATCTCTATCAAACAATAGAAACTATTATGCACAATAATTTTCGCGCAACTAATGTCTAACTCCATATGATAAATAAATACATAATCATCATTGCCAAATGTAGATTAGATTGTAAAATATAATTAAGAAACTACTAAAATAGTAATATTAAAACAGAAAAAAAGGGAAAAGGGAGAAAAAAGATGAAAGACGAAGAATTTTTGAAAGAATAGATAGAATAAAAGAGTTTAAATAATAGAAATGGAACCAACAAAGAAAGGAATGCAAGAATCAAAGATTGGATAAAAGGGCTAAGGGCAAAAAAACAATAAAAAAAACACATCAAACACAAACATAAAAGAAAAAAATTATTCAAGCATTTTATACTATCTAAACACAAAACAATAAAGAGACAAATATCAAAATAGAATGAAAGCAAAAGAGACGATATACATCAAAAAATGATATGACAAAATATAAATAAGATCAAAAGCAACAATATTTAATAAAGCACTTTAGTAATGCATGAAATTCAAGAGAACAACAAATAATTAAACATCTTAACTATTTATCAATAGTAGATAGTAGGAACATTAATGAACACCGAAACAAAGCATACTAATAACTCGAAGGAAAGAAAAAGAATTAACATAACAGAACGTAATAAAGGGAAATAATGCCTTAACTATTTCCAATAGAAGCTCCTCAGATCAGCTACAAATAGTTAGCAGTTATATAAAATACAAAGGAAGCAAAGAAAGGCAAGAATCAAAGACTAGATAAAAGGGCTGAGAAAAAGGTAGTGAAAACAAATACATCAACTTCAGAAATTTAAAAAAAAAAAAAAAAGAGTATTGAAGCATTTTATACTATCCAAGCACAAAACAATGAAGAGATAAATATCTAAACAGAATGGATGCAAGAGAGACAATGTACATCAACAAATAATATGACAGAATATAATTAAGGTGAAAAGCAACAGTATTTAAAAAAACACTTCAATACTACATGATATTCAAGAGAAGAATAAATAAGTAAACATCTTAACTATATATAAATAGTACATACTATTGACATTAATGAACACTAAAACAAAGCATACTAATAAATGAAAGGAAAGAAAGAGAAAATAACATAATAGAACATAATGAAGGGCAATAATACTTGAACTATTTCCAAAAAAAGCTCCTCAGACCAACTATAAACGGTTAGCAGTTATATGAAGTACAAAGGAAGCAATTATAGCATAATAAATACGATCAAAGAGGTTAAAAAGACTCTCAGTAAGTTGTGAGTAAGAAGGAAAATAAACATCAATAAAGTGTGAAATATGGCAATAAATAACTTCAATATTTATAGTCAAACGATAGTAAAGAGATTATAAAAGGCATTAAAAGAAATTTTGACACATGGCAACATCTAGAAACAACACATAATAAAAATGATATATGTTTAATAAAAAAAATTGGAAACTTACTCAACACTAATACTCTAAGTAAGTAAACAGTGAAAAAGGCGAATATCTTAAATAGAAAATAGATAAAAAGAAAAGCTCCACAAACATATTTAACAAAAAATTGCTCCATTTTTCATCATTACCTCTAAATTTTCTTTTTTTATTTTATTTTATTTCATTTTTATTTTCCTTTTCCTTTTTTTGAATGAAAATAATATGAAAATATCAAAATAGCATTCAGTAAAGTTATAGAATTAGTATTTAATTCAAAACGCGAATAGACACATAATGAAAAGTAAAAATACGGATCATAATTAGCATCAAAACCATACTACTTTTTCTATTTTTTTAACTTTTTTTTCCCTTCCTTTTTTGTACGAAAGTAATAGTAAAATGCCATAATAATATTCAATGAAATTACATGAACATGAATCAATTAATAAATGCAGGTAAACAGATAATCAAAAGCAAAATCGGGGATCATAATTAACACCAAAACAATCTAGAATAGATGATAAATATCAAACATAAAATGACTTTTTTAAAGGCGAAAAAGCAGAATTGCAATACAACTCTTCTAGGGAAAAATCTAGAAATTTAACCACATGGAAACAAATATATACACACGTATATGCACAGGCGTTCGAGCGCATACACACACACTTACACATACACATACATAGACACACACATTATTATATATATATATTTACGCAATTTAGTAAAAAAACAAAAAAGAACACTAAAATATGATAGGCATTTTACTGAAAAAACAAATAAAAAACTAATAACAAAATGATATTTATCGGACGATATAAAAGCTTGTCCAACCCCAATTTCCAAATAAAAAGCCTAAAAATAGAAAATCCAAATCTAGTCCATGAAGGAGAAATCGAAGCCCAAAAATAACAAGCTCACATTCATAAACAAAGGCCCAACAAAATAACATACAATAGAGAAACAACAACACAAACTATAATCATAACTAATAGAAATCATAGCCGCAAAAGCAGCATCAAAAAATACTAAAGAATTATTCCATAATATCCATAAAGATGAACATAAAATAAACAACCACCCAGAATACAAAGAGCATGACACACAAGGGGGAGGGGAGTTAAGAATACAAAGTTCAAGTTCGAAAAAATACCACAAAAACAAAGATAATCACCAAACCAGATGAAGCACCCAAAGATTAAAAAAATTCAAGAGCAGCTGGAATGAATAGAGCCAAACCCAAACAAACGCACCAGAGAAAAAAAAAGGTTAGCGAAAAAAAATTAGGAGAAGAAGACAAATCACAGAGGCCTATTAGAGAGCATAAATCAAACAAAAAAAATAAAGGAAGCCATCGTTTGAGAGAAAGAGAGAAAAAAATGATTTTTGAGAAGAGAGAAAATAAGGCATAAAAAATGAAAAAAAGAGGAGAGAAGAAGGCACTCAAAAGACAAAGAGAGAGAGAGAGAGAAATAAATAAAGCAGTGAATTGATAGAAGAGAGATAGCGGAGTAACCATGGGCAAAAGAAAAAGACACAAAAACTAAATCTAACCCCTCAGAAATACATAGAGACATCAGAGTAATTCGCCAAATTATACAAACAAAAATGAAAAGACGAAATAACCACACCCACTAATAGGCCATAGCCAGTTATTTAAGGACAAATCCGTAAAATCACACCAAAAAGTCAAGTTACTGTTATTTCTATAATAAAACATGTTATTTTCACAGTAATTATTTGCTCAGCTTTAGTTATATATAATAATGAGTAGTAGTACTTAGAAAATTGAATCAAGTTTAAAAGTAGAAACCTCACAGAAACAACCCCAAAAAAATATAAGCTCGAGTTTTTGGTTTAGTGACTACTAAATTTACACTAGTCATCATTTTCTTTTCAAAAACAATTATGAGTAACATTTAATCACAAAAGTACTTAAGGTTGGGCATTTTGGGGTGGTTTAATAGGTGTCAACATAGTTAGGATGTGGTTCTCTTTTCTATTATTTAGCCTTTTGTTCTGATTATCATTTGAAAAAAAAATTATAAAAGTATTGATGGTCATTATATATGAATACTAGCATAGAATATTAATAATCACTGTGATGCCTAAATCATTACAGATAATCTCAAACATATATATCTTTTTTGGCTAAATATTACATTTAACACTCTATTCTATCTTTTTTAGCTAAGTTCCATGTTATAAATTTCTATTTCATCTATGTCCAATTGATATACATGTGATCTGTATGTTTATTTTATATAAACATCTAAAGGTTCTAAAACATTTCATAAGTAATAAAGAATTATTCGTATGATGAGTTTATATGTGTGGGGTATTATATTCTTCATTTCATTATGTCTAAATTAAATTGTTCGCATTCTGCGTATTGAAGATGGAATACTTTACTATGTCATAGAATATAATGTTATCTATTTGACTAATGAAGTCTCTAATTATCGAAGTGAGTCTTAGGATAGAAACACTAGTATATTATAAGAAAGTTACAACAATATCGAATAGGACCAAGTGAATTAGAATTTAAGATTAAGTATCGTAACTTAAATTTCTAATTTTACTAATATAGTGCTATTGTAGAAAACCTTAATCCTAGTGATGAACTAACTTACTTTCATATACTTTGTCTTTTTGATTTACTAAAGGACTAATTCTGATTTATGGTTCGAACTCTGGTATCTTGGAAGATAAGGTATATGATATGTGTAGAACGTTTTTAATGATGGACACCATACATATAATATTTTTTTGAGTTTTTCCAAGTACTTGGAGAATATAAACCAGGGACCTAGTATTCAGTGTGTGAATTTGGCTAGGTATATAGTCCATTGGAACTTGGGCTTTATGGATCCATCTAGTCCTCTATCTAGTTCAAATTAAAACCCAATAGTTATTTGATGGTCAGTTGAGTCCAACAAGCCCAATAAGTCTATTAGAATTTACTAATCTCTCTATAGTTAAGAGAAAAATTCTCTAACTAGAAATTACATGAGTTACATATGAAACACCTTCGTGAAGAATGTGTCACACGAAAAAGAGAGAGAAAGGGAAAGCAGAGAAAATCGACTAACCTTAGGATTCACCATCATTGGTGTTGGCTATCCTGGAGAAATCGGTTTGAAAAGATTATTTTTTTATTCGTTATGGATCTCTTTGTTGGGAAACAAGAAGGTGTCCACCCACTATATCAATCAAATAACTTTCAAGAACAGACAAGAAGACGAGAAGGTTGTGGAGCGAATCCAAGTATTATTCTTGTCTAGGTCAAGAGTTAATTTATATTACATCATGGTTTGAAATGTTTTGTAAAGAAAAAAGAATTTTAAATGACTAATTCTGATATGTTTCTAAAATTTGCAAAACTATGGTGTCCTTGAAAATGATTTTGCAAAAATATTTTCCATAATTTTATTTCAATGAATACCAGTAATTAGTACCACATCATGTTTTTATTGTTGATCTAGTATATTTTACTCCGGTCTATTCTCTTGTTATTTGATGTTTACGATTTCTAGAAATTTTTGATTATATTTAGTCTTGTTCATGTTAAGAGTATGCTAGTGTGTATGATGGTCAATAGATTCAATGAGTTTGAATGATTATTTGATTAGATGTTGCTATGAGGTGATGATCATGTCCGTTTTTTATTTTCGTTTCTGGCATTTCCTTGATTTCTATGTGTTCATGTTTTATATTCTTGATAAAACTATGCATAGAAATATTTTGATCTTTAATTATTTTTTAAGTTTTTCATGAAGACTATTTCTTTAATTAAAAAAAAAACGAAACGACGGAGTAGCACACGACTAGAAATTGTGTGCAGCACCCGTGTGAGCCCCGCAGGTGTGACCTACATGCAGGCCACGCAGGCACATCCTTGCGCATGGCTGGCAAGTAAGGCACTGCTGGCCACACGGATGTGATCTGCGCATGGCCTGTGGGCTGCCTTCTTGCACAGGTCACGCGGGTTCTCCCCACGCACGCAGTTCGGGCATAGTGCCTTGGCCATACAGATATGATCTGCGCATGTCCTGCAAGCAGCCAGCCTGTGTATGGCGCGTAAGATCACCCCATGCATATAGCGTGGGCACAACCCCATTGGCTGCACAGATGCGATATGTGCATGGCCAGCAGGCGGCCTCTTGCACACCAACTACATGGGAGCTCTTCCATGGCTTGGCCACTTGGGCTGTTGCCTCATGCATTTGTCATGCGAAAACTATACCAGCCGGTTGTCGCTTGGGAGTTGTTCCGAGTGAGGTTGTATAGCATTATGCGAGCCCGTTAGCGCCCGATAATTATCCTGAGCATGGTCGCATAACATTTCGAGGCTAATGTTCATGTAAGGGCTTCCCGTTCCATCCGTCAGCTTGTCCTGACTGTTTCAATTTTTCAACCGTAATTTTAATTATTTTCATTTTACAATTAATTTAATTTATGAATAATTTTATGAAAACTAATAAATTCAAATTTTAAATCCTTATTAAATTTGAATTTTTGAAATTTAAACTGATAGGATATTTTAATTTGAATTATGGATATGGTTCATATCCATAATATTTTAATTATTATTTTAATTATTATTTGAATAATTAGAGATATTTTAAAATGAAAATTTTTAAAATTAGATATTATGAGATAATATCTTTTTGTTTCAAATTCGAATTTTGAATAGATTTTTTGAAAAACTGATTATGTGATAATTAGTTGTCTATTTTGAATTTTAAATTTGTTTTAATTCAAGTTAGAGATATTGTAGGAGATTTTATCTATAAAATCTTTTATCTTTTAAATTTTGAATTTTGTGAAGAATTGAAGTTTAAATTTAAATCAAAATATCTTTTTAATTTTCAAATTTGAATTTATGGTTGGTAGATATTTAATGAGATTAGATATTGATTTGAGTTTTGAATTCAAATCTAAAGGATAAGATAATAGGAGATATTTAAGGAAGTTAAATTCAAATTAAGATTTCAAAAGTTGAAATTTAAATTTGAGATAGTTAAAGAGATTAATTAGTTACATCTTTTATTTAAACTGATCAGATTTTACGAAAATGTTTTCTAATATAAATTTTAAATATTATCTTCCATATTTAAATATTAAATATTATATTACCAGTTAGAATTATTTAAATATTAAATAATTTTTAAATTACTGAAAATTAATAAATCATTAACAACTAATTAATTATCTGCTTACTATTTTGGTATTATTAGGATAATGTTGCATGTATGCCTAATAATTAAGTTTCATTACATGATCTTTAGTAATATGTCATATAGAAAACTAGAGCTACTCTCATACAAATATGAACATACTTACATAATTGATTTTAGTTTACTAAGTTAGTTAGATAACTGGGTAAAATCTATAAATCTCTAATTATAAAATATTGAGTAGAATAAGGTATGTGATACTTATGGTCTCCATTGTTAGTTATTATGTATTAGGATAAGCCTCGCGTCAGAATCTTGTTAAGCTCCTGTAGAAGGGTTTTCGTCTAAGTAATACTAGAAATGAGATTCTTAGAATAAGGTACTAGGTAGACTATATAGGGCTGATCTTCCATAGGAGACAGTTTTATATAGAAAGCTTAGTTACCGAAACAATAGTTAACCACTAAACTTGAAATATTAATATCCTACTGTAGGAGTTCTTATTGGTTGATTAGAGGACCAAAGAGAATGGTAATTAGAAATATAGGATAAGAGTTATCTATCTATTTACTAATTGAAATTATTTCAGTTTGACTTGTTGATTGCATGACACCCCATAGGAGACAATCTTATATAGAAAACTTAGTTATTGAAACAATAGTTAACCACTCAACTCGAAATATTAATATCATCTCGTAGGAGTTCTTATTGGTCGATTAGAAGACCAAAGAGAATGGTAATTAGAAATATTAGATAAGAGTTATCTATCTATTTACTAATTGAAATTGTTTTAGTTTGATTCGTTGATTGCATGTCCCCCCACTGGAGGTTTGTAATTAGTGGTAAGTCAAATTACCATGAATATAAGTGATAGTGTTAGGGATACTTCACTTGCAAATTGTATGTTTAATACATTATATTAATTATTCGAAACATGCTATATGATATTTGATTATACATGGAATGTTTATTTGTTTTCAATAGATATGGTACTTAATCCTTTATCCACTTTACTCACACAAAACAAGCTAGATGGTGAAAACTATGTAGACTAGAAATGTAACCTAGATATAGTGCTTAATGCTAATAAACATAAGTAGGTTCTTACCACTCCATGTCCTGCCCAACCAACTGTGGAATCCACTAACGATGAAAGAAACTTATATGATAAGTGGAAGCAATCTGATGAGATGGTTAAGTGCTATATACTTAACTCAATGAGTAATATACTACAACAATAACCTCATGAGATGGATACTGCTGCTAACATAATTATGAGTATTGATGAAATATTCACCAGTCTCGGTCGTCAAGCTAGAAATAAGGCTACAAGTACATTCATGAATCTTTGTCAAAAGAAGGGTACTCTAGTTAGGGAACATACGATGAAAGTCATCACATATCTTAATGAACTGGAGATCCTTAGAGCTGAGGTTGATTGTGACACCCAAATTGACATGGTTTTGAACACATTGTTAGACATATTCAATCAATTTAAGATTGATCATGAGATTCGTTGGAAAGACTATACTCTTACTAGCTTGATGAAAAATCTACAAATTATAGAGAATATCCGTAATAAGAATAAGTCAGGATTTGCTAAGGCTAATGTAGCTCAAGTTAGTTCTTCCAAACCTAAGTCAAAAGGCAAAGGTAAAAGAAAGAAAAAAAACTTCTACCTCTCTGGCTCCAAAGAAAAGGAAGACCAAGAAGGATGCCCAACTAAAGGGAAAATATTTCCACTGTGGTGAGGATGGGTATTAGAAGTGAAACTACAAAATTTACCTAGCCCTTAAGAAGGAAAAGAACAATAGAAAGGACAAATAAAGTAATGACAACTTGTTGTTCATTTAGACTTGTTATGTAGTAGATTCTATCGATTCTTTGATCATAGATTTGAGAGCCACAGACCATATTTGTAATACTTTGCAGGGGTTCAAGGAAAGTAGGAAGTTCGCTAGTGAAGAGTTCACATTACAATTAGGAGATGGCTCAATAGTTGAAGCTCGTGTAATGGGAGATATTATTTTGAATTTTGATGATTTTAGGTTTATAGATAAAGAATTGTTGTTATATTCCGGTGTTTAAACGGAATTTGATTTTTGTTTCCTGATTGATGAAACAAGGTTATTCTATTTATTTTGACAATGAAGTTTCTATTAGAAAGAATAAAAGTCTTATTTACACTGGTACTCATAGGAATAATCTTTTCTTTATTCAACCTAAAAGCATCTCATTGCACAATCTTGAAACTGATTCTAAACATGTAGAACCTAAACATAAGAAAGTGAAAGTGAGTGTTAATGATTAAACTTATCTCTGACATTTAAGACTCTATCATATTAACTTAAATAGAATTCAAAGGTTAGTTAATGATGGACCTCTAAGTTTATTAGAAGTCAAACTATTACCAATTTATGAATCCTGTCTGGAAGGTAAAATGACTAAAAGACCATTTACTGAAAAAGGTCTTAGAGTTCAAGAATGTCTTGAGTTAGTACACACTAATATCTGTGGGTACATAAATATTCAAACTCGAGGAGGTTTTGAATACTTCATTACGTTTACAAATGATTATTCTAGATTTGGTTATGTTTACCTAATGCAACACAAATCAGATTCTTTTGAAAAGTTCAGATAATTCAAAGTGGAAATTGAAAAGCAATTGGGAAAGTACATAAAGACTCTTCGATTTGATCGAGGTGGTGAATACCTCTCTGGGGAATTCTTTAAATTTCTCACTAACAATAGGATCCTATCCTAACTCACAGCACCTGGCACGTATCAACTAAATAGTGTTGCTGAAGGAAGAAATAGGACACTTTTGGATATGGTTAGGTCGATGCCCAGTTATTCATAATTATCTGCATCATTTTGGGGTTATACCTTAGAAACTACTATGTACCTACTTAATAGAGTTCTTTCTAAGTCAGTACCTAAGATACCATTTGAACTCTGGAAAGGACATAAACTTAGTTTATGTCATATCTATATTTGGGATTATCCAGCATACGTGTTGAAAAGAAAACGACTAAATTGACATCACGATCTGAATTGTGTATATTTGTAGGTTATCCAAAAAGAACAAGAGGGTAGTATGAAGAAAAGAAAGTATTTGCGAGTACAAATGCTACTTTCTTGGAAGAAAACTATACGAAAGATTTCAAGCCCAAAAATAATTTAGTTCTTGAAGAATTATCTAATGATGTTATCAGCCAATCTATAGAAGATAAGACTGAGAAAGCACTTAGGAAAGATGAATCACTTGAAATTCAACATTCATCAAATTCTCGTCATAGTGAGAGAATTGTAAGACAACCTGGAAGATACTTGGAAATAGAATAGTCTTATGTCCAAGTATCTAATCCTTATACCTACAATAAGGCAATAGAAGATGTTGATAAAGATCTCTGGCAAAAGTAATAGAATCTGAAATATAACCCATGTACTCTAAAAAAGTCTGGGAACTTGTAGATCCACCTGAAGGGATAAAACTCATTGGGTGTAAGTGGGTCTATAAGAGAAAGAGGAGAGTAGATTGGAAAGTGGAGACTTTCAACATAAGGTTAGTTACAAAGGGTTATACATAGAAGGAAGGTATCGACTATGAAGAAACCTTCTCTCCTGTAGCTATGATTAAGTTTATTCGCATACTCTTATCCATTACTATATCTATTGATTATGATATATGGAAAATGGGCATCAAGACTGCACTCGTGAATGAAAATCTTGATGAACGTATCTATATGATACAACTAGAGGGATTCGTTGAAAAGGATTAGGAATTAAAAGTTTGTGAACTAAAATATCTATTTATAAACTTAAAATATCTATTTATAAACTCAATCAAGCATCTAGATCTTGGAACATAAGAATCGATGAAGCAATCAAGTCTTATTGTTTTGAACGATATGTAAATGAATTTTGTATCTATAAAAGAATTCAGGACAATAAAGTGATTTTTTTTAGTACTATGTGTTGATGATATTCTAATCATTGGGAATGATGTTGGATCATTATCATCAATAAAAGTCTAGTTAGCATAATAGTTTTATATAAAAGACTTATGTGAAGCTTACTATATTCTAGGAAGACAGATTCTACGAGATAGAATAAACAAATGAATAGCTTTATTACAAGCTTCATATATAGACAAAATACTGGTTAGATTCACAATGCAAAATTCCAAGAAAGGTTTAACACCCTTTCGTAAAAGAATTACTCTATCTAATGAGAATTCTCCTAGGACAGAAAAAGAGAAAGAACTGATAAGAAATATTCCTTATGCTTCGACAGTGGGAAGTCTCATATATGCCATGCTTTGCATAAGAATAGATATTTGTTATATTGTTGGGATTGTAAGTCATTATCAATCCAATCTAAGACTTGAACATTGGAGGTGCAGTCAAGTATATTCTAAAGTATCTATGAAGAACTAGAAATTATATACTTGTACATTCTGGAAAAGATCTAACACCTGTTGGATATACTATTTAAAATTTTCAATCTGACAAAGATTTTAGAAAATCAACCTTTGGTTAAGTCTTTACCATTGGTAGTAGAGCCATTATATGGAGGAGTATCAAGCAATCTTGTGTTGCAGATTCAACCATAGAGGTCTAATATGTGGCAGCTTTTGAAGCAGCTAAAGAGGCAGTTTGGCTTTGTAATTTCCTTATGGATCTCAAGGTAGTACCTATAGCACAGCAACCTATGACACTCTACTGTGATAATAGTGGAGTAGCTACCAACTCCAAAGAACCCAGAAGCTATAAGAGGGGAAAAGACATAGAAACGAAATATCATGTACTCAGAGAAATTATTCTAAAAGGAGACGTGATAGTGAGTAAGATAGTGTTTGTAGAGGACTACCTAAAAGGAGTGGGACTACGTGATATGTCACATCTATTTTAAAAGCTAAGCAGGAGATTATTGGGATAATGTCTAATAAAGTAGTTTATTATTTTGACATTATAAATAATTTATTATCGAATTATTTGTTGTTAATAAATTCCATGTTATGAATTTCTATTTCATCTATATCCCATTGATATACATATGATGTGTATGTTTATCTTATGCAAATATTTAAAGATTCCTAAACATGTAATGAGTAATAAAGAATTATTCGTATGATGAGTTTATATGTGGGAGGCATTATATTCTTTATTTCATTATGTCTAAATTAAATTATTTGCATTCTGTATATTGATAATGAAATACTTTACTATGCCATAGAATGTTGTGTTATCTATT
Organism: Parasponia andersonii; assembly: GCA_002914805.1. Lineage (NCBI taxonomy): Eukaryota > Viridiplantae > Streptophyta > Magnoliopsida > Rosales > Cannabaceae > Trema > Trema andersonii. Next base: position 567,855 of record JXTB01000175.1, read on the forward strand.
TGATTAATGAAGTCTCCAATTACCGAAGTGAGTCTTCAGATAGAAATACTAGTGTGTTATAAGAAAGTTATAACAGAATCGAACTGCACCGAGTGAATTAGAATTTAAGGTTAAGTGCCGTAACTTAAACTTCTAATTTCACTATTCTAGCACTATTGTAAAAAACCTTAATCCTAGTGATTAACGAACTTACTTTCATGTGTTTTATCTTTTTTAGTTACTAAAAGATTAGTTCCGATTTATAGTTTGAACCCTGGTATATTGGAATATAAGGTATATGAAATGTGTAGAATGTTTTTTATGATGAACGTCATGCATATAATGTCACTTTAAGTTTTTTCAAGTACTTAGATAATATAAACCAGGACTCCGATATTTACTATAAAAAATTTGATTGTATTAGTATAAGCAAATACAAATATAGTAGTCAACTATTATCCATTAGATGAAAAATGGCAACTCAAAAGTAAATATATACTAGAGGGGTAATACAGTAATTTTACCTTACTAGTACGACATTGTATTGGGAGTACGTCTACAGATATAGTATATCCTAAATAGATCAAACTAATTATTTGATAATAAGCTTCACAAAAAATAAATAACATTTAGTCCAAGAGTTTACTATTGGACCTATAGTGGTGTGCCTTAATATTTATGGACAAGATCCAATCATAATTGAGTTAATTATGATTGTGGGTGTATAGACCATTAGAACTTGGGCTTTATGGATCCATCTGGTCCCCTATCTAGCTCAAATTAAAGCCCAATAGTTATTTGATGATTAGTTGAGTCCAATAAGCTCAATAAGTCTATTAGGGTTTACTAATCTCTCTATGCTTAAGTGAAAAGTTCTCTAACTAGAAATTACATGAGTTACATGTGAAACACCCTTGTGAAGAGTATGTCACACGAAAGAGAGAGAGAGAGAGAGAGAGAGCAAAGAAAATCATCCAACCTTGGGAGTCACCATTCTTGGTGTTTCGGCAATCCCAGAGAAATCGGTTCGAGAAGATTGTCTTCTCATTCATCTACGGATCTCTTTATTGGGAATCAAGAAGGTGACCACCTATCGAATCAATCAAACAATTTTTGAGAATAGACGGAAAGATGAGAAAGTTCTGGAGTAAATTCGGGTATTATTTTTGTCTAGGTTAAAGTTAATTTATGTTAGATCACGATCCGAAATATTTTGTAAAGAAAAAAAATTTTGAACGACCAATTTCGCTGCATTTCTAGATTTTACAAAACTTTATTGTTGAAAATAATTTTCTGAAAATATTTTCCGAAATTTTATTCCAATGAATACCAGCAAAAGTATCCGTTCTTTTCTTTTTGGTCAAAGTTTTGACTAAATTATTTTCTAAATGACATTAATACACTTAGAAGATTGATATCCAAAAAACCTTTGATTAATTTTTTTAAAAATAAGAATATAAACATTTATGAAATATATTATTAATATCTTTCTGTAATCTAGAAAAATAATGTGATATTCTTATTATTTTTTCATAAAAAATTAATTAGATAATGATGAGTATTTATTATTCCACTTTGAACCATACGCAAGGGTATTTTAAAAATTTTCATATTTTAAGTTTGACAAAAAAAGTATTAGGATCTACTTTTTTGTATTTTGAAAAAATATAGGGTATACTTTTGGGTTTATAAGAATAAAGAGATAAAACGTATATTTAATTATAATATAGGAGCTATTTTTTGGATTATCTTAAACCATTAATTGAAAGCTTTTTTTGGTTCATATAATAACTATGATTTATTATCAGGATAACATAATTTTATACCTTGTATTTTGACACTTTATTCAGTTTATATCTTTTATTTTAGTTATTATCAACATTGACTCTTAAATTTAATATTTGTTACAAATTTATACTCTGACATTAATTTAGAGTAGTTAATTTATCAAGATGATTTAATAAATTTATTCTTGGATCAGTTTTTATATTGTTTATTTTTAATTTTTTAAATGGTAATTTGGTAAATTAACTACTTTAAGTTAGTATCACGATATAAATTTGTAATATATTTTAAATCTAAAGGTTAATATTAATAATAACCAGAATACAAGGTATAATTTAAACAAAGTGTCAAAATACAAGATATAAAAGTGATAATATCTCTTTATTATCTCCTTTATTGATTAGAAGTCTCCCCATCTAGTACTTTTTAAGTCTCTATCTATTTTTTGTTGCAAAAGCTAACAGAAAAATGCAAGCGAAACCCATTAAAGATTTGGAGAAAAAAGAAAAAAAAAAAAGGAGAAAAAAAAAGGAAAGAGACTTTTCCTTTTCCCTTCCATTTTTTTCTAAATGAGATTAAACAATAATTTGAATAATGATAAGTTGTTAATACGAATGGAATTATTATAAATATATATATATATATGTATATATATATATGCATGCTTAACTTAGGGGTAGATATAAAAAGTTTGGAATATATGGTATAGTTTGCAATTTATATCAGTGAGTTGTATTTGTATCGTGTCAATGTATATATATAATAACATATAATTTAACCTAAATACGATCTGTTTAATAATTATATCAGAAATTCTAATCCGAAGCCGTTCCGTTTCTAAACAGATTAATCGATACAACCTGTGTAACTCGTTTATTTAAATAAGATATATTCGAGCAAGTTAACCGAATACAACCTGTTAGATCGTTTAATATAAATTAGCTAAGAGGAAATCAGATTTTTTTTTATACTAAATGTTTAAAAAAATTGAAAAAACGTGGATTTTGAAATCGTTTGAAAAAAAAAACTATTTTTGAAAATATTTAAAAAAATATTACTTTTATTAATTCGTGAGATACTTAAGATTAACTATCAAATTACACGAGGTTACTTGATTGGTTACTTCAACTAACTAGATTGTTTACCTAAAGTAATCCGACTGGTTACCTCTAGTTTCACTATAAAATACTAATTTTGAACAAAATGTGGTATTTTTCTAAATATTTCTTAAAAGTGATATTTTTCTAAAAAAATTTCAAAAGTGATATTTTTCTAAATCAATTCGGAATTTTTCTAAAAAATAAGCACATCTGGGATTTTTCAATTTTCAACCCCATGGTCTAGATTTCTGTAAGAAGCCCATTAGCTAAAATATATATTTTTTTAAACACATTTAACATAAACTCATACTTGTATATGACTTTAAGACACCACATAAAATCTCAATACATATGCATAATAAAGTCTTAAAAATATTAAAAAAAAAAGTCCAATCATATGTAACTAGAAAAAAATGAGAAAACTAGGTGGATGATCAATTTCTCATAGTGGTTTAAGTAAATGGTCGTATTATAAAGGTTATTTCTAAATGTTCATTTCTTTTAAAGCTTTAGTTGTGCAATATATTGTATTTCTATTTTTTATTATTATGTGAGTTGGATATTTAGCTATAAATCTTTTAGCATGGTCATAAATTCAATTTTAGGTAAAAAAAAATGGTCAAATAACTAATCAATCTAATAATTTTTAAATAGGAATTATACGGGTCACAAACGATCTGAATTCACCTATTAAATAAAGAAACGAGTTATTGCAGGTCAGTTTCAGGTTAGTGGGTTAACTTGAATTCGACCTGTTTAATGAATTACATTCGCAAGTCCAACCCGATTTTAACTCAAACTTGTTTAAGGCAAACACAAATCCACTAATTTTGTGCAAATTTAAAATCATATTGTCATATTGTGTCACAAATTGCCAACTCTAATATATAGGTTATCACTTTAATATTGAAATAAATTAGGAAGCATATGACTGCAATTTTCTCAAACAAGATATATTTTTCAAAACCCAAAAAGATCAATGTAATGCACCCACGTATATTATAGCCATTAGTATTATTCATTAAAAAGTAGCACCGTCATTGATATTGAGTTTGAACCAACAGCTATCTTATGATTAAGTTGCCGTGTCTTTAATTATTAACACTATATACTACTCATAAATTAATTTTATCACAACCAAAGTATAGTTTTCACAATTATATTCCATATCAGAAGTTTCCTTGGGCTTTAAAGCCGAATGGCAGATTTTTGAATTACTATTTAAAAACTGGCCATTTTTAAATACTGTTAAATGATGGCTGAATTTTAAATCTTATTTTAAAAAAAAAGACCGTTTTTCATATTTCACAGATCGAAATATATTGATCTGCTTGGTGTAAAATTGAATTATTTTTCAAAAAATGATCAACTAAAAAATGGCTATTTATCTAAATAAAATTATAAAACAATCGTTTATTAAATAGGTGTAAAAACTGGCCATTTTTTAAATTGATCCATAAAAAAGGACATTACTTATAAATACTCTATTTCCTCGAAACACTCTACAAGTCCTACTCTTTGGGAGCGAAAGTAGAATTTTCCGGGTGGCCGAGGCTATATACCCTATATGATGTAGGAAGCCAAAGCAACATATAAGAAATAACAACAATATAAGGGCTGCTGCATCAATGTTCCTTTATCGTAGGCTCGAAACTAATTATTCTCGGGGCCCAGACAGAACGCTAGAGTGCCAAGAGAGTTGAGAGAGAGAGAGATGAATATTATGGCAAACAAAACAAGTCTGGGGCTTTCGGATTAATTGGGGTGTCAAGTCTCCCTTTTTTAATCTTGAAAAAAATTAAAAAATTAAAAAAGGATTAAGTTTAGAAGTCCCTCTCGGCTATCATTATTCCAAAGTCTTTGATCGAAGAATTTATGACTTTTGTTGATGACACGTTTGAATCACGGTCGAGGTTTATAAAACAGCTTTCCTTATAAAATAGACAAATCGATTCGAACATCTGGCTTGGAAAAATTGACTGAGGATTTGTTAGGATTTCTACTGCAGTATCGAATAGTGATTTGTTAGGATTTCGCTATAGTTCTTATCCGCTTCAGTGATCTGTTAGTGTTGTTTGTTTTGCTACAGTGCCGATTGTCGTGGTCACCATGAGTAACGAGATCTTGGATCACAAAGACCTTTTTTCATTCCACAAGAAGGACATTGTGGCTGATTCTTCTTTGGCTCCCTATGTAAAATCCTTTGCTGATGTGGTTTTCAACAAGAAAACAATGGTTATGCCCCTCCCTTCCATATCTTCTATTCCTCAACAAAAGGGTGCTTATGTTTTAGTCAAGGTTAATCCTACTGCAGTAGAAGAACGATTAGATCTTTGCAAGTTTTCTCTTATTGGACGTGTCAATTTATCTAAGGATGAAAAACCTTGGTCTTTGCTTGATTTGAAGGCAAGACTAGATTCAATTTGGAAAATTTCATCTTGGCGCCTTATTTCTTTGGGCAAGGGGTACTTTCTAATTTTGCTTACTTCGGAACAAGATAAGACTCGTGTTTGGAGTATGAGTTCTTTGAATATTAAGCCACGTATCTTAAGACTTCAGCCATGGGTTCCTGGTTTCGTACCTAGTGAGCAAAAGACTACAAATGTTCAAGTTTGGGTCCGTTTTTATGAATTACTATGGGAATTTTGGCATCCACAAAACCTTTCTGATTTGGCTAGGGCTGTGGGGGTTCCTTTGAAGATTGACCAGGCTACTCTTAATGGGGATTTTGGTCATTTTGCTTGAGTTTTGGTGGATATTGACCTCAAGAATCCTTTGCCTGACTCAATTCAAGTTAAGAGCGGAGATGAATGTCGTTTTGTTTATCTCTCTTATGAGAGACTTCCCGATTTTTGTTTTACTTGTTCCTCTATTGGCCATGTTCCTTCTAATTGTTATCATAATAAATAAAAAGAGGACAAGGAAAAGATCACTAAGAAGAGTAAAGGATTAGCCCCGAAGCAACAAGTCTATGTTGCAAAGCCTATTACCAATCAGGTAGTTTCCAAAGGTGTTCAAAAATCTCCAGATGTGCCAGTTACGAAAATTTTCATTTCTCTTGCATCGGATTTGGGCAAGGATAATTCTCTTGTGCATTTTGGAAATATGAAAGATGAAGGTGAAATAGTTGATAGCCTAGAAAAGAATAAAGCTCATTATGATAAGGAAGATGAGTTGGTAGCCATTGATGAAAACGTAAATTCTAAAGAGGATGTAGCCTCAAACCATGTTTCGGATCACATTTCGAATATGGTTAAAGTAGTTAACACTGAGGTTCATGAAGAGCATATTGAGGCCTCTACTGTCGAGGTAGGTATTTCTGATCCGAAGGGTTCCTCTTCTTTTGCGGAATCTAAGAGTGACCACAGTTTGGACACTAGTGATCTCTCTCCAAACAAGGTCTTCACATCAAAATGTGAGGGTTGGCAAGAAGTGCAGTCTAAGAAAAAGAAGAAAGTTTCTCAAGCTCAGTACTCTAAGCCTGTCATGGGGGCTTCGAAAACCATTTCTCAATGAAGGTCTTTTATTAGAATTGTCAGGGTATCTCTAATATTGGTATCCAAAGATCTCTTAGAGATTTGTGTATTCATCATAGACCAGATATTCTTTGCTTAGCAGAGCCAATGTGTATGTTTAGCTCTATTCCTTCCCACTTTTGGAGTTCTCTTGGTTTTCATTTAGTGGCTGAAAATGATAAAACACTTCCTTCTGTCTGGGTATTTGGCACTTTGGCCGTCTCTAATTTTCAGGTTATTGCTTCTCATTCCCAATATATTACTTTATCTTTCATATTCAATAGTGTCTTGCTTTTTACTAGTTTTGTCTACACTATTTGCGATTATATTGTTCATCGTGACTTATGGGACTCCTTATCTTTCTTGCATGTGACTAGTCCTTGGTTGGTTTTTGGCGATTTTAATTCCATTATGGGTGCTCATGAGACAATGGATATCATTAAACAAAGATCTTGTGAAGACTTCAGAGCTGGTGTAACCCTTTGCAAAATGATTGACCTTGACTCCTAAGGTCCTTCTTTTATATGGCATGGTTCCCGAGGGGGAAGATTAGTGATGTCTTATCTTAATAGAGCTTTTTTAATGAAGAGTTCTTACAGCAGTGGAATCAGGTTTCCAGTATTTGTTTGCCTCGTTTACACTCGGACCACCATCCTTTATTGTTATCTTCCAAGAGAGACGTTGCTACTGGCCCTAGACCTTTTCGTTTCCAATGAATGTAGCTTTCTCATCCCACATTTAAGGATTTTGTTAGTAAGGTTTGGTCTTGTTCTTACTTTGGTTCCCCCATGTCTATTTTGGTTAATAAACTTAAGGATTTGAAGCGTGAATTGAAATTATGGAATTGGGAAATTTTCGGTAATCTCAAGCTCAATATTTTCAAAGCCACAGAGAATATTTTATCCATTCAGGAGCGAATAGCTAATAAGGGTTTTTCTGACTCTCTTCTTTTCCAAGAAAATGAAGCACTTTGTACCTTGGACAATTAATTATCTCAGGAAGAAACTTATCTCCGGAATAGAGTAGGATCAAATGGCTTAAAGAAGGAGACAAAAATTCTGTTTTCTTTCATAATATGGTGAAACGTCATCATGCAAAAAAGGTTTTGAGTCATATGAAGATTGGTGAGAATATTATGGAAGATGTTACTTTAATTTCTTCTCATATTCAATCTTTCTATAAAGATTTATTCACTAAGCCTCAAGTTTGTGATACTAATTATTCCAGTGTTCAGGAGATTATTCCGAATCTGGTCTCTACTTTAGATAATTTGGAGCTTTGTTGAATTCCTAATGAAGAAGAAATTCGATTGATGGTATTTGATATGGAAGCTTCGAGTGCCCCTGGCCTTGATGGCTTTTCAGGCAAGTTCTTTCGCTACTATTGGGATATTGTTGGTCAAGATATGGTTTTGTGGTCCAACAATTCTTCCACTCTAGGAGTTTAGCACCTTGTTTCTCGTGTTAATTCCAAAAGTGGATCATGCTCTTACTATTGATCAATATCGGCCTATTGTTTTGGGAAATTTCCTTTACAAACTAATTACTAAAATCATTGCTGATTGTTTGGGTCGCATCTGTTCTCAGATTATTTCTCCTAATCAATTCGGTTTTGTGCCTGGAAGAAGTATTAGAGACTGTATTGCTGGCGCTTCGGATTGTTATAATTGTTTTGATAAAAAAAGTTTTGGGGGCAATTTCGCTATGAAGTTGGACATTAGAAAGGCTTTCGACACTTGGCGGCGGGACTTTATTAAAGCTGTTCTTTCATCTTTTGGGTTCGATAACAATTTTGTTAATTTGGTGGAAAATATATTTCACTCGGCTCATCTTTCAATTCTGATTAATGGTTCCCCCCATGGCTATTTTCATGTTCAAGAGGAGTCAGACAGGGTGACCCTCTCTCTCCTCTTTTATTTGTTCTTGCTGAAGATCACCTCAGTCCTTATTTCAACATTTTGATTCATCAGGGTGATCTTGTTCCAATGACTTCTACTGGAAAGGAGAAGGCTCCAATCCACTATCTTTTTGTAGATGATGTGCTTTTATTTTCTCGGGCTTCTAAGAACAATGTTAGAGTTATTATGAAGGCCCTCTAGCATTATGAAACTTTGTCTGGGCAACAAGTGAATTATTCTAAATCTTTTATTTATTTTGGTCGTGTAGTTCCATCTGCTACAATTTCGAATTTCCTGAACTTCACGAGTATGAGGAGAAGTGGTTCGTCATTAAGTTATCTTGGAGTCTCTCTTTTTGTCAGTTCTCCAAAGCGTTCTAATTTTCAATCGCTACTGGATAAGATTTATAATAACTTCGAATATTGGAAAGGTTTCAATCTTTCAATTGCTGGGAGAGTTAGCCTTATTAATTCCGTAATCATGGGTCATTTATCTTATTCTTTTCAAGTATATCGATGGTCGGTTACTCTTTTAAAAGAGTTGATTTCTTCAATTTGAAATTTTTTGTGGTCTGGATCATCCAAAGTGGCTAAGCCGATTATTGTCTCTTAGAAGATGTGCTGTTAGATGGTTTTACTCAACGTCGATTTTGGAAGTCGTCTATTTGGTGTGGTTTGAGATCTCATATCTAGTCTCTTATCGATGAGTTGATTTGGGCACCTGATAGAAACTTTAAGGTACGCTTCTGGAGTGATAATTGGCTTAGTTCTCCTTTAATTGGGATGATAGATTGCAATGATACTTTGGAACCTGGCATTAATACTACCATTGGTGAACTTGTTTCGAATTATGAATGGTCTCTTCCTGCTTCCTTTACTTCCAATTTTCTGATGATTACTGAAGAGATCCGGAAGATGGTTATCTGTAATTCTCTAGATACACTTATTTGGCGACATTCTGCTTCTGGTAATGTTACTTGTGCAGATGCCTACAATTCTTTGGTCGGTGCTTCTGTAAAGGAAAGATGAGATAATAAGTTTTGGACTAGCTATATTCCCCTATCGCGTTCTATGTTTTTTTGGAGATCTCTTCAAGATAAACTTCCAACGGAACGTAATCTCATGCGGAGAGGCTTTATCATGACTTCGTTTTGTCTTTTTTACTTTAGAAATGAGGAAATTGCTGATCACCTTTTCATCTCATGTGACTTTGTCCGCAGTATTTGGGGAGCTATCTTTTCAGCTTTTAGGCTGTGTATTTGATTAGATGATTCTGTTATTAATCTTTGGCTTGATGCCCTTGAGGCAAATTTTAGTAGCCAAGTTTCACAGATTTGGAGATCGGCTATTGTGACTGCTGTTTAGGTTATTTGGACTTCATGTAACAAGTTATTGTTTGACAATGAGTTCACTTCTATCCATATGGTCAGCACTCTGGTATAGCATGTAGTTGATGAATCTAACAATGTTGGATCAGGTACTATGAGAAATTCTTTAGAGAAGTTAGGAATTCTGAAATATCTTAACGTCACACTAAAGCCATCAAAAGCTCCAAAAATAGCTGAAGTATTTTGGCGAGTCCCATCGGTAGGATGGTTAAGGGTTAATACAAATGGTGCTGCTTATGTTGTCCTAGGTTAGCAAGTTGTGGTGGTGTTTTTAGGACATCCAGGGGTTTCTTTAAAGAGGGTTTTGCCATTTCTATTGGTAAGGCCTATACTTTTGAGACAAAATTGGCTGCTGTGATTCATGCAATTTTCTATGCATGGAACTTAGGGTAGAAAAACTTATGACTGAAAAGCGATTCGACTTATTTGGTTTCGATTTTGAAGTCCTGTTCTTTGTCTGTTCCTCGGAGTTGGAGACCATCATGGATGCGTTGTCTTAGGTTGATTTCAAAGATGCATTTTCATGTTTCCTATCTTTCGCGAAGGGAATATTGTTGTTGATATTTTGGCTTCTAGAGCGACTAGTATTCAAGCTCCAACTTGGTGGCATACTGCTCCCCCATTTATCCATAATACAATTAAGAAAGATTATTCAGAGCTTTGTGGTTACTGCTTTTCTTAATTGTCCATTTATAATACAATGTGCTCTTTTTTCCTTTTTGTGATTTTTCCCATTGGGCACTACTAAAAATGTGTACTATCACGGTGCATGTACGGAAGTGCTGTGATAATTGATTAACTATCATGGCACTTAACAAGTGCCGTGATAAACGGAGAAATACCACGGCGCCGTGGTATAGAATCTTTAACGGCGCCTAATGGGCGTCGTTGAATATAACTTTCACGGCACCTAAAAAGTACCGTGGTATTTAACTTTCACAGCGCCCATTAGGCGCTGTGATATACTTTTCTCGGCGCCTATATAGCACCGAGATAGGGGCCCTATATAAAGGAACCAAAAAAACGAGGCCATGTCACTTCCCTTTTACTTTTCTCACCATTTTCCGTCTTCACTTCCAGCCGCGGCCAGTCTACCCCTTCCACCATTTTCACTATTTTTTCTGGTAAATAAGGTATGTTTAAACTTTTAAACTCATTTTTGTTACTAAAATTAGATTACCTATTGTCTTAACCATGATTTTGACCAATTATTTTGTAGAAATTTCATGTTTTAGGTTATATTTGAAAGAGTTTATATTTAGAAACCCTAATTTATCAAATGTGAATATCTTGAGCATGCATTGATAATTTTTACTCTTGTAATGCCGAGTTAGACTATTTATTTAGTAGAAATCTTATTTTTGAGTATGTTTTGCTATTTAAGAGCAAATTAATCCGAATTTATTATTATTTTATTGATAGTTTTTTTTATTTATTTTAGGTGAAATGTGAGTTCATTTAGTTATAAAAAGTTTCAAATTGAAAGTGTTATATGAATTTGTAACAATTTCATGTTTATTTACTAGAAATCATATATATAAGCTAGTTGTTTATGCTTAACGAGTATCTGGTCTCCGCCTTTCAATTGTGTGTTCTGGAGCTAGAGAAATTATTTTTTGCTAATGAAATTAACACACTTTTAACTAAAGATGACTTTATTTGATGGCATCATTTAAATATAACTGCTGAGTGTTGAGGCATTATGAAAGGGACTTTACATGCATTGCATTTTAGGGATTATAGTTTGATACAAAATGTAGACATTTCTAGCTACTCCAAGTCTCCAAATATGATGTTTTTGATTTTTTTTTCCTCTTTCTTCCTAAAAGTAAGATGGTTTGACATGTTGGGAAGCCCTTTTTAAGTAGGAATACTGTTCAAAAAAACCACCAAAAATTGTGAAAATCGTCTAATTCAGTTCAAACCATCCAATTCATGTTAGGTTATGCTTTTTAATTTCCATCCTTAGTGTCAATTAAACCAAATTTATGCAATTTTAATTGAATATTGTGTAGTTTTTAGAAATTTACATATTCAATGTTTAATTTAAAGTATTATAGATTATAGATATTTAATTTTATTTATCATTTTAATTTGCGTATAGGTTTTAGTAGAAGTTAGAGTACTGAGATTACTTGTGAATTAGTAAACTGAGCTTATGTTTTCTCAAATTTTTTTCTTTTATTGACTTATGCATGTCACTTTCACATTGGTTTTATCTTATTATTTTGGAAAATTTAAACTAGATGAGATATGATATCATATAGGAAATTGTATGTTGTGGTGATATGAAGATGTTATAATTGTGTGGGATTGGTTGAGTTTATTATTTGTGTTGATATTATTTTGTTCATATGTTATATTTGGTTGATTGACAAATTATTTGAAACAAATGAGACTATTTAAGAATAAATTAAGTTCTAAATTTGATATTACTTAGAAATATAAGAATAATTTGAAATGAGTGTTAACTTATAATTGGTGATTTAGTTACTCAATTGGTTAATGCTAGAAATAGGGGAGATTATGTACAATTTTTTATGTTACTCAATTTAGTTAGTTTTTTATATCAGTTGTTTATTATTTTTTTTTTTCAATTGTGCTTAGAATGGATATTGGCGGATAGACTATCGACTGAATATAGAAAGGGAGTTGATAGCTTTTTGGAGTTTGCTATTGAAAATATCAAAGATTCCAATTTAATTACATGTCCTTGTATTAAATGTGGAAATTTGTAAAAGATAGATGTTAAAAAGATAAAAGAATACTTATATTTCAATAGAATAGATCAAAGTTATAAACAGTGGATTTGGCATGGCGAAAAGAGTCCAATTACTGGATTTTCGTCAAAAAATAGTATAAGAGATGATTATGAGTTAGATTTAAATGATGATCTTTTTGAAATGATTGATGATGCACAATATGAAACAGATGTAAATCCTATTAAGTTTCAATCATTGCTTAATGATGCTAAGAAACTGGTCTATCCAGATTGTACGAAATTTACAAAGTTGTCTGCATTATTGAAATTGTATAATTTGAAAGCAAGAGTGACAAGAGTTTTTTAGACTTGTTAGCTTTACTACGAGAGATATACTTGTTAGCTTTACTACGAGAGATATTGCCAAATGATAATGAAATGCCACCTTCTTTTTATGAGGCTAAAAAGACTTTATGCTCATTGGGTATGCAATATGAGAAAATTCACGCTTGCCCAAATGATTGTATTTTATTTCGAAAGAAATTTAAAAATACAATTTGTTGTCCAGTATGTAGTGAGCCTAGGTGGCAATAGAATAAGAATTCTAAAGAGGTAAAAGTTAGAACCCCTGCTAAGGTTTTGTAGTATATTCCTCCAATTCCTCGTTTTACCTGTCTATTCCAAAATCGTGAGTATGCTAAAGATCTAATATGGCATGCGAATGAGAGGATAGAAGATGGTAAACTTAGACATCCAGCCGATTCACCAGCTTAGAAAATAATAGACCTTCTTTTGGAAGTGATCCAAGGAATCTTCGTCTTGGTCTATCTGCAGATGGTATTAATCCTCATACAACTCTAAGTAGCAAATATAGTTGTTGGCCTATAATGCTTGTAATCTATAATCTTCCTCCATGGTTATGTATGAAAAGAAAGTTTACACTTCTTATAATGTTAATATCAGGACCTAGACAATCTGGTAATGACATTGATGTATATTTAGCCCCATTAATTGATGAATTGAACAGTTTGTGGAATGATGGCGTGAAAGCCTATGATGCATATAAGGATGAAGATTTTACTCTTAAGGCTATGTTACTATGGATAATCAATGACTTCCTTGCATATGGGAATTTGTCTAGGTTTTTCACTAAAGGATATAAAGCATGTCCTATTTGTGATGAGAAAACAAGTTATTAGTTCTTAAAACATGCTAGAAAATTGAGTTATATGGGCTATAGAAGATTTTTACCTCGCAAACATGTATACAGAAATTGAAAAAAACATTGAATGGTTCTCAAGAATTTGAATTGGCACCACAACTTTTAACTGAGATAGAGATACTAAAAATAATCTCTAAGCTCGAATTCAGGCTTGGAAAGGTTAAAATAAGTGATATCAGTAAGAAAAGAAAAAGACACAGTAATGTGAAGGTTGTAAAAACTCCTAAGAGTTGTTGGAAGAAGAAATCTACATTCTTTGAGTTGGAGTATTGGCAACATTTACTTCTGAGACATAACTTAGATGTCATGCATATTGAGAAGAACATATGTGATAGTATAATTGGAACTTTATTAAATATTCCAGTGAAGAATATGAATAGTATTGGTGCCCGCATGGATCTTGTTGACATGGATATTCGAAAAGAGTTAGCTGCTAAAGTAGGGGAGAAGCGAATATATTTACCTCATGCTTGCTTCACATTGAAAAAGGAAAAAAAATATATTTAATGTGAAGGTTCCTGAAGGCTATTCTTCTAATATTAGAGCATTAGTGGATATGAATAATTTGAAACTAGTTGGACTTAAATCTCATGATTGTCATACACTAATGCAACATCTGGAACCTGTAGCGATCAGGTCGGTATTACCTAAAAATGTTCGATATGCAATCACCAGATTATGATTATTTTTTAATGGAATTTGTTCTAAGGTGGTCGATGTATCTAAGTTAGACGAACTATAACGTGAACTTGTTGTAACATTGTGCATGTTGGAGCAGGTTTTTCCTCCTAGTTTTTTTGATATAATGATACATCTTACTGTACATTTGGTTAGAGAAATGAAGTTATATGGTCCTGTTTATTTGAGATGGATGTATCCATTTGAGAGATACATGAAAATTCTAAAAGGATATGCTAGAAATTGAACCCGGCCAGAAGGATACATTGTAGAGTGTTATATCGCAGAAGAAGCTGTTGAGTTTTGTTCTGAGTATTTGGCAAATGTAGAAGCTATCAAAGTGCTCGCATCTTCAAATATTAATAAAAGCGTAAGTGGTGGAGTCGTGTGTACAGTTAAACAAGAACAACTAGACTAGGCATATCGTACTGTATTACAAAATATAGCTGAAGTCCAACCTTTCATCGAGTAAGTTTTATTGTGAATTAAATTTGTATTGATTGAATGTTGAATTCTTTAATAATAATAGTTTACTTTGGGGATGATTTCTTAAAGAGAGCATATAAATTTGATCAAAACACAATTCTCAGTGAAATCAAAAAGAGAGAAGTGGATCCATAATGAACATCTTCGAACTTTTATTAGTTGGTTTCGCGAATGGGTAATTCCAATTAGTTGTTACAATTAATAGTTTGATTTCATTTTTTCCCTCTTTTAGAGTATGAGTACTAATATGTTGGGTTTTCTAATTGTTAATTTTGCATTTTGAATAAATTGTAGTTAAAATGAACAAGGCAATGCATAATTTATCTGATACATTGAAATGGATATCACGTGGACCATCATTGGATGTAATTAAGTATAATACTTATCAAATTAACAGTATTCATTTTTGCACAAGAGACCGTGACAATATAAGAACAACCCAAAATAGTGGGGTAAGTATTGTTGCAAAAACCATACAATTTTCAAGTTCGAAGGATAAAACCCAATAGAGGGTGATATGGTATACTATGGCGTTATCGAGGAAATTTGGGAACTTGATTTTATCACATTTCGGTTTCCGGTGTTTATGTGTCAATGAGTGAAGAGTAACCATGGGGTTAGAGAAGATGAGTTAGGCTTCACTTTAGTTGATCTAAAC
>JXTB01000175.1:607346-621921 GCA_002914805.1 Parasponia andersonii
TAAGCCAAACTAACATGATCATCAAAGACTACATAATTTAAATAAATAAAAATTAAGAACCTCAAATGAGAAATTGTATTAGTTCTTTGACTCACTCTTCAAGAAGTCCGTTGATATCATCCTTTGTATAGAAATTTTGTCCATTAAACTATAAATTCAAACACCTTATTTGTTAGAAAGTGATCAATCATACTATAAATTAGAAGAGAACTAATAAAACATATGGTTACATACCATTGTGGTAAATGATTTAACATTGGCTTGTTCAATGACTTCTCTCATAAATTAACATACGTAGAATCTGCACTCAATACTTGTTGATTATCTTGAGCACTATACATAAGCATAAAGTAAATATAAGTAATTTTAATTAATCTTCCACCTAACAAGTGTTATTAATTCAAGTTTAGTACCTTTATTAACTTATAAACCGGACCATTTGGCCTTCCTTTCTCTCCTTTTTCTACATTATATATGTTGAATGCACTTTGAATTGGAAATGTGCAAACAAAAGAATAAAAGATTAGTAATTGCAACCATAAGTAAAAATACCATAAGAAACTGAACTATAACAAAATAACTATTAGAGAACTTACTCGATCATTGTTAAACCAATTTCCTCACGGAGAGCTAAGCCAAGAAGATCTACAAACCATGCATAATCTTTGAGAGGATAAATGATAAGCAACATCCAATGTTCTCTACTCATAAAATTGATGATAAAAATTATAATAATGTAACAATTAACTTCATATAGGAATTAGTTGATATGACAATTTGTTAAGTTTAAAATCTTACCCATGATTCTAAGGTGTAATTAGAAGTTGATGTTCATTCTCTATGGATAACATTCGGGTTGCTAAACTTATAGCACGATCCTCACGTGGCCCAACTTGTGTAGCATCTGCACTAGGATCCATGAACATATACCTATCTTGATAGCCATATTTGATCACTAAATAGTGTAATTACCTACAAGTACAAAATGCAATGTGAATTAAGTGTTGTATTATATAATTGCCAACTATAGATACATGTATAGATATGAAGTTCTATATATATATATATTTATATAAAATAAACTTCTTACCTCATGTATAACGTAATAGGCACGACCCCAATCTTTTGTAACGTGCAAAACTCAATTATGTCTTCTTTGAATACGGGCAAACGAAAAGCTTCTCCAAACACTTCTTTATCAAAGGGAACATGAGCAACAACACCTTCATCCACTCCTTGAATAGTATTCAATAGTAATTTTATAGAAGCTAGTGCACCATCAACAAATCTAAACTGTGTTTGTGTAACAGATTCCGTTTTCTTTCTTTGTGGATGTACTCTTTCTTGTATTTGAGGTGGCTGTGGTTGTGAAGATTTATTCTTCCCCGTTTGATGCCTATTTATATCATTAAACTCCTAAAATCCAAATAAATGATGAAATGTTAACAAATAAGTTAATAATTCACATTAGAATTCAATAAAGGATGAATTTATTTGGAAAATGGATCTGCATACCAAATTATCTTCAAAGATGACAAGCATCTTAGGCCATGCAAGATGCGATCCAAGTGCGTCACCTACCAACCTTGTATCATCATCTGGATTTGGAATAGGAATTAGGGCTGTAGTATCAAGAACAACCTCTACTGATACACAAAAATTATGCTCCCCTAATTCTCTGCCGTGAATAATAGTTGGTGAGGTTGACTCTTGTACATGTCCTAAAGCAACTATGTTATCACGAGACCCTACTACAAGCTTGCATGGTCGATTCTACAATATAGAAAATCAAACACAATTTATAAATACTAGTAGTTAATAAATAAATAAGAAATAAACTCATATAAACATACTTTTTTGAGTCGTGAAGATGTTCCTATAGCTACCATTAGATTTACATGTATCTCTTGTGGTTGCACTTCTTCCCTTTGAACTTCTGACCATGAAGGAGTTGTATTAGAATCACCAACATTACTTTGTTATCCTGCTTGAATCTTAGCAATTTCTGCTTTGAACCATTCTTCTTGTTCTTTAAGCATTTTTTGCATCTTGCGTGTTTGTTCATCTTGCCATTGTTTCAAATCAAATGATTATTGCTTCTTTGTTGGAGCAAGTAGATGAAAATATTGTTTGTGGCTAACGTGAAATCTCATTTTCTGTACACGTCCAAAATATTCAGGAATGCTTAAAGCCATTGTTAAGATATCATTAGAACCGTCTATCTCGAGATTTCTCTCTTGGAACTATTAAGTATAATCTTCCCACAAAACATGTACAGAATTAAACATTAGACTATGTTATACTTTTAACAAAATTACAAATTAATATAATCAATATGTTGTAATAAGCAACTTACAATTCTATCAACTATCACTTTGATTTCCTCAGTATGGCCTCATTTTTTAAGAACACGTCTTCTACTCCATAGCTCGGATCTATCAATACCACATCGGCCCTTCTCTTTTTCAATGTTAGCTTCTAATCCAGCATAACTTAAGCGAGACATATGATGTGGATATTTATTTTGCGTTGCTCTTCCCTGCTCTACTTTCTTAGCTTCCTCCCATTCTGCACTTACTCTTTTCTTAACATACTCATCCCAAACTTTAGGTTCAATCCATAGTGTATATGATGCTGGAGGGTGCTCTAATAACTCTGGACAAGTATGTCTATACTCATAAATCAGTTCAGTTATAATCCTAGACTTAAAATCTCTCTATATTTTTCCACAACTTTTTAAAGTTTCTTTTTTTTTTTTGTAGTCCAATACAAATGTTTCCTACAATGTAAAATAAATAATGTTAATACCAAATATATATTCTAATAAATATGAAATAGAAAGATTCATGTTCATACCAATATTATATGTCAAAAATCATCTTTTAGGTCCTTTGGTACAAGTGTCCAATTATCAATGTTGATTGAGATCTTGCGATGAACCATAAGGCCACAAAAGCTCGCCAAATATTTACATTCATCCCCAGTTGGTTATCCCCATTCATTGTACGNTAATTGATAATTTCGTTATTGAAATCTTTTAGAGACGAAACTATTCAAAATTTTTTCATTTCTACAAGTTTTTTTTTGGTCTCTAAATTCTCTTTCCAATTTGTCATTGAAATCTTTTAGAGATGAAGCTACTCAAAAAGTTTCATCTCTAAAATTGACTTGGATAGTAAAAATTTGGCTCAAAATGACTATTTTAGTGGTCTTTTTCAAATTAACATTTTTAGTAGTATTACAAATTATGCAACAAGGAGCAAAAAAATTGGGAACAAAAAAATAAGAATTTTCCAAAAACAAACAAAAAATAAAAAAAACCAATCAAAAAATTAATTTTCAAAATACTCATAAAAATATAATATTAGTCAAAATTACTACTATTTATGTTAATCTCCTCTGAATTTTTTGGAAAATACTAGATATATTTAGAAATATATCATTTTTTAAATTTATTTATAAAAATAATACTTAGATAAAATAGATAGAAAAATATCACTTTAGTTTTTTTTTTTCCAAAATTAGTATTTTTAAAAATACTAAGGTAAGCAATCAAGTTACGTAGGGTAACTAATCGAGTTACTTAAGCTAACCAGACTTGTTACCTCAAGTAACTTGTTCGGTTACCTCAACAAGCTTATCAATTTGTACAAAGTGGTATTATTCTAAATATTGTTAAACGTGGTAGATTTCTAAAACATTTAAAATCCGTAAATTTTCTTTTCTTTTTTTGAAATTTTACCATATAAAGTCAAATTTATTAAGTATTTTATCAGATCGTAGATGATTAGTTGCAACAATCAAAGAAGTAAGAAATCACGATAGTACCTAGATTTGTCAGTAAACTAGCAACCGAATTCCGTCAAGAAAAGAAAAATTTTCTAAATGAATTAAAGATGCAATCCATGGTTCTTAATATGAAAGGCATTAAAACTCCCTTCTAAACTATCAGACGGCATTATAGATATCTTACTTCGACAAATGTACGTATTTCTCAGCCTTAAGCCCACTCAGTTATGAACAGTGATACTCATAGAATGATAATATAGAATTTGTATATACAAATTGATGTATTTATTTATATCACTTCTAATTGTGTTCATGTAATAATTCTCATTATTAAGATTAATGATGCGATTATGTGAGATTATACTTGGAAATCGCTATTAATTTAAAAAGTATTTGATATGCACCTTGTTTTAAATAAACCCAAAAAAATATTTGCAAGAGGATCAAATCAATCCCCGTCTCACCAAACTCGTCGACGACTTGGCCCAATAATATCATTATTTTACCTTGCATCCTCCTTATTTTTAAGGAGTTGCCAATTCAAAACACAGAAAAAAGGCCGAAAAAAAAAGATAAAACATGCATGCATTTAACCACATCGAGTCTCCCGTGACGCGGCTGCATATGCTGCCACTACATTAAAAAAAAAAAGATTTTTCAATGCGCTTTATAAGTACTTTGAAATATTTTTTACGGTGCCCATAAAAGCGCATTGGTTTCAGGTATCGTAATAGGATTTGGCTACTAAGGCGCTTATAAGGCACTGTAGTACATATTTTCATGAGGTATTTGTAATATATTTGTCTACATTATCTACTGGAATTTTATAAATGTAATCCAAATTCATTACATACACCAAATATTTCAAATAAAATAGAGTATAAATATAAATTTATATACTAATATTAAATGAACATAATAACTTGATCATAATCATATCCATATAGTCTATAAATATATATATATATATATATATATATATATATATATATTAGTTTTCTAAACCAAACTAACATGATCATCAAAGACTACATAGTTTAAATAAACAAAAATTAAGAACCTCAAATGAGAAATTGTATTAGTTCTTCGACCCACTCTTCAAGAAATCCGTTGATATCATCCTTTGTATAGAAATTTTGTCCATTAAACTATAAATTCAAACACCTTATTTGTTAGAAAGTGATCAATCAAATTATAAATTAGAAGAGAACTAATAAAACATATGGTTACATACCAATATGGTAAATGATTTAACATTGGCTTGTTCAATGACTTCTCTCATAAATTTACATACGTAGAATCTGTACTCAATACTTGTCGATTATCTTGGATACTATACATGAGCATAAAGTAAACATAAGTAATTTTAATTAATCTTCCACCCAATAAGTGTTATTAATTCAAGTTTAGTACCTTTATTAACTTATAAACCGGACCATTTGGTCTTTCTTTCTCTCCTTTTTCTATATTATATATATTGAATGCACTTTGAATTGGAAATGTGCAAACACAAGAATAAAAGATTAGTAATAGCAACCATAAGTAAAAATACCATAAGAAACTGAACTATAACAAAATAACTATTAGAGAACTTACTCGATCATTGTTAAACCAATTTTCTTACAGAGAGCTAAGCCGAGAGGATCTACAAACCATGCATAATCTTTGAGAGGATAAATGATAAGCAACATCTAATGTTCCCTACTCATAAAATTGATGATAAAAATTATTAATAATGTAACAATTAACTTCATATAGGAAGTAGTTGATATGACAATTTGTTAAGTTTAAAATCTTACCCATGATTCTAAGGTGTAATTAGAAGTTGATGTTTATTCTCCATGGATAACATCCGGGTTGCTAAACTTATAGCACGATCCTCATGTGGACCACCTTGTGTAGCAACTGCATTAGGATCCATGAACATATACCTATCTTGATAGCCATATTGGATCACTAAATGGTGTAAATGCCTATAAGTATATAATGCAATGTGAATTAAGTGTTGTATTATATAATTGCCAACTATAGAAACAAGTATAGATATGAAGTTCTATATATATATAAAAAATAAATTTCCTACCTCATGTATAATATAATTGGCACGGCCCCAATCTTTTATAACGTGCAAAACTCAATTATGTCTTCTTTGAATACGGGCAAACGAAAAGCTTCTCCAAACACTTCTTTATCAAAGGGAACATGAGCAACAACACCTTCATCCACTCCTTGAATGGTATTCAATAGTAATCTTATAGAAGCTGGTGTACCATCAACAAATCTAAACTGTGTTTGTGTAATAGATTCCGCTTTCTTTCTTTGTGGATGTACTATTTCTTGTGTTTGAGATGGCAGTGGTTATGAAGATTTATTCTTCTCCGTTTGATGCCTATTTATATCATTAAACTCCTAAAATCCAAATAAATGATGAAATGTTAACAAACAAGTTAATAATTCACATTAGAATTCAATAAAGGATGAATTTATTTGGAAAATGGATATGCATACCAAATTATTTTCAAAGATGACAAGCATCTTAGGCCATGCAAGATGCGATCTAAGTGCGTCATCTACTAACCTTGTATCATCATCTGGATTTGGAATAGGAATTAGGATTGTAGCATCAAGAACAACCTCTACCGATACACAAAACTTATGCTCCCCCAATTCTCTGCCGTGAATAATAGTTGGTGAGGTTGAGTCTTGTATATGTCCTAAAGCAACTATGTTATCACGAGACCCCCCTGCAAGCTTGCATGGTCGATTCTACAATATAGAAAATCAAATACAATTTATAAATACAAGTAGTTAATAAATAAATAAGAAAAAAACTCATATAAACATACTTTTTTGAGTCGTGAAGATGTTCTTATAGCTACCATTGGATTTACATGTATCTCTTATAGTTGCACTTCTTCCCTTTGAACTTCTGGCTGTGAAGGAGTTGTATTAGAACCACCAACATTACTTTGTTGTCCTGATTAAATCTTAGCAATTTCTACTTTGAATCGTTCTTCTTGTTCTTTAAGCATTTGTTGCATCTTGCGTATTTGTTCATCTTGCCATTGTTTCAAATCAAATGATTGTTGCTTCTTTGTTGGAGCAGGTTGATGAAAATATTGTCTGTGGCTAATGTTAGGAGTGCCTAAAGCCATTGTTAAGATATCATTAGAACTGTCTGTCTCGAGATTTCTCTTTTAGAACTGTTGAGTATAATCTTCCTACAAAACATGTAAAGAATTGAACATTAGACTATGCTTTACTTTTAACAAAATTACAAATTAATATAATCAATATGTCGTAATAAACAACTTACAATTCTATCAACTATCACTTTGATTTCCTCAGTATGGCTTCCTTTCTTAAGAACACGTCCTCTACTCCATAGCTCGGATCTATCAATACCATATCGGCCCTTCTCTTTTTCAATGTTAGCTTCTAATCCAACATAACCCAAGCGAGACATACGATGTGGATATTTATTTTGCGTTGCTCTTCCCTGTTGTACTTTCTTAGCTTCCTCTCATTCTGCACTTACACTTTTCTTAACAAACTCATACCAAACTTTAGGTTCAATCCATGGTGTATATGATGCTGGAGGGTACTCTAATAACTCTGGACAAGTATGTCTATACTCATAAATTAGTTCAGTTATAATCCTAGACTTAAAATCTCTCCATATTTTTCCACAACTTTTTAAAGTTCTGTTTTTTCTTTGTAGTCCAATACAAATGTTTCCTACAATGTAAAAGAAATAATGTTAATACCAAATATATATTCTAATAAACATGAAGTAGAAAGATTCATGTTAATACTAATATTATATGCCAAAGCTCATCTTTTAGGTCCTTTGGTACAAGTGTCCAATTATCAATGTTGATTGGGATCTTGCGATGAACTATAAGGCCACAAAAGTTCGCCAAATATTTACCTTCATCCCCAGTTGGTTATCCCCATTCATTGTACGCAACAACTTCTTTTTTGTTATCACTTCTTTTTTATAATCAACTCTTTCATTTGAGTCGTTCCTCTTGGTTTCTTTTTGTGTTTTCTTTCACCTTGACTACTTTGTGATGGTGTAAATTGATAAACATCATCTTCACCTTCATTTTTCTTGTCAATAATTACCTATTAAATAATAAATCTACAAATGTAGATCAAAAATTAAGATAGAAAATAATAAGTATGTAAACATAAAAGATAATATTTTTAAAAAAACAAAATATCAATCCATAAAGATATTAAAATGAAACAAAAAAAATATAACTTATTTGATTTGTATCTCATTGGTTTCTTTCTTTGATTATTAATCCAAATACCTTCACCATCGTCTCGTAAATATATAACATCACCTTCATTAACGCCTTCTATCAAAGCCTCCACCGAAACTCTTTTTGAGAATATTTCATGAGCAATAAGTATTTCATTCTCATATTCAACTCCTAAATTTTGATATTCTTTCGATATTGTTGCAAGAACAATTGACCATTGAGCATCAAGTGGATCATTGGCGTAAAATACTTGTTTTGCTTGTATTGCCAATATAAATGCATCATTCTTGTGACCTATCCAGTTTAGATTAACTAAAGTGAAGCCTAACTCATCTTCTCTAACCCCATGGTTACTCTCCACCCATTGACACATAAACACCAGCAACTAAAATGTGACAAAATCAAGTTCCCAAACTTCCTCGATAATGCCATAGTATACCATATCACCCTCTATTGGGTTTTTATCCTTAGAACTTGAAAATTATATAGTTTTTGCAACAATACTTACCCACTATTTTGGATTGTTCTTATGTTATCGTGGTCTCTTGTGCTAAAATGAACACTGTTAACTTGATAAGCATGATACTTAATTACATCCAATGATGGTCTACGTGATATCCATTTCAATGTATCAGATAGATTGTGTGTTACTTTGTTCATTTCAACTACAATCTATTCAAAATGCAAAATTAACAATTAGAAAACCTAATATATTAGTACGTATGCTCTAAAATAGGGAAAAAATGAAATAAAACTATTAATTATTACAACTAATTAGAATTACCCATTCGTGAAACCAACTAATAAAAGTTCGATAATGTTCATCATGAATCCACTTCTCTCTTTTTGATTTCATTGAGAATTGTATTTTGATCCAATTTATATACTCTTTTTAACAAATCATCCCCAAAGTAAACCATTATTATTAAAGAATTCAATATTCAATCAATGAAAATCTAATTCACAATAAAACTTACTCGATGAAAGGTNTGCACGGAATGAGTCCCAGGGATTTTGTTGTCTACAGACAAAGTGTAGCCACTCTAATCATGGCTCCTATCGCTTATTTCACTAGATGGTACACATCTTAAAATCACACCATCTTATCTCTGTCTTTGTTTTCTCTCATATTCTTGTTTATGTTGGCAGGAAAAATCCATATAGGACTTTACTGGGATTAAGGAGTTTTTCTTTGATTTTTGTTTCCTCTCTTTTAGGGTAAATATTAAAGAATTCAATATTAAACAAAACCATTATTATTAAAGAATTCAATATTCAATCAATGAAAATCTAATTCACAATAAAACTTACTCGATGAAAGGTTGGACTTCAGCTATATTTTGTAACACAGTATGATATGCTTGGTCTAGTTATTCTCGTTTAACTGTACACACGATACTACCACTTATACTTTTATTAATATTTGAAGATGTGAGTGCTTCGATAGCTTCTATATTTGCCAAATACTCAGAACAAAACTTAACAGCTTCTTCTACGATATAACACTCTACAATGCATCCTTCTGGCCGGCTTTGATTTCTAACATATCCTTTTAGAATTTTCATGTATCTCTCAAATAGATACATCCATCTCAAATAAATAGGACCACATAACTTCACTTTTCTAACCAAATGTACAGTAAGATTTATCATTATATCAAAAAAACTAGGAGGAAAAAACTGCTCGAACATGCACAATGTTACAATAAGTTCATGTTGTAGTTCGTCTAACTTGGATACATCGATCACTTTAGAACAAATTCCATTAAAAAAGAAGTATAATCTGGTGATTGCATATTGAATATTTTTAGATAATACGGACCTGATTGCTATAGGTAGCAGATGTTGCATTAGTGTATGACAATCATGAGATTTAAGTCCAGCTAGTTTCAAATTGTTCATATCCACTAATGTTCTAATATTAGAAGAATAGCCTTCAAGAATCTTCATATTAAATAAAGATTGACACAATTGATATTTTTCTTCCTTTTTCAATGTGAAGTAAGCAGGGGGTAAATATGTTCGCTTCTCCCCACTTTAGGAGCTAACTCTTTTCGAACACCATATCAACAAGATCCATACAGTCACCAATTCTATCCTTATTCTTTCCTGGAATATTTAATAAAGTTCTAATTATACTATCACATATGTTCTTCTCAATATGCATGACATCTAAGTTATGTCTCAGAAGTAAATGTTACCAATACTCCAACTCAAAGAATATAGATTTCTTCTTCCAACAATTTTTTGGGGTTTTTACAACCTTCACATTACTGCGTCTTTTTCTTTTCTTACTGATATCACTTATTTTAACCTTTCTAAGCCTAAATTCGAGCTTAGAGACTGTTTCTAGTATCTCTGTCCTAGTTAAAGATTGTGGTGCCAATTTAAATTCTTGAGAACCATTAAATACTTTTTTCGAATTTCTGTATACATGTTTGCGAGGTAAAACTATTCTATGGCACATATAACTTAATTTTCTAGTATGTGTTAAAAACTGACAACTTGTTTTTTCATCACAAATAGGACATGCTTTATATCCTTTAGTGGAAAACCTAGATAAATTCCTATATGCAGGGAAGTCGTTGATTGTCCATAGTAACACAACCCTGAGAGTAAAATCTTCATCCTTATATGCATCATAGGCTTTCACACTATCATTTCACAAACTGTTCAACTCATCAATCAATGGAGCTAAATATATATCAATGTCATTACAGGTTGTCTTAGTCCTAATATTAACATTGTAAGAAGTGTAAACTTTCTTTTCATACACAACCATGGAGGAAGATTATAGATTACAAGATTTACAGGCTAACAACTGTATTTGCTACTTAGAGTTGTATAAGGATTAATACCATCCGCAGATAGACCAAGATGAAGATTCCTTGGATCACTTCCAAAAGAAAGCCATTTGTAATCTATTGTTTTCCAAGCCGGTGAATCGGCTGGATATCTAAGTTTACCATCTTCTATCCTCTCATTCGCATGCAATATTAGATCTTTAGCATGCTCACGATTTCGGAATAGACGGCTAAAACAAGGAATTGGAGCCACAAAACCTTAATAGGGGTTCTAACTTTTATCTCTTTAGAATTCTTATTCTGTTGCCACCTACGCTCACCATATACTAGACAACAAATTGCATCTTTAAATTTCTTTCGATATAAAATACAATCATTTGGGCAAGGATGAATTTTCTCATATTGCATTCCCGTTGAGCATAAAGTCTTTTTGGCCTCATAAAAGGAAAGTGGCATCTTATTATCATTTGGCAATATCTCTCCTAATAAAGCTAACAAGTCTGAAAAACTCATATCACTCCATCCATGTCTTGCTTTCAAATTATACAATTTCAATAATGTAGACAACTTTGTAAATTTCGCACAACCCGGATAGATCGGGTTCGCAGCATCATTAAGTAATGATTGAAACTTAATAGGATCTACATTTGTTTCATACTGTGCATCATCAATCATTTCAAAATGATCATCATTTAAATCTAACTCATAATCATCTCTTATACTCTTCTTTGACAAAAATTCGGTAATTGGAACCCTTTCACCATGCCAAATCTATTATTTGTAACTTTGATCTATTCCATTGAAATATAAGTATTCTTTTATCTTTTTAACACCTAACTTTTGCAAATTTCCATGTTTAATATATGGACTTGGAATTAAATTGGAATCTTTGATATTTTCAATAGCAAACTCCAAAAAGCTATCAACTCCCTTTCTATATTCAGTCGATAGTCTATCTACCAATATCCATTCCTTATCCATTCTAAGCACAATTGAAAAACAAAAAAATAAAATAAATAACTGATATAAAAAACTAACTAAATTGAGTACCATACAAAATTGTTCATAATCTCTCATATTTCTAGCATTAACCAATTGAGTAACTAAACCACCAATTATACATTAATACTCATTTCAAATTATTCTTATATTTCTAAGTACTACCAAATTCAGAACTTAATTTATTCTTAAATAGTCTCATTTGTTTCAAATAATTTGTCAATCAACCAAATATAACATATGACAAAATAATATCAACACAAATAATAAACTCAAGCAATCCCACATAATTATAACATCATTATATCACCACAATATACAATTTTCTATATGATATCATATCTCTTCTAGTTTAAATTTTCTAAAATAATAAGATAAAACCAATGTGAAAGTGACATAAGTCAATAAAAGAAACAAATTTGAGAAAACATACCTCAGTTTGCTCAGTTTGCTAATTCACAAGTAATCTAAGTACTCTAACTTCTACTAAAACCTATACGCAAATTAAAATGATAAATAAAATTAAATATCTATAATCCACGATACTTTAAATTTGAAAATTCATATATTTGAAATAAGTATATATGTAAAATAAGAATTTTGACGACTAAAAAATGATATAGAATTCTACAACAACAATCTATATCCAACAAATAAAAAATTTAGGATCAAAGATCTCAAGTTAACCTTTCAAAGTATCTAACATAAAATTTGTAGAAATTGAGAGAGCTTACCTCAATTTTAAACTTTTGCAACTAATGATCAACTCTACGTGACTTCACCCAATTAAAAACATTGAATATGTGAAATTCTAAAAAACTACACAATATTTAATTAAAATTGCATAAATTTAGATTAATTGACATTAAGGATGGAAATTAAAAGCATAACCTAATATATGATTTCTAGTAAATAAACATGAAATTGATATAAATTCATATAACACACCTTCAATTTGAAACTTTTTACAACTAAATGAACTCACATTTCACATAAAATAAACAAAAAAATAGCAACAAAATAATAACAAATTCGGATTAATTTGCACTTAAATAGCAAAACATACCCAAAAATAAGATTTTTAATATATATATAGTCTAACTAATACTTACAAGAGTAAAGATTATCAATGCATGCTCAAGATAATCACATTTGATAAATTAGGGTTCCAAATATAAACTTTTTCAAATATAACCTAAGACATGAAATTTCTACAAAATAATTGGTCAAAATCATGGTTAAGACAATAGATAATCTAATTTTAATAATAAAAACAAGTTTAAAAGCTTAAATACCTTGTTTGCCAAAAAAAATGGTGAAAATGATGGAAGGGGGAGACTTGGCCGTGGCTGGAAGTGAAGAGGAAAGGGGAGCAAGTTGTCTGCTGGGCTCGTTTTGGGGTCCTTTATATTGGGCCCCTAGCTTGGCGCTATATGGGTGCTGAGAAAAGTGTATCACGGCGCCTTATGGGCGTCGTGAAAATTAAATACAACGACACCCAAAGGGCATCGTTAAAGATGGGATACCACGGTGCCTCTTAGGTGTCGTGGTATTGCCTCCATTTACCAGGGCACTTATTAAGTGCCGTGATAATTAATCAATTATCACAGCGTGTCCGTACACGCGCCGTGATAGTAAATATTTTTAGTAGTGTGCTTTGCATACAAATATAGGGTAAAATAAGCTAGCTAAACATGTTACTTTATCTGGCCTTAATTAAACATATTTTTTAAGACACCGGAGGACCCCACATGTTACATTATATACTTTTGTGCACAATATGCTTTATATATATATATATATATATATATATATATAAAATAAAGGGTATCAAGGTTGGAGTAAGCAAGTTTTTGCAGGCAAAGAGTATGCGAGAGTTTAGTGGTTACAAGCCTGTATTGGCAATGATTGGATTGCAATGCATCTATGCAGGATATGCTCTTTTCACTAGAGCTGCTTTGCTGCACGGAATGAGTCCCAGGGATTTTGTTGTCTACAGACAAAGTGTAGCCACTCTAATCATGGCTCCTATCGCTTATTTCACTAGATGGTACACATCTTAAAATCACACCATCTTATCTCTGTCTTTGTTTTCTCTCATATTCTTGTTTATGTTGGCAGGAAAAATCCATATAGGACTTTACTGGGATTAAGGAGTTTTTCTTTGATTTTTGTTTCCTCTCTTTTAGGGTAAATATTAAAGAATTCAATATTAAACAAAACCATTATTATTAAAGAATTCAATATTCAATCAATGAAAATCTAATTCACAATAAAACTTACTCGATGAAAGGTTGGACTTCAGCTATATTTTGTAACACAGTATGATATGCTTGGTCTAGTTATTCTCGTTTAACTGTACACACGATACTACCACTTATACTTTTATTAATATTTGAAGATGTGAGTGCTTCGATAGCTTCTATATTTGCCAAATACTCAGAACAAAACTTAACAGCTTCTTCTACGATATAACACTCTACAATGCATCCTTCTGGCCGGCTTTGATTTCTAACATATCCTTTTAGAATTTTCATGTATCTCTCAAATAGATACATCCATCTCAAATAAATAGGACCACATAACTTCACTTTTCTAACCAAATGTACAGTAAGATTTATCATTATATCAAAAAAACTAGGAGGAAAAAACTGCTCGAACATGCACAATGTTACAATAAGTTCATGTTGTAGTTCGTCTAACTTGGATACAT
>JXTB01000175.1:629812-753709 GCA_002914805.1 Parasponia andersonii
TTCGGTGGAAAAGTCACTTTTTCAAGTGGACTTACTAAGATTTCGAAAGTGTCATTTGAACACCCGAGTGACCAACGGGAGTTTCTTCGAGCTTCATTAGCTTGGTATTGTTACCATATCGAGGTAAGGGTTCAATTAACTGAGTTTATATCTATTTGATTTATAATTTCATTAAAACTTGTTTATAAAAAATCGTGATCTCACGATGGTATGACAAATCGTTGAAAATTATTAGATTGTACTGAGATTGGGTTGTGTGGATTATTTTACATATTTTTATATTGTGATTATAAGGTAAAATAGTAGTGTGCTACTCATGTTACAGTAAATCCCAGAATAATGCCAAGTTGATTTTTTTAAGTATGATTTGATTCATGGATACATGGTTATTGTGAATGGTTACATATTATACATACCATAGGATCATACACTTGAGTTACATTATTGCATCATGGTAGTTTAGATCGCTAGGGAGTTGCCGCAGCATTAGGTGAAAGAGCTGCGGAGGTTTTTAGTTGATACACCTAGAGGTAGTGTCAGGATGCTGGGTACCTTTGCTACAGAGGTATTACAGGGCCATGATGGGAGGATGAGAGCTCACTCATATACTTGGTTGATTATGATATGTACAAACATGTGTTTATGGTTTTTATTTTGAATATGTGATCATTAAAGTTTATAATTTCTCAAAAAATTTTAAAAGATATAGCTGGAAATTTTCTTAAATTTTGATGAGTATTTCTCTTATATGAAATTAAAACTAATAAGAGTTTTAATGATTATGGAATTTATGATGATTTAAGGATCAAAACGAAATTACCTAATACATGATTTCTCTTAAATTCTGTAAACTTAATATTTTATTATATTTTCACTTAAAATTACTAAAAGTCATGACTTTAGATTTTTGGCCGTGATAAAAATTGTATCAGAGCTGCAGGCTTCAGGTCTGTCTGGGATCTTACCTGTGAGATTTTGTTATTTAAAAAGTATTTTAGAAAGTGTTTGACAAATATCTCATATATCATTTAGGAATTGACTAAATATGTTGTCTTTACTCTGATTCGTTTTGAATATTTCCTTCATCTCCATAGAGTGAAGCTCTAGTATCCTTGAGATAATTATATCCCAGAAATTCTAGTCTTAGAGGTGTGGGGATTGACACAAGACTAGTGAATTCTACCCCTATTGAAATTCTATGATTCAAATAAACATTCATTCTTGTACTCTTATGTCTATTATGGTGATAGAACCTCGTAGCTTCTGAAATTGCAATTTAGTATCTCATATCTTTATTGTCATAGGTTGACTTTATTTGTATGTATGGGATTGTGATACTAATATTTTGATTTTGGCATACATTTAATTATTCGGTTTGAGTAAATAGTGATAGTTCATATGTTAGAAGGTTGAAATTAATGATACTTTTTGCATAATATACTGCTTGTAAAATGACAAATTGGTTTAATATTGAGTGTGGTATAGTACTAAATCCACCAAGATTAGCATGACATTGATTGTGCATCTATAAAATAAATGATTTAATTTCATTGAGATTCTTTGGTTATCTGGTTTTGTTTAAAATATATTATGATTACATTTTCTTGTAAGTTGTTTACTTGTGATAAATTATTTTGTCAACTTGATAGCTGTGTGCTTGGTTCACTTGTCTTTCTAAGGCAAAGCTTTTGGAATTGGAAAAAAAAATTCACGATTAATGGACTAAGAAAATTTTTGCTGAATGAAAAGTAGATTTGTGCATCTAGACATGGTTTTTGCCCAGACTTATATTTTCTCTCTGTATATATTGGTCTTGTAACTCTTGGATAAGAAAAAATTTGGATATTGGTAATTTAATCAAATTCAGAACTCTCTTATATGGTTTTTGTGACTTTTAAAATCTTCAAATTAATTTGCATGACTTGCATGTCCTTATTTCCAAAAGAACCACGGATATTTTAAAAGTATTTGTTAAGGCAAAATTAGTTCACTTTTTCAAAGGATTATTTGAAATTAGATTGTGCAAGACTACACTATTGTAAAGTTGAATCTTGATAGGTATAAAATTTAGCTATGATACTGAATTTTCCTTTATTTGATAGTGCTAGCCAAAAAATGTTTTAGACCAAGAAAATTTTTATAAACTTAAAGTTTTAAATATCTTATTAGATTTGAATGTGGTTGATATTTTTGGTGCTTGATTTATAAGCTGAAATGTATTTTCACATATTTATTTACTTGGAGTTAAACAAGGAATGTTTATGGAAAATTATGTGATAATTTGAAAAACAAGTTTGACTTCTTAGAAAATTTTTTGGTATGAATTAATTCGGCATAAGTATAAATTTTTGGAAAAAAAATTATTATGTGTGTCTACGATGCTATATATAATATCTTGATTGCATAAATTTTGCAAAATATAAACTTGGTAATAGAATCCGGTTTGGAATCATGTGTGAATGAAAGGATATTAGATTCTGAATACTAGTTTGAAAATTTTGTAAAACCTTGTTATTATGTTTTGACATGCCTTTTTATTGAATATGCTTACTTTACAAATTCTCCACTTAAATATGTAGTATATTCCAACGATATATACATGATGTTGGTGATCTTTGGTTTGATAAATGCTTGTTAAGTAATAAATGATTTTTCATTTGTTAAGTCAAGATGGGTTGACCTTATCTTGGTAGTTTTAATTAGATAATTAAGTACTTGCGTGATTTATTTAAATTGATATCTTACGTGTTGAGAACCCCTAGTATTGGAGACTTAGGATGATGTCTTATTTGGGCTTCAAATGAAAATAAATTGATTTGAATACCTGAGTCTTGAAGGGACTTGGATAGGATATGGTAATGCATTGTATCTTCATTGGAACTAAAGAAAAAAAAAAAAAGGAGAGGGGGTTTAATTATGACACAATCAATTTTCCGAAACGTTTTATAAAATCTCTATCTTAAAAGTGTCTTTCAAAACTGTTTTTAAAAAAATTGTTAGAATGCGGTGACTTCAAAGTTATAAAACGCAAAGACAGCCTTACTACAACAAGTCATACTAAGAGTTTTTTATAAATAAAGATTAGCATAAATGTGTTTGCATATGTGATATACCAGTTAAAAAAATGCACTTTGAATTTCTTGGATATATTAGAAATGTTTGGAAACTTTTAAGAAAGTTTTGTGATTTTAAAAAATCATGTTAACTCTGATTAAAAGAGAATTGACAAAGTCTATTGTGAGTGAAAATTTTGATTGAAGTTATTAATATTGAGCTGAGTTGGTGGCTCATTATTTGATTTGCGTTGAACTCACGCATCATTGTGATAGCATAAATGATGACATTTAAAAAATTGTTTATTCATGGGTTTGTATACAGAGTTATTAAACTCTTTCTATTATATTTTCAAAATTAATACTTGGAGTTCAGATTTTGTTTACCTATGGCCAAGGTAAGACCTTATTGTGAACTAGTGTAGTATTCTTTTATGCCCTTAATTTTTGTATTGCAAGTTTTCGAAAATATCATCAAATTATTTCCGACTTAAAAATGAAATGAGGTTTAATGGAAGACAGGCATTGCTGCAGAAACGACATATTCTAATAAAACCTTATTTCTGGGGCATTATGGTATTGTTAATTATGTATATTAAATATCGAGTCATTTCTATATGACTCCCCCTTGAATCGAAGACTTATAAAGTCTTTGGAGGTGATTAATATTTTAGAATTATTATTATAATTCAGTATTAGTAGAAGACTTATAGAGTCTTAGATGTAAACATGGTATAAATTACCATATGATATTACCATGAGTTAAAAAAAAAATTTAGGAAATCTTTGGGCTATATATACAATATATATACTTGTATTTTCTATGCTTGGATTATTATTTTTACTATGAACTTCTTTGTTGGAGATTTCTATTCTGTCGTGATTATAGTCTTGTCCTTGACTAGAAAAGTTGGGCGTGAAATGTTATTTTCTCACCAGTTATGAGGAACGATAGATTCTTATGCTGTCAAATTCTTATTGTAGTTTCTAGCCTTTGGACTTATCTATCTTGTGTGGTATAACACAAGGGTATTGATTTTCATTCGGAATCTTGTTATAGTCTTTAAAAATTAGTGATTGTTTAGGACGAGATTCTAGATACAGACAAATGGGATTGTACCGGTATGATATTGATTTGGTATAATCAAAGAGATGGTATC
The DNA here is from genome assembly GCA_002914805.1 of Parasponia andersonii. NCBI lineage: Eukaryota > Viridiplantae > Streptophyta > Magnoliopsida > Rosales > Cannabaceae > Trema > Trema andersonii. The sequence continues at coordinate 634,026 of JXTB01000175.1, forward strand.
GTATATATTCGACATTTGGTCTACTACTCTAGTTCGGTGCCTAATAATCGGTACTCAGATTGTAAAAGTCTTGCATTATTAACTCTCGGTCTTGATTATCATTACCACTTCTATTTTGTGTACCAATTTAAAGACATTAATCTCATTTTCTTGTGTTAATATCCATATATCTATTGATGGGTTACCCTATAATTCCATATAACTTTGTATACCTCATGCCTTATGTGGCATCGAGAAGTCATCGGGATTCCAACACCCAGTGGAGGACGTATGTTTCACGCTCCTTGTATAACAAATGTTTGATTCGATCCTCCTATATCTTTGATGGTTTACTATCCTCATAAACGTATATCCTTATTATCTCTCTCGTACTCCATGTATTCGAATTTCAGAACAAAAATCCTTTAAGGATGGGAGAATGTAAAATCAGTGAAGTCATAAGGGCAAATTGGATATTTTAAGAGTAATGGTAAAGTCGTAAATATTGAATTTTCGATTAAAATAATAAAATATCTGGAATATTATAATATTTTATAATAGTGCCCAGTTTTTTCTTAAAAACTCCTCAGGATTTCAAATTTCCGACAAATAGGGGCTTGAGGAAGAGAGAAAAATAAAGAAAACGGCGGATCTGCTGCTGCCTATAGCCGTCCGCCACGGCCGATGTACCAGCCCGTGTCGAAGGGCTTTCGAAGACGAATCCAACGCCACCGGTCTCGCCTCGTTTCGACATCAGACAAAGCCGTAGTGGCCCTCCGACGAAGTTTTCTGGTCACTGGAGCGCCATCCGACCTCCGTTTTCGACACCTCCGGCAAGTAGAGTCTCATCTCGCCGTCGACGATCAACTGCAAGCGGTTGCTCGTCAAAATTCATCTCCGGTGAGTTTTTGCCACTTTTACAATTTTTACCAACTAAGTAAAAAAGTGATATTTTCGTAAAATTTTGGTTAGATAATTATTTTACTCGAGGTAAATATATGAGATAAAAAATGGTTAAAAATCATGTACAATTACGATTGGTAAAAGTTAAAATGATATCTTGAAATGTGTTAATTTTCTAATTAAAAAATGGTATTTTTCTAAGTTAGAACAAAAGTGATATTTTTATAAAACTAAATAGTGTTAGATTAGAGTCTATTACTATGCAGTTTTGGGCCTTGGGATGAGCTTAGAAAATTGTTATTTTTCGAAATACAATTGCAAAAATGACATTTTAAAAATAGTCAGTGAAATTGATATTGTTTTTAAAATATTTTTGAAAATATTATTTTCTTAAATAATTATTTTATTGATATTTTTTGTAATATTTTAGAAATGTGATATTCTTGCAGATAATCAATAAATATGATATTTTTCTAAATACTTTGGAAAAATTGAACATTTTTGGTTTTAATTCCAAAAAGAGACATTTTTGTAATTCTCGAATTTTTGGGCTTAATTAATGCTAGGACCGTTGAAACTGAGTTCTGAGTTCGAATTTGAACGCCGTGAGTAGTTAAAATAACAAATGATTTTATGTAACACATTTTGGACATCGAACTAAATATTTCAATTGAACTCAATCTATTAAAGTTTATAATTTCTTAAAAAGTTTTAAAAGAGATAGCTGGAAATTTTTTTAAACTTTGATGAGTATTTCTTTTATATAAAATTAAAACTAATAAGAGTTTTAATGATTATAGATTTTATAATGATTTGAGGATCAAAACGAAATTATATAATACATGATTTCTTTTAAATTCTGTAAAATTCATATTTTATTATATTTTTACTTAAAATTAGTAAAAATCACATATTTAGATTTTCGGTCATGACAAAAAGAGTTGTGAAAACGAATGAGAATCAAAAGGAGGAATGTAAAGGGAATGAATGCAAGTAACAAAGAAATCAATCTTTCAGGAAAGCATTAATTGCTTCAACGAATATTAATTAGAGCTAAAAAACTTTATCTTTTTTGTAAATATACATCCAATTCTAGTATCAGATTAAATCTAAAAATTAGCATTAATTTTCCTATTAATAAGAAAAAAAACTATTATACTTGTTCCTTATGTGTGTGTAACATCCTAAATTTTATAAGGGTAATAAAGTAATTTTAATTCAAAAGCATTTTGGTAATTTTAAATTTTTTGATTAATTAAATTGAAATCTGAAAATATTTCAAATTAAATCATTGGTATTCAACCTAGACAAAATAAAGTTTAGGTGCATTTGGGGAAAAAGTGAAAAAAAAAATACCAACCAGAGACAAAAATATAATTAAAGAGGGACTAAAGTGAAAGAATCTTTTTAAAATAAGTGCCCAAAGTAGAATTTTATAAAAAAAATTTCGATCCAGTCAAATAGTGACATGTGTCCCACTACAAACAGTTTCTGAAAATTGCATAAAACTCCCACCTTTCTTCTTCTTCTTCGCGAAGGTCCCTGAAACCACACTCTCTGTTACTGTTCACCGTCGTGCCATCAGCTATCGCCGTAACCAACACGCTTGCCCACCCTGACTGGAAGCTACCAACGAACCAGTACCGGGTGTTGCTGTCGACGAACCAGCGCCGGGTGTTGCCGCCGTGAACCGCCGCTGTTCGCCGGAGAAAAGACCGCCCTAAGTCACCGCCACAGGATTGGTTTTTCGCCCGCTATTTCTTCATCCGATGTCCGATCAACTCGCTGTTGCCATCGTTGAACTCGTCTTGATGTTAGCTTTCATTTTCGACCACTCTTGGCCTCTAAGTCGACTCCGGTGAGAAGTTTGTTCCTGTAACCTTTTTATAATATTAAATTTTTGTGGTATTTTCTAATTTTTTTGGAATTGAGTAATTTTTCTTAGAAAATTATACCACGTGAAATATCATGATTTTGTAGTGTTGAAATGATAACCGGAAGATCATTAATTGTCAATATGCAAAAAATGATATTTTTCTAATTTTTTCCAAAATGTAGTATTTTTATAATTTTCAGATTTTTTTAGCCCATTTAATGCTCGGAACCTCGAAAATGAGTTCTAACTTCAAATATGATCTCAGTGAGGTCGGTACGTAAATTTTAATATAAAATATCACTATTTTCTGAGATTGCACGAAAATCGAGAAAAGCTAGTGGATTGCACCAGTTTGCATGCCACAGGTCAGTTCCGCATCGGAACCCATTTTTGACAAACTTTTTATTTAACCAAATGTTTTTGGGTATTCTGAATTCAGTGGTGACCTCTGTTTCTCAATCTAAGACTCCGTTTGGAAATTCACTTTTTCAAGAGAACATGTCGAAATCCGGAAACGACTGTCTGAACAACTTGCTGATCAGCGTAAGACTATTCTAGCGTTGTCAAATTAGCATAATTACTATTCCGAGGTAGGAGATTCAATTTTCTTGTTTTCTATTATTTTTCATTAAAATTGGAATTTATTCTAAAAAATGAAATTTCATGATTTTATTAAATAAAACTATTTGAATAATTATTTTAATGAACTGTGAGCTTATGAAACATTCTAGACTGCTCTAGAAATTTTATGTTCGATTTTATACTAGTTTTAATCTTAGGATTTGGCTAAATCTTAGGAATAGTATTTTTTGGATTTTTAAGTACAAAATGGATTTCTATTTAAAAATCAGAGTACGTCTAGAATGTTATACCACTGCATAGTTGGTTGAGACTCCACATATTGCACATTTTGTATGATCATACATGAGAGTCGTGGTCTTTGGTCGCTATCATCATGACATAAGAGAGGTTGATCCGGTATGGTTTGTAGTGACCTTTGTGAAGATTCTACTGAAATAATTTGACACGATGGAGTTTGGTTGTTATTATGTGATGTAGATTGCTTATGACTACCTCTTTGACGTCGTTGTTCCAGATGTTGTCCTAGGTCGGCAGAATTTTACCTCGACTTCTTGCTTATTCTTTCAAAGACACTTCTCGATTGACTATTTTGTTCGTTGCTTAGATGATCATGGTTGGTATGAGCTCTCCTAGAGGGTTGTCCACGATCATGGTGTGTGCTTGAACTTCCAGTTCCAGACTCCTGTGGTAAGTCAAAGGCCTTGACTTTTCCCTTGGAAGTGCAATCTATATAGCGTTCTTATTGGGTTCTGGTCTAGTTGTGATTTCCTACCTTCTGGATGTGAATTTCCTTTTCGGGTCCTCGAGCATAACGATCTCTAGGGTATTCCTATTATAGTGGAGTCCCCATTTATCATTTAGTAAGTCGCCTTAGAAAATCATTGGTCTGATTAGTGATTTGCTAAATGTTTGCAAGAGCATCCTTCATGTGATCTTGTCTCTAGATAATATTTTCTTCAGGTGCAGTCACGACGGGCTGATGTTGAGCAAGATCGACCTGTGCAGTAGTAGAACTTTCAGGTTGGTTTTTGCTAACTCCAGTGTTTCTAGTGATATTTTTAGTGTTCGCCATCGTTGAAGAAGTGAGAACAACAAAATTTTTATTGGAATAGCCCTCCTTTTATTGCCAATTGTTGATAAAGATTTTGTCAAAAATAGATTAGTAAACTGTGAGACGTGGTTTGTGTGTGAAAATGAAGTAAATAATAAAATAAAATAAAGAGACGTAAATTTTATAGTGGTTTAGCTCCAAAAAATATGAGCCTATGTCCACTCTTCTTTATTATTTTTTGGAATATTATAATAGTTTCTTTTAGTCTTACGATGAGAGCAAAAAGAGAATTACAAAGAGAGAATTACAAAGAGAGTATACTAGTGATTGTGATATTAAAAACTAATAAGACTAAGCCTCTTTTATATAAGTGAGGAAGGTTTAATATTTCCTAATTGCAATCGGGAAAGTACATAATTAGAAAATACAATTTAAGATAACAATACAAAATTAGGTAATTAATAAATGAATTGTGTGATCTTTACTCAGAAGCTTGTTTCCTTTCTTAACAAATTACCCGTTTAAAAAGGTTTGATCTAGTTTCTTTTTCTACAAGTCGCACTTTATCCATTCGGGACACGTTGCATTTTGAAGAAAAAAGGTGCACATGCGACTCGATATATTTTTTCTTATTTATTGACTTTCCTTCTTTAGTGTTGACCAATGTCTAGATTTAAGATACACAACAGATGATATCCCTCTTAGACCCGATGAAGGCTGTTGAGCATGGTGGCGGAGGACTACATGGTGACGGTAAAGGTGGAGGACTAGTGGTGGGAGAGCACATGGAAGATGGTATCGAGGAGGTTGTGCATAGGGACGCTACAAAAAAATATATTTTCTCGATGCTTTAAATACAAGCCATGCACAAAAATGAGTATTAGAGATGCATTATAGAATTCCATGTCCAGAAAAAAAGAGTAAAAAAAATTTGAAATAAACACTTTTTCCTGACGTGTCCTGCGTCTCAAAAAAGTCAGGAAAAAAATTTCCCGAAAAGTTTTTGTGGTAATTAATTGGCACCCAAAATGTTTTTGGCTGAAAAAAATTGAGAAAGCTTTTGCTGATGGAACTACACGTCGGCAAGTTTATTATTATTTTTTAAAAAATTATAATTATGTAAAATGATGTCATTTAGAGGGTTTAAAAATAGTTAGATCCTATGTAGATGCATTAAAAGCGTCCGCATAGGCTTTTAGGGTTAAAACCCTCCTACTTATTCTTCTTTCTTCTTCATTCATTCCTTATTCTCTTACCTGCTCTGCAGCCCTCTCTCTCTCTCTCTAAGAAATTACTCTCTCTCTTTCTCTCTTAATTTCACGGCCCCTCCACCCTTCTCTCTCTCATCGATTCTCACGGTGTCTCCGGCTCCCCTCTCTTTCTCTCACAGAGTATCCATCCCTCTCTGTCTTAGATTCTCTGCACCTCTCTCTATTGTTGATTCTTCACCCTTCTCTCTCTCTCTCTCTCAGGTAACTCTCTTTTTCATTTTTTTTTGATTATGTTTAATTTTTGGTTTGATAAAATATATGTTTAATTTTATTTTTTGGGTTTAATTTGTGGTTCTCACGAATTGTGCTCTCTGCCCCTTTCTCTGTTTGATGCAAGCAAAAGCTCTTCCTCTTTCTCGTCTTTTCTCAGCTTTACTCACTTGCGAAGAGGTATGTAATTTGAAACTCTTTCCTTTTTTTGTGCTCACTGACATGTGATTTTTTTTGTATTCACTAGTATATGATTTTTTTTGTGCTTACTGATGAATTTGGATTTTTCTATCTGTCTTGATTTTTCTGAGTTTGTTGAATTAATGAGTAAGTCGTAATGAGATGGCGATATACGTATATATATACAAACAAAAATTAAATATATAAGTTATAAGTTAATTACATACCTTGACAATGGCGGAGACCCAAAAACGATGTTCTTTGGCATTGATTCCGATGATGGTAGTCTCAGGTTGATTCTGATGATGGTAGTTAATTACATGGAGACTTATGCATCTTTCTTATTAGCTAGCTTTTAAAAAGTGATAAAAAGTGACCACTAAGAAGCCAAATAAGCTTTTCTCCATTGCATATTTCTTATTAGCAAGCTTACTTNTCTTTTCTCAGCTTTACTCACTTGCGAAGAGGTATGTAATTTGAAACTCTTTCCTTTTTTTGTGCTCACTGACATGTGATTTTTTTTGTATTCACTAGTATGTGATTTTTTTTGTGCTTACTGATGAATTTGGATTTTTCTATCTGTCTTGATTTTTCTGAGTTTGTTGAATTAATGAGTAAGTCGTAATGAGATGGCGATATACGTATATATATACAAACAAAAATTAAATATATAAGTTATAAGTTAATTACATACCTTGACAATGGCGGAGACCCAAAAACGATGTTCTTTGGCATTGATTCCGATGATGGTAGTCTCAGGTTGATTTTGATGATGGTAGTTAATTACATGGAGACTTATGCATCTTTCTTATTAGCTAGCTTTTAAAAAGTGATAAAAAGTGACCACTAAGAAGCCAAATAAGCTTTTCTCCATTGCATATTTCTTATTAGCAAGCTTACTTTTCTCTCCTAATTATTTGTCTCTCGAACTCGCCTAAAATGTTGGATATATATATATATAGTTATATAGCTTTATCGAATTGTGATTACTATTGATATTGCTTTATTGTAAGCTATAACATTTCTCCTACTCTCTCCGCTTTGGGGAGACACGCTTGTACATGGATTAAAAAATGTATGTGGACCATTTTAACTATATAGTTCAATTGGAAAAGTTTTTAAGGAGAGAGAACTTAAAATGAAGAAGCAAAGTAGGCTAAAGCCAAAAACCCCCTACTTTTTTGCTAAATTACGACATCAATCTATAATTTAGGCCGGTTGAATTCAGAGTTGTCCAGTTTGCGAATTTGTGCCTGGGCTAGGTGTTTGAGGCTCTGTCTTTTTTTTTTAGGGGGGAGGGGCGGCTAGGTGTTTGTATTTTTGAATGCTTGGCTCTGATTATTGAAGAGATTTTTGGGTATTGTTCTGATTATGTATTTCTTAGGTTGAGGTGTGATGTCCTTGAATTCTAAAATGACACCCAGTTCCTCATATAATTAAAAAGACAATAATAACATACAAGCATAAAATTAATTTCATATATTATTGTCATTTTGGTGCACATAATTTTGAGTACTCGCTTTAAAATATTTATTTTTTTTAACATTTATTCTTTCAAAAATTTTGCAGTGAAATGCTCGAAAAATGCTCAATGATACAAGTTTGATGTATATTAAGTCAAATAATTTTTGAGTAATTAATTTAATTATGTTGTCATATTATGATGCTAGTAATAATTTTTAAAGCATCTTCATTTATTTAATTGTTGTGTTCATGATATTGTGTAGTTTGTACTTATTACTCAAAGTTATAGTTTGTTAAAACTCATTTGTTTTGTCTTTACATCTTTGATACTTAATTAAAAAAAAAAAGAGGGTTAATAGACCGACTTTGGCTATGTCGGTCAATTTGTTTTGTGTACTTAATGCTTTACACGAGAACTTAAACTTAATGCTTTATATGAATACTCAAACTCACCAGCTTTCTTTTCCTAACCTTTCCTTTTCACTCCACTAGTATAATGATTCACGTATGATAAATTTAGTGGAATAAGTGCAAGCTACTTACTACCTCTCTTTTGTGAACCTAAAAGGAGAATTACTTGATCTTTTGTTTTATTTTCTTTATTATAATTTCTCAAACAATTCTTTATTTTTTTTAGTTCTTCGATTACATGTGTATATATATGTTTATTGAATGGGAAAAAGGAAGGGAATTGATATTTGATCTTGGAAAGAGGTTCGGTTAAGATTTTAGTATAATGTTACAACTTAGTTCTAATGTTTTTGTCTTTAATCTTTATTTATTCAATTATAGACTCAAGGTGAATTGATATTTGAGTGGTATATGACCTGGAAGGATATCCTTGTGCTTGTAACTTAGTATGTAATGATTTTGGAAGACTTGTATAGTACATAAGACTTTAGAAATGTAATTAGACTTGTAATACGGTTATTAATGGAGAGCTATATCTACTATGATATAAGTTTATTTTCTTAAAACACTGTAAAAGTCATGTGCATCTATTATTATACGTTTATTAATTAGATTTGTACGTGTTCGTATTTTGCTTTATCAATAGTTAACTTGATTATAGAATTAGGAAAATTTATTTTGTTATGTAATGGTTATTTATATGAATGTCTTTCCTTTTTATTAAGCTAGGATCCTATGTATTTTGAGTTATAATTTATATGGAAACTTAATTGCCATTTTGTACTTCCTTGTCTAGTATTACTTANTATTGAATGGGAAAAAGGAAGGGAATTGATATTTGATCTTGGAAAGAGGTTCGGTTAAGATTTTAGTATAATGTTACAACTTAGTTCTAATGTTTTTGTCTTTAATCTTTATTTATTCAATTCTAGACTCAAGGTAAATTGATATTTGAGTGGTATATGACCTAGAAGGATATCCTTGTGCTTGTAACTTAGTATGTAATGATTTTGGAAGACTTGTATAGTACATAAGACTTTAGAAATGTAATTAGACTTGTAATACGGTTATTAATGGAGAGCTATATCTACTATGATATAAGTTTATTTTCTTAAAACACTGTAAAAGTCATGTGCATCTATTATTATACGTTTATTAATTAGATTTGTACGTGTTCGTATTTTGCTTTATCAATAGTTAACTTGATTATAGAATTAGGAAAATTTATTTTGTTATGTAATGGTTATTTATATGAATGTCTTTCCTTTTTATTAAGCTAGGATCCTATGTATTTTGAGTTATAATTTATATGGAAACTTAATTGCCATTTTGTACTTCCTTGTCTAGTATTACTTAAGAAATTAGTTTCTGTTAAGCCAGATTTGTGTCAGTTCTTGTCATGTTACATAACTGGTAATCAAATGAATTTGTTCTGTTAAAATATTAGGAATAAATCAACTGTACATTGAGTACAGAGCATTCCACAAAGGAACTTAGAGAGTTCGGAGACGAGGTAAGTAACGTCACACCTATAATGTAAGAAATTCTTTATTTCTATGAATTTGTGAAATTTGTGGATATAGAATCTGTGGATATGTGTACATACGTATTTATCATTTAGCTTGCATGAGACATGAATACATAGTACATTTAAATTGTCTGACGAGTATTGGTGAATAGGGTGTGGCGGGCGGCCAGTGCCCAAATATGTGATATAGTTCCTTCGGGGATTCTTCGGTTCCTTTGGGAACACTCTGGTCCTCTCGGGGACATTATGGTTCCTACGGGAACACTTTGACGGCAGTATAAGGTGGAACTTTGCTGTACATAGAAGGAATTCTCTAGGGCTCAAGACCTCCATATAGCTCATGATACGCTATACATTCTCTGAGTGGGTGAGTATGCAATTCACGGTCTTGTTAGGTAATAAAATATACATAGGGATCCCAATCATATGATAATCTGTTTCACATTATATGCATTCCACATTTACATTACTGAGTTTTATACTCATAAATAGTCTTACATTGTAGAAGGTACTACTGATATGTGAGTTTAGAGGAGGAGAGCAGACTTTCTGACCGCAGCTTGTGTATATGAGCATTTTGACGCTGTGGTTTTCTGACAAAAGATTTTGTACCTATTTTGTGTGTGTATATTATGTATATATGTATGTACTGGAGTATGTATAATTATGATTGGACTTTTTCTTTTTTCTCCTAGAAAGTTAAAAAAAAAAGCTTTAAATTTTCATTATTTTATCAGTTCTAAATAGAGTAGCGTCTCCCAATTTCACTAAATATTATTACAAGTATCCTTACGTACATGTGTGGAACCGGGGGATGTTACATGAGGGTTCCTCTTTTATTTAATTTTTGGATTTTATTGATAGATTTTCAGTCAATAAACTATCTTTTGTTTCTCCTTTTTGTGATTATAGGATTTGTACAATTTTGGAGTGTTTAATTGTGATTATGGGTTTGATTTTCAGACTGTGGGTTTTTTGTTATCACTCTGTTTGATTATTCCTCTTTTTAAAAAGAACTGAAATTTTGTGCTTATATATGTTTGATTTTGTGGCCTGAAATTTTTCTTCTTTTTAAAGTTCTAAAACTTGCTATGTATATAGAGTTTTAAAATATTTGGGGACAAAGTTGTGTATCTGCTATTGATTCATAGCTTTTTATGTATTCGATGATTGTAAATTTTGCTTTAGTATTTAATTTTTTAGTTCCATATTTGTATCGTTCATATATGTTATTATTATATGATTTAGTTTGTAAACTTTTTTGAACTTTTTTTTATATGTATAGGTGATGATGTGCACACACTTGGTACTAAGTGTCGTGTATGCACATATATGCACACACTTGGTACTAGGTGCCATGTGTGCACTATGCACACACATGGTACCAAGTGTCGAGTGTGTTCATCTCTTGGTACTTGGTGTCATGTATGCATATCATTAAAAATAATCTTTGGAAAAAATATGTTCAACATTTTAGTGTACTTAAATGAGTATTAAAATATTGAGCACCAAAAAAAAAGGGAACTTATACCGTCTTCTTAAGGATCCTTAGTGGTTAGGGTCCTCTAGAAGCGGTACAAGTTCCCCTTTTTTTTGGCACTTAAATTTTTACGAAGAACAATTAATTAAGTAATTAATAATACGTATGAATAATAACTGTAATAAAAATAATAGTTATGTCAATAATTATTAAGTATTAAATAAATACATATTAGAAGGAATAAAATATCCGAAATACCCCTATGACTAATTGAATTACTAAAATACCCCATAGCACATAAAGTACGGAGAATATACTTAGAATATAAGAAATACCTTAAATACCCTTACAGAACATAAAATACCGAAAATACCCCTATTAGTCTTAAAATTAATAAAATACTCCCATAACATAGAAAGTATGGATACTATCTTTCAAATATAAGAAATATCAAAAATACCTTTAGAGCACATGAGATACTGAAAATACCTCTTAAACATGAAAAAAAAAAATACCAAAAATACATCAACCACACAGAACATACAGAAAATACCTGTATTAGTAACAATATTATGAAATTACCCCTAGTTCATATAAGATACCAAAACTATCCCAATTGGAAATAATATTAGCAGAATATTATTACTAGTACACATAAAATACCTAAAATACCCCTATTAGTGATAAAATTACTAAAAGTACCCCTTTGATACGAAAATTATCAAGAATATCTTTGGAATATAAGAAATATCCAAAATATCCTTTGAGCACATAAACACGAGAATGGTTATCACACTTGAACTGGTTTGGGATGTTCTTGGTCATCGAAATGAGGTTATACAATTGTAATCATCATACAATTAGGTTATCAGTTGTAGTCATAATGTGTACATTTGTACACATAGTGACTTGAATATATGCATGCATTATTTTAGTCATAAAAGAAATTACTTTAGACTCATTTAGGAGTTAGTGAGAGATTGTGTATATCGATATTAATTCTTAGATTGTCCCTTTTGGACAGTTTGGGATTACACGTTATTTGTTGTCATTCACTTATAAACATTGTTCTTTGGTCAAGTTCCGATGGTATCTCCCTGTGTTCTCTAGGTTTGTACATATATGTAGCACACTTAATAGAATTGTGGCAAGATGCTGCCGAAATTTTGACGTGGATAAAACAATATTTAATTGAATTATGGACCATATAACAAAGCAATCCTAAATGGGATAGGGCCTTACCCTTTAGAAATGGAGTGATAAGGCGTATTTAGGACATATGCAAATAGAAGCACTTGCATATATGCATCATACTCTCTCTCATGTTCAATGTTTATGTCGAATATGCTTAAGATAAGATGAATGCATACAAGAGTTGGATGAGCATTACGAGCCATTTGTCAACTCAATTTCGAAGAGGTGCTAAGGCTTAAATGGGAAATTTCAAGATCCACTAACAGTAGAACATAACCTAATTGAGAAGGGCATACAACCATCATATACTGTATGGTCATATCATGGAGAGTTATTCCCTACTACCCATGATCCTATTAAGGATGAAAATGATGGGCAGGATGATGAGATGCAAGATCTCCTGGGCAATATTACTGGAATCATTGGAACAAGTCATGGAATTGACCAAGAATTGGATCACGTTCCTGAAATTGAGAGCGATCAACAATCATAAAAGTGTAGTGATTTATTTACGGAGATAGAGAAAGAGTTGTATCCTGGGTGTACCAAGTTCTCAACCCTAAATTTTTTAGCAAAGTTAATGCATTTAAAAGTACTTAACAAGTGGAGTAATAAATCGTTTGATATGTTACTGGAACTATTGATTGAAGCTTTTCTAGACGAAATAAATTTACCTAGGTCTTATTATAAGTTGAAGACAAAGTTGCGTGATATCAGTCTTGGGTATGAATCAATTCATATTTGTAAGTATGACTATGCACTATTTTGAGAGGAAAATTCAGAGTTAGATCATTGTCCAGTGTGCGGTCAAAGTCATTGGGAATTATGGGAAAAAGTGCCTAGAAAGGTGTTGCATTATTTCCCTCTAACACCCCGATTGAAGAGGTTATATAGTTCTCGACATACCGTGAAGGACTTGAGATGACATGATTCAGAGAGGCCAAAGGAAGAAGGTATGTTGAGACACCATACAGATGGTGTTGCTTGGAAAGAATTTAATCGAAGTATCCTTCATTTGCCTCTGATCCTAAAAATATCGGGTTAGGATTGGCGACCGATGGATTTAACCCTTTCAAGAATATGAGCAATGCATATTTCATATGGCCAGTTATACTCATTCCATATAACTTGCCACCTTGGAAGTACATGAAATCGGAGTCCATGATGCTATCTCTACTAATTCCTAGCCTAACAGCTCCTGGAAAAGACATGGACGTCTTTATGAGACCTCTTATTGATGAGCTATAAGAACTGTGGGTGAATACTATACAAACTCGAGATGCAGTAAATGGCAATATATTTCGTATGCGAGCTGTAGTAAAATGGACTATCAAGGACTACCAAGTATATGCCCTACTATCAGGATAGAGCACTAAGAGGTATAAGGCTTGTCCAACTTGTAATGAAGAAACTCTATCTGTGGGGATTTAAAGTAAGGTTTCATATATCGGGCATAGACATTTTCTTCTGATGGATGATCGTATGAGAAAAAGTAAACAGTTTGATGGTCATCATAAAATCAAGCCGGTGCCTGATAAATACTCCGAAGAAGACATCTTGAGATAATTAGAGTATTTGGAAATCAAGTTACCTGGGAAGCACAAAGAATATGGGGGTATGAAAAGGAAACGCACTGCAGTGTAGCTAAATTGGTCCAAAAAGAGCATTTTTTTCGAGCTTGAGTATTGGAGGAACTTGTTATTAAGACATAATTTAGATATTATGCATATTGAGAAGAATGTGTACGATAGTGTATTGGGAACTCTATTAAGCATCGAGGGAAAATCTAAGAATACAGATAAGACTAGGCTTGATCTTACTGATATGAAAATCCATAAAGAGTTACATCTTTACAAAGTGGGGAATAGATGGAAGAAACCACATGCTTCTTACATATTAAGTGTTGAGGAGCAAAAGAAATTTTGTTAATTCATCAATTCAGTCAGATTTCCTGATGGATTTGCAGCCAACTTAGCAAGAAATATGAGTGAAGCAGAAGATAAGATATCTAGATTAAAATCACATGATCGTCATGTATTGTTTCAACATTTATTACCTGCTGGGGTTCGACCATAATTAAAAAAAGAAATCCATGAGACTATTACTAACTTATGCTATGTCTTCCAACAATTATGCTCACGAACACTTAATGTGGCCGATCTAGAAAAGCTTCAGTACAATGTGATCATCATATTGGCTAAGTTGAAAAGAATATTTCCTCATGCCTTTTTTGATATAATGGTTTATAATTGTCCATTTACTAGAGAAGGCATTACTAGGTGGTCCTGTATGTTTTAGATAGATGTATTCTATTGAATACATCATGGGTGTTTACAAGCAATATGTTTGAAATCAGGCATGTCCATAGTGATCTATTACTGAAGCTTACATCATAAATAAAGCCCTCATATTTTGCTCTATGTATTTATGGGGTGTTGAAACTCGATTTGATCGACCCAATCGAAATAATGACGAGGTTGACTCTTATCCGTATCGACAATTATCATTTTTTCAGAGTGTTGGTCACCCATTAGTAAAAAAAGATATTATAATTCTTTAACCATCTGATCGGTTAAAAGTTGAATGGTATGTGATGAACAATTGCATCGAAATATAGAAATATCTTGAGTAAGTATCTAATTTTTTTCTTGTTATAACCCAAAGTTCACTTTTTAATTTCCATTCTCTAATATGTAACATTACATAATTGTAGTGAGCATATGAGAGAGTTGGAGGCTAAAGGTGTTACAAACCTTGAACGACAACAAGATGTTGAGTTTCCATAATGGTTTAAGACCCAGGTATGATTCTATTATCCTATCTCATTCTAAAAATTTCCTTCTTCAATGAAGTAATTAAAGTCTCATTTTATCAATTTTTGTGCAGATAAATCAACTACGAGCAGCAAACTCTGATAAGGTCACCGATGAATTATATGCATTGGCTTGCAGATCTAAATTTTTTGCATTCTCTTATCCTGGATGTGTAGTCAATGGTATAAAATATTTAGTTGAGAAACGAGACGTTAGACTCAAGACTCAAAATTGTGGTATTCATGTACCTAGCTCTAATGAAAATTATTTCTATGGTGTGCTCAAAGAAGTATTAGAGTTATCGTATATGAAAAATTGCAGTATTTTGATATTTAGGTGCAAATGGTTTGACACTGATCCGAGGAAAAAACGGATTCAGCAAGATGATCATTTTACAAGTTTATTTATCAATGCTTATTGGTACAATAATGACCCTTTCATACTTACATCACAAGCTGAGTTGATATATTATACTAATGATGACAAACTTGGGCCATCGTGGAAACTTATGAACAAATACATACCTTGAAATATATGGGACTTTCCAAATATGGAAGATGATGATACTACAACAACATCGAATGACGTCCCTATTTTGCAAGAGGCACACTCTTCGACATTCCAACTATAGGTTGAGCTTCCAGAGTTGGACAATATTAGATTTCAGTGGGATGATGTTGAACTAGCTGAAGTCAACAATATTGATGAATTAATTCATGAATCTAATGTTGAAATGCAAGATGACTTTCTAGTTGATGATGACGAATTTGAGGATGACAAACTAGAGGCATATGATGATGAAGAGATTGAAATTTTTGATAGTGATACAAGTTCAGAGGAAAATAATAACATATCTGATGACGAGGTTTAAATGGTCTTTTGTAGTGATTTTGTACTAATGAAAACTCTAGATTGTTTATTTTAAGTTGGCATAAAATTAAATTCTAAAATTTGCTAAATGATTTCTTTGTAGGATGTCTAGTGTAGGTAGCACACCTCATAGTTCTAGGTTGAGTAGTGATGGATTTGACCCCAAAGGAAAGAGGGTCAAGGAAGAGACGAGAGGCATTTCGATTGAGAAGGAGCTTAGATGAGTGAAAGTCGCCAAGTTGAAGGTGCAACATGACGAGCGGATGGGAAAGCCAATTTTGAAGCATGGCAAGATGCTCTTGAACTTTCTTGCTAAATTAGTTCGAGACACGATACCAACGTCCACTCTCACTTGGAAAGGTGTCAAGAAGGAGGAATTAGACCTCATTTTTGAGCGACTAGATATAAGTGTTTTAAATTTAATTTATTTTTGCATCCAATATTTAATTCAAATAACATTATGTATATTAATTAATTGTTAATTACTGATAATCAGATAACGTTTGACTATCCTCAAGAAAATGTCATCTTTATGGACTCCATTGGACAGTCCATGATGCACTATTTGAGAGACTGGAGGAACAACATAAAGGTGCATTTCATCGCAGTCAGTGGGATGGAGGCTTTGGCTACAGTCAAGGCCAAACCGTACAAAAATGTTCCTGAGGACCACTAGAAGATTTTATGCGATCATTTTGTGTCTCAGGATTTTGAGGTTATATATTTTTCCAAAAGCCTCAGTCAATATTAATTATTTTGTTATTACTTGAATAACTAAGATTTTATTTAATTTTTTCCTAGAAAGCTTCTTCTCAAAATTCTAAGAATAGGTCAAAGTAGTTATATACTCCTGGTTAAAAGTCATTGTCTATTATAGGCCATATACATAAGGGGGTAAGACAACCTACAAAATTTCAATTTCTTACTATATTCACTGTTAATTACATATTTCTTAACAATAGTAAATTTGTTAGGGCAATCTAGAGATTAGAGAGCTTATGAGTCTAATTGACGGCTTCGAGGAAAAATATTTCAAGAACAACAACCGGAAGAATGAGTACACTCAACAAAACTATATAAGTATTTCTTTATGTTTATTATTTCCCAATTAATAGAAATGTATTTTTTTAGAAATTAACATAACTTTTATTTTAGTGATAGGCTGAGATGGTTGCTTCGAGGGAGGAGGCACTGACTCAAGCTCAGGCTCAAGCTCATGAGATAGTAGACCCAGTGGACCCAGCGTTATCAGCTGAGTCTGTTGTGAGCCCTATTGCAATTGATGAGTATGCCATCATAACTCAGCCCCTTGGTACTCGTTCGAGGTGGCAAAAGGGAGTAGGCTCGCTCCCTCAGTTGAAGAGTGTTGGAGGTCCCAAGGCTACTAGCATAATCAATGTTGCCGTCGTGCAGTGCGACCATGTAGGGACGATTGCCAACTTGAAGCAATAGTTGGCCGAGAAGGATACAGATCATCAATGCAAGCTAGAAGAGATGAGACTCAGCATCGCCTCGATGATCCACAATGGCTATTTCAGTCACTAGTAGTTCAGTTGGGCAATAATGGTCTGAACATTCAGTTGTCACCTCCGACCCAGCCACCGCCACCTCTTCCATCCTAGTAACTTGTTTTTTTTCATTTGTGTCTTTTAATTGTGTAATTTACTTACCTTTTATAAATACTTTTGTATTGAATACTATTTCTGTTTAATATACTTAGTTTTATTATTTAGGAATTTGTATTTAATCTCTTTTATTATTTAATTTTATTACAATTTTTAATATTTGTTAATTTTAAATCATTTTAATTTTTTTTACTATGGTATTTTTTGGCGATGTGTTTGCAAAACACGTTGGCAAATGTCACCATCATGAAGGCATTTCCCGACGATAAAATGCGTCAGTAAAGGTCAAAATTTCCTGACGAGTGAGTGCGTCGGCAAAGGTCGAGCTAATCTAAAGCTTTGGCGACGTGCTAGGTGTAAATTGTCAGAAAAAAGTTGTGCAATTTTTGAAATTTGATTAGTTTTTTCTTAACGCTATACCTTGTGTGACTCTTGTAATGTGCCAGCAAAAAGTATCTTTTATGACGGAGTGGCGTACTATGTCGGGAATATCCTTTTGCCGACACACTTTTGTCGACATTCGTTGCCGATGAAATTTTGCATCGCAAAACTTATTAACATTTGGCGACGCATTTTTTATACCTTAACCGACGCTTGAATCTGTCCCCAAAAGTGATGACTCTTGTAGGGAGATAAGGGACTAGCGGCAGGAGATGGAGAGGTTGAGGATAGGGGCAACGACGTCATCTTGGGCGGCGTGGGAGGTGGAAAAGAGGGTTTCGGCCAGATAGGGAACAACACCAACATCAACTATGAGAAAGTGGCTCTCGGCATCGTACCTGGTTATGAGGCAGATCTTGCTCAGGGCCTTAGAGCGTGTCT
Organism: Parasponia andersonii; assembly: GCA_002914805.1. Lineage (NCBI taxonomy): Eukaryota > Viridiplantae > Streptophyta > Magnoliopsida > Rosales > Cannabaceae > Trema > Trema andersonii. Next base: position 652,285 of record JXTB01000175.1, read on the forward strand.
ATTCAGACACTGAGCTCAGCTTCCCAAGCAAGATTGGAATCATTCGTCGCCTCACCTCCATTATTTTCGAGTTGAGTTTCTGAGTTTGAGATAAGGATTTGATGAAAGAAAGAAAATTAAAATGCTCTAATATGACAATAGACATAGAGAAGAAAGATGGTATTTTGCCTGTACTTGCCATTGGCGAAGCTCCACAAAGTTTTTCATAGAGAGAAACAATTTGGGGACGAAGGAGAATCTAGAAAGAAAAAAAGCAAGGGTCGAGCTCGAAGAGATAGAGGATTGTGAGGATGAAGTGAAATTGTTTGAGACGGTTTTTGTCCTCTTTTTCTTGTAGGTAAATTGTAAAAGTAGTTCTAATAATTTTAGATAAAGGATAGAAAAGTTAAAATTTTAAAAAAGAGCATATACTTACACAAAATGTTTAAAAGGGGTATTCCATGTAGTTTTCTCAATAAACTTTAGAAATTTTAGCCCACGAAAATACCCACTAAAATAGTGAGTATTGATGGAGGTTTTATCAACAATAAATTTAGAAAAAATTAAGAGATATGACTTGTGTGAATTGGGTTATTAATCAAAGCAAATAAAGAGAGAGGATTTTATAGTGGTTCAGCCCCAAAAAAGAGGAGCTTACGTCCACTGTTTTTCATTATTTTATGGAGGATTACAAGCACTCAAAGTTACAATGTCTCGTCTGGAAATCTCTCTCAAATTGGGAGTCGGAATTTCGAAGTCTGAAAATTGGAAAATTGGAAAAATTCAAATCCCCCGTCTGGAACATTGAGTCCCCTTTATATAGGTGAGGGTAACCCAATGTTCCTAATTGTGAAAACGGATAACTATACAATCGGGTAATACAATTCGAGTAACAACATAATTGGATAACCCCTCAAAATGGGTAACTGGTCGATCATAAATAGGAGACTTCTGTTTCCCTTTCCTTGCAGGTCTCCTGTTTGACGAAGCATAGACTTGTTTCCCTTTTCTTTCAGAAGAGGTTGCTCATAACCTATACAGAGAAGGTCGCACATAACTTATGCAAAAGAGGTCACACGACTACACAGAGGAGGTTGTAACCTAAGCGGAGGAGGTCACATATAGCCTAAGTGGAAGAAGTCGCATGTAACCTAAGCGGAAGAGGTCGCATGTAACCTAACCCTTATGCGACCTAACATAGGATTTTAGACCGCACAACAATTGCCCCCCAGCTCCATTAGTTCTTTAGGACAAAATGGAGCTTTCTTTTAACGTGCGATCTTAAAAAAAACGATGTCATGACCTAGACTTGAGATCTTTGAAGAGTCGAAGAGTCGCCAGATTTCAAATCCCATCTCTCAAGATCACGTGTTTCTCTTTCTGACAGATGGAAACGTGTAGCCTTTTTTAAGAAAGATAGCAAAACTCGAGGAAGCCTAATGATACCAACCGTCGTTTTTAAACCTAATCTTTTCAAATTTTAAACAATTTTGATTTTTCGGAAAGAATCAAATCCCGCGTAAACTTCGGCCTTCAGATCTAAAAATCAAATTCCTTGATCTACGGCTATCATTTAACGGTGCTTGGAGTATAAATATCGGAAACCCATTTGTTTCTATTCTATTTCACTGTTTCCATCTTTTCTCAGAAAATATCGAAGCTTCAGAGAACCCTAAAACGCCGTTTCGTCCTTCAGCACGCACAATCACAGTTTCTTCTCCGACGAAGTTCAAACCATCTCAATCCCTCCGCTCTGAAGAAAGGTTTGTTCATTTCTTCTCTTATTTCTTCTGTTCTTGAAAAAATAATTTCAATTTTTAGGAATAGAAACTCATCCCACATTGAAGTGAAATGAGAATTATTTTTTATCCCCCTTTTTCAGTCCGTAGGGTAGACTTACTAGATAATAACCAGAAACGAACTTGTGAAAAGAATTTTTAGGGTTTGATACCCTATTTTATTTCCCAACAAACTACTCGAACATTTATTTTCTGACGAACTGCTCGAACAATTTTTACGAATCTATAGACCTCTTAGGAATGAGCTTGCTTGTTAGTACAATCCTAGGATGAATACCCAAAGTGCTGGCATAGTGAGAATCCTCAATGCATAAATCCCTGCGTATTTCTTTTCAGATGTCTAGTAGTGATGAATTTAGGGAAGGGAATGCATTTTCTGGAAATTCTGACTCGAGTGTTAGTTCCATAAACCTTGAAGATTACCTCGAGCCGGAACCTGAAGTAGAAATAACAGGGGTCAGGCGAAGTAGTCCTCGCATTAGGCGATCTCCCACAAGACCAGTAGCCTCAACATATCAGGGATGCCCCTGCATTCTCATCAGGCTATCAGTATATAGAGGGGAATTGGTCATGTACCAATATAAGAACGAGCTGCTCATCAAAAAAACTCAGTAAAATCGCGAGTAGTTATAAGATCGCCATACCCCTTCGTCTACCCATGGAATTTAACCGACCACATACTCCCCCACATGGACTCGCTTCTTTTTCTGAGGTAGTCCTTAATTGTGGCATGCATCTCCCACTCCATCCGTATATAAAATCGATTATTGATTACTATAGGGTCATGCCTTTTCAATTGACCCCTAATATCTATAGATATATGGTAGGTTTGTATATACTATACCATAAATTAGGTTTAGAAACCCCTTCACCTGAAGAATTCGCTTGGTTCTACCAAGTTAAATCAAACCCGTCAGATCTTGGCTTCTTCTATGCGAGCAAATGGTCGAACCAGGCAATAAAAACGATCTACAGGGTTTGCAACAACATGGGAAAGTGGAAAAATCCATTTTTCCATTTTGACTATGCGGCTAACGGCTTCTTTCAGAATCCTGGTAGGTAGTCTTCCAATTTATCACCTTTTTTTCCATGTTTACTTTTATACTGATCGCATTCGAATGTCATCGCAGATAACAGGGATCGACCCGGACTTTCCAGGGAACAGCTCGCAAGGGTATATAAAATCAACGACCTTCCAATTGAGAAATTTAATTGGAAGGTACTAGGTACTTCAAATAACCTGGTCGCTTGCGGTCTGCTTCCAAAGGGAGCCGCATTCCCAGACCCCCCGGTTCTTTCATCTAAGCCATTGAGCTCAAAGAAAAAGCTAAGGAAAAGGACGGATTTAGGTGCCTCGTCTTCAAGAATTAGAAAACGAAAAGCACCAGCCACCCCTCCACCCTCAGAACCTTCATCTCCAGAGACAGTGTCACCACCAGCTCCACAAGAAGAAGGTAATTACACATTCATTCTAATTACCCTTATACTAGATCTCCTCGCTCACTAACATATCTATACAGAGATGGTCATTGGTAGCGATTTGCGAGCACCACCTTCAACTCTCGGGTCCATGGCAAAAACCAAAACACCCGAGAGTACCCCGCCATCGAAAGGGAAGGAGAAGGTCGACAGCTCGAAGAAAAGAAAAGTTGCCTTCGAGGACTTCCTAGCAAGCTCGCCTCCACCACAGCCTTAGCCAACGAGTCATCCTGAACCACCCACCGAGGCTGCCACTTCTTCAGAACCGATCTTGGCAGATAAGGGTGAAGAGTTCTTCGCACTCCTCAACCAATTACCAGAGAAGGCTGGTATGAGCGCAGCCTTCATTGATCACTTCACATCTGAGAAAGGTTGGGAGCGGATGAAGCGACGTTCTGCCAAGGTCACTTTTGGATCTGCGATGAGGATGCTGGCCAATGTAAGCTTTTCTATCTTCTCCTCGAATGTATTCTCTTGGTGTTAACAAAGATTTTTTTTTTTTTTAGACTGCGGCTGCTGCTGTCCTGATGCACGACCCAGTTCTCGAATGCTTGGAGAAGGCTGAAAAAGTTGAAGAGATAACGCAAGCGTTCGAGAACTCAGAGAAGGCTCGGGAAGAGGAGAGAACGGCCTTCAACTTGGAGAAGCAGCAGATGCTCGAGGACCTGGCCAAGAAGAAACTCGCCAAGGAGAATCTCAAGGAGAAAGTCAAAGAGCTCGAGAAGGTCATTTCTGAGCATCCGGATTGCATGAGGGAAGCGACCACTGAGGCAGTTCACAAAGCTATCGAGGAGTTCAAGGTGACTGAAGTCAAAGAACTCGAAGATAAAGCTAGTCATATCGCCTCGTCGACCATCATTTTCAATATTTTCTACGAGCATCCGGATTTTGACTTCTCCATCCTTGGCGAGGACGTGGTCGAGCTCGTGCAAAGTTGGAGGGAGGATACCGCCAAAGCTGGGGATGGCGGCGCGAACCCTTCTGCATAACTTTCTTTTTTTTTATTATTTTTAGAACAATGCGGGCTTGGTCATGTATGGGTGACTTTCTTTTAATAAATATTATTATTTTTCCTTATATGCTCCTGCAAAACAATGAAAACACAACAGTAATTTTAACTAAGTAGTCAATCACAGGTGATTGATCAGTACGCATTTAGCGATTTGAATCCGACTAACTTAAAACGAGTTTTAAGTGTTAGGATAGGTTAGGTCGCTTAAGAAAACAGTCAATACGAGTGATGCAAACTCTAACTGTATTTCAAAAGTTCCATGTCAAAATAAAACATAGCAATATATCACTTCGAACAATGAACATTTTGCTTAGTTACTTTTCTGTTCGAGGAGGGAAATTGTGTAATACGACATACTGAGGCATGAAGCGAGGAGAAAATCCTAGGATTTTAAGGAGATTCAGATACTTCGATGATCTAAAACCCCTGTCTCCTCTAAATGGATGTTTGCATAGTCCCTTAGGAAACCAGTAGGAGATAACATTCTGATCCCACTGCCCCCCGAATTTTATGGTGTCCAAAAACTACCATAAAACTATAAAAGACGATCGGAAACGAGTCGAAGTAATAGCCGAAGAAGTATTATTAACGAATATTAATAAAAAAGATACAGTAGGCTGTTGAAGATAACATGAAGATTTATTGATAATAACGACAAAGTTGTTCTGCATTCCAAGCATGCTCGATCTTTTGTCCACCGATGCGAGCTAGGTTATATGTCCCAGGTCGAATGATGTTATCAATAACATAAGGCCCTTCCCAAGAAGGCCCAAATACACCAGCTCCATGTTCTTTATTATTAGGTAGAACTCATCGACGGACAAGATCTCCAACTTCAAAATGTCTATCTTTGACTTTGAAGTTATAATAACGAGCAGTGCGTCATTGATATGATGCAATTCGGAGCTGAGATTGTTCACGCCATTCTTCTAAAAGATCGAGATCAATTCTCAGTAATACATCATTCTGATTTTGCTCATAAACAGATCGCCGCAGGGAGCCCGCACCAATTTCAACAGGGATCATCGCCTCATATCCATAAGCCAAAGAGAATGGACTCTCTCCAGTAGTGGTTCGTTGCGTGGTGTGATAAGCCCATAAAACTTCTGGAAGTACTTCTGGCCAAGCTCCTTTATGCTCCTCCAGGTTTGTCTTTATATTCTGCTTGAGTATTTTGTTTATCACTTTGACCTGCCCATTGGCTTGCGGATGAACAACAGTGGAGAAACTCTTCTTGATGCCCAAGTTATTGCAGAATTCACGGAACTCTCACAGTCGAATTGCTTTCCATTATCAGAAATTATGGTATGCAGTATACCATAACGGCAGATTATAGATTTGTAAACAAATTCTATCATCTTCTTCACGGAGATGGTGCTCAAGGCCTCGGCTTCCGTCAATTTTGTAAAATAATCGACTGCGACCACTGCATACTTCAAACCACCTCGCGCTAATGGCAGCATCTCGATAATATCAATTCCCCACACAGCAAAGGGCCATGGACTAGTCATTGAAGTTAAAGGAACATGTGGTTTTCTAGGAATGGTCATAAATCGTTGACATTTGTCACATCTCCTAGAAAATTCCAATGTATCTTTCTTCATAGTTGGCCAAAAGTACCATTGTCAAAGAATCTTGTTTGCAAGCGCTTGCCTCCCAGAATGATTTCCATATATTCCTTCGTGAATTTCCCTCATAATATAGCGTGCTTTTTCATCATTGATGCACAATAATAATGGCGAGCTGAAACTCCTTCAATAAAGCTATCCATCCTGGATGATATAGCGAGCTACTTTCATGCAAAGCCGCCTTGCATCGTCTTTATTCTCAAGGAGATCGCCATTTTGTATATATCGCATTATGGGATCCATCCACGATGGTTCTTCATCAACCGGCATAATTACTTGGGGTTCGATCTCGATGCTTGGTGATATAAGAAATTCAACAGGAACTACCTTCAACAATTCTGCATCTTTCGTCGAAGCGAGCTTAGCAAGCGCATCTGCCCGGGTATTTTTAATGTGAGGAAGAAGCTGAATGTCATAAATATCGAACGTTAAGAACAATTGCTGCACCTTCTCCAAATAGGACATCATTCTCTCTCCTCTCACTTGATAATCGCCCTTAACTTGACATACGACCAGCTGGGAGTCACTATACACTTTAATTATTTCGACCTTCATTTCCTGTGCGAGCTTTAGCCCAGCTATCAATGCTTCGTATTCGGCCTTATTATTCGACGCTGGGAATTTGAAGCGAAGCGCATAATGAATGTTGTGCCCTTCAGGACTGATTAAAACTATGCCCACACCTGCTCCATTTTCATTCGATGTCCCGTCAACATAAAGCTTCCACAACTTTGATGTATCTGAGGCGGGTTTTTCGAGTACTCCCGTGGGAAGTAAACGTCGTATGTAAATTCTGCAATAAAATCTGCGAGGGCCTGACCCTTTATAGCAGTGCAAGGTTGAAAATTGATGTCAAATTGACTCAATTCAACAGCCCACTTAAGCAGCCGTCCTGACGCCTCAGGTTTTTGTAAGACCTGTTTCAACGGGAAATTCGTGAAAACCTGGATGGAGTGAGCATGGAAGTAAGGTCGAAGCTTTTTTGATGCAATGACGAGTGTCAGCGCCAATTTTTCCATCTCTGGATATCTGGTTTCAGCATCAAGTAATCTTTTACTTACATAATACACAGGTCGCTGAATATTTACCTCCTTGCGAATTAATGCGGCACTCATCGCATACTTAGAAACAGCGAGATATAGGCATAATTCTTCTCCCGGATTTGGCTTTGACAAGAGTGGAGGAGAACCCAAGTGGTTTTTCAATTCTTGGAATGCCTGCTCGCATTTCTCCGTCCACTCGAACATTTTTGATCCCTTTAACACCTCAAAGAAAGGTTGGCATTTATCGGTTGATCTGGATACAAACTGACTCAGAGTAGCTACTCTTCCTGCTAAGCTTTGCACATCCTTGGGTTTACGAGGAGATTGCATATCAATCAACGCTTGTATCTTCTGAGGATTTGCTTCGATCCCTCGCTGGTTGATCATAAAACCCAGAAATTTTCCAAATCCTACTCCGAATGCACACTTCTGGGGATTTAGCTTCATCTGGTATCTCCGGAGGATTTTGAACATCTCATCAAGGTGCTTGATGTGATCTTCAGCTTTCTCCGATTTGACTAGCATATCATCGACGTATACCTCCATTGTCTTACCAATTTGCTTTGCAAACATCATATTGACAAGACGTTGGTAGGTTGCTCCCGCATTGATAAGTCCGAAGGGCATCTTTTTATAACAGTAAAACCCTCGATCAGTGATGAACGAGGTATGTTCCTCATCTAGCTCGTACATGGGGATTTGGTTATATCCTGAATATGCGTCCATGAAACTCAAAAGTTCATGCCCCGACGTCGCATCTACAAGTTGGTCAATTCTCGGAAGAGGAAAGCTGTCTTTAGGACATGCTTTGTTGAGATCGGTGAAATCAATACACGTCCTCCACTTCCTATTAGGTATTTTCACCAAAACCAGGTTTGCAAGCTAGTCAGGGTAGAAAGACTCTCTTATGAACCCAATTTCGAGCAGCTTCTCCACCTCTTCTTTTAACGCAACGTAGCGTTCTGGATTTATGGCCCTTCTTTTCCGTCGTACAGGCTTCTTTGTCGGATCTATGTTAAGACGGTGGGATATGATCCTTGAATCAATCCCTACCATATCCGAACGCTGCCATGCGAAGACATCCAAATTAGACTTCAGAAAAGCGACCAATAAAGCTCGCACAGGTCCTTGAACCTCCGTTCCAATCTTTAAAGTCCCGGAAGATAGGTCGAATGATAAATCCTCCAGATCTTCAATGGGTCCAGTTCTGACCTCTTCATCTATTTCTCAAGGATCGAAGTCTTCGCTGGTCGTTTCGATTGACGCTTTCACTGACGATTCGACTGACGCTTTATCTGACGATCTGACTGGAGCTTCGTTCACTGCCTCGACTGACGCTTTGTCCGCTGCCACAACTGACGCTTTGCCTGCTGCCACGACTGACGCTTTGTCCGGCAGGTAGACCATCATTGTACGAGATGTCGTATCCTTTGCTGCAAGTTTTAGCGAGTTGTTATAACATGTCCTCGCATCATATTGATTTCCTCGCACCTCGCCTACCCCGTGTTAGGTCGGGAACTTCATTGTTAGATGGTAGATCGAGGTGACAGTTCGAAGTTCCCTTAATGTCGGTTTTCCCAGCACAGCATTGAAGGCAGAGGGGCAATCTACCACCAAAAACTGGGTCATTATCGATGAAACCCTTGGAAAGGTCCCAACGCTGACCATCAGTTCAATCATACCCATAGGCATCAGGCTGTCACCAGTGAAACCATAGAGTGGAGTGGTGGCAGGCTTCAGGTCGCTCTCATTCAACCCCATCTTATTAAAGGCGTCGAAGTACAGGATGTCCACAGCACTCCCGTTATCGACCAATACTCACCACAACTGTGTGCTTCCACAGTTAATTTTTATGACCAGCACGTCATTATGCGGATAATAGACCTCCCTTGCATCCTGCTCTGTGAAGGTAATGTCCATATCCGGTACTCGTTGAAGCTTGCGTGGTCACTGCTCAAGATGCATGACGTTGGTTAACGGCTGCTATCGAGCTTCTCGCGCATACCTGTCCTGTGCTCTCTTGGAATCTCCTCCAACATGCGGTCCTCCGAAAATAGTTCGCACCTCGAGCTGAATTTCTGGAGGTCACTGTTCGTCTTCTTCTCGCCTTTCATCGTTCTGCCTGGTGTACTACCGCAATCGCCCCTCTCTAATCAGCCTTTCAATTTCATCCTTCAGGGCAAAGCAATTATTAGTATCATGCCCAATATCATTGTGATATCGGCAAAAATTGTTGGGGTCGCACTTTGTCCTGTCCCGCTTCATCGGTTCTGGTTGTCGGAATCGCTCCTTCTGGTTTATGACCAAATAGATATGATCTATGGGCACGTTTAATTCAGTATGATTGTTAAACCTCATGGGAGCTCTTGAAATCTCCTGCCTTTTGGGTCTAGGCTGATTCTCATTCGTCTGTTCATTATTCCTCTTGTTTTTCTTATTACCGTTTTTGTTGGTAATGACCGCATCTTTAGTCGCATCTTTCCTTCCTTCTTTTTTAGTCTTTTGAAGATTCTCGCGCGAAGATTCTAACCTCAGATGCCGACCAACTCTTCGGTAGAAGTCTTCAAGAGTTCTATACTCTCGCTTAAGTAATTCCTCCCAGAGTTTAGTTTCTGGTCGCACCCCAGCCATCATGAGAGTTAGAACTCCTTCTTCAGGTGGGCTGTTGACCTTTGCTAACTCTGAAGTGAATCGATTGAGATAAGACCGTAGAGTCTCCTCTGGACCTTGTCGGATTGCAGACAAACTAACAAGTGGAACAATGAAATTCTTTGCAGCTTTAAACTGTCTCAAGAACACCGTCTGTAATTGTTTCCAGTACGAAATTGAGCCGGATTTGAGTCCTCGGAACCACTTCTTCGCTGCTCCCGAGAGAGTTACAGTGAAACATCTGCAACATGCATGATCACTAACCCGATGTAGTTCCATCAAGTCATTGAAGTGATCTATATGGTCCTGTGGATCAGTTTTCCCATCAAAAGTGTTAATGGTGGGAAGTCTGAATCCAGTGGGAAGGGCTGCAGCTCGAACTTCCTCACTGAATGGCAACTGACGATACCCATCAGCGAGCTCATTGTCCCAATCAGCAAGTGCGTCTAACGCGATCCTTAAATTGTGAACATCGACGTTCAGAGGGAAAGCATCATCCCTCGCTGGTGGCACAGGCGGCCTTCGTTCATTATCCTGATGCATGGCGGGTTGGTCAGGTAGAGTCTTCTGCGATCTGTGAGAGGAATCCAGTGAAATAGTGCGACGAGACCGACTTTGGTCATTATGATGCGATACAGATCGATCATGACTACGTCGTCGCTCCAAATACTATCTTAGATCTGCAGGATCTTGTCTCGACTCTCTGCTGATTCTTTCGAAGACGCTTCTCGATGGTCATCCTTGTTCGCCGCTCAAGTGATCTTGACTATTAGTGGATTTATGAGAAGATTGTACACGATCACGGTTCATACTTGAACTCTCTATACCATATTCTGGAGGCAAGTTTGTGACCTTACCTTTTCCTTTGGATTAACTTTTACTTTGGAGATGCGATCTTCATGATGCTCTTGCTGAGTTCTTGGCTGGCCGCATCTTCTCGTCTCTAGGATCTGTATTCCTTTCTCAGGTAATTGAGCAGGACATTCTTTCGGACGTTCGTGTTGTGGTGGGGTCACCATCTGTCCTTCAGCAAGTCGTCGCAGGGTGTCATTGATCTGGTTGGTGACTTGCTGAAGGTTCACCAGTGTCTCGTCCATATGATCCTGTCTCTGGGAAAGGTTTTCTGTTGCGGTCATAGTAGGCTGATCCTGAGCAGGGTCTGCCTGTGTAGCAGCAGTGCTTTGAGGTTGGTTTTGGCTAGTTCCGGTGACTCTAGTAGTATTTCTAGTGTTTGCCATTATTTAAAAAATGGAATTTGACAAACTTTTCCACCAGAATAGCCCTCCTTCTAGCGCCAATTATTGATGGAGGTTTTATCAACAATAAATTTAGAAAAACTTAAGAGATGTGACTTGTGTGAATTGGATCATTAATCAAAGAAAATAAAGAGAGAAGATTTTATAGTAGTTCAGCCCCAAAAAAGATGAACTTACATCCACTGTTTTTCACTATTTTATGGAGGATTACAAGCACTCAAAGTTACAATATCTCGTCTGGAAATCTCTATCAAATTGAGAGTCAGAATTTTGAAGTCTGAAAATTGGGAAATTGGAAAAATTCGAATCCCCCGTCTGGAACATTGAGTCCCCTTTATATAGATGAAGGTAACCCAATATTCCTAATTGTGAAAACGGGTAACTATACAATCGGGTAATACAATTCGAGTAACAACATAATTGGATAACCCCTCAAAATGGGTAACTGGTCGATCATAAATAGGAGACTTTTGTTTCCCTTTCCTTGCAGGTTTCCTGTTTGACGAAGCATAGACTTGTTTCCCTTTTCTTTCGGAAGAGGTCGCTCACAACCTATATAGAAAAGATCGCACATAACTTATGCAAAAGAGGTCACACGACTACACGGAGGAGGTCGCATGTAACTTAAGCGGAGGAGGTTGCATATAACCTAAGCGGAAGAGGTCGCATGTAACCTAACCCTTATGCGACCTAACATAGGATTTTAGATCGTACAACAGTGAGCATTATATGCTCTATTGTGATTAGTAAAGTCATCGCCGTAGGTCGAACTCTATTTTTTTTTTAAAAACAAGGGTCACTAAATTAATGAGAATTTTAATTAAAAATGTACAGAGCTATTAATTTATGGAAACCGACAAAATTAATTTCTGCATAAATGAAAAAAATAATTTAAAATTAATAGCTCTATTAACGACGATTGTCATCGCAACTAATGTGAACAGTTTTCTCTGGGCTTAGTTTTTACTATACACCGTAACTAATCTTTAAGAAAATTGCCACTTTCTAAAAGTTTCTTTTTATTAAAATACCAGTAATTATTATATTAACTAGGAGCATAATTTGAACGAGTGGTAATCAGTAAATAATAGTATTTATAACTAGTAGATAACTAATAACTAGTAACCATTGACTAATTTTTAAACACTAATAACTAGTAACCATTTATAAAAATGGCAGTTTTCTAAAACTATCTTAGAAGTGGCATTATTCTAAAAACTAGGCATGAGATTGTGATAAAAAATAATAAAAACGCAATATGTTTTTGTACTTTTTTTTGTAAGTAATAATGTTAGAAACTCTCTTTGTTATAAAGATTTCAGTACTATAATTCGGGAAAATATTTGGGTTAATGTAAAATTATTGATAAATGAGTTTTCTATATCCTGTACTTAGTTGGTTCTCCGGAATGAGAATGTAATCTACGGCAATCCATAACTCTCAGAACGTAATTTGCAAAATGCATCAAGATAATGTTTTCGACTCCTAATTTGTTAAGGAAAGTGAATGAAGAGATGGTTGAAGGATTAACGCATATTGAAAAGTAATTTTTTTTTTCTATTTCTACAGTGATGTTTTGAACTCAATCTAAATAAGTAGGTTCGTACTTGTTTAGAGAGACTTCTTCTTGGCATATACCGAATAGTTGCAGCTCTTTAACGAGGGTTTAAGAACCGGATGCATACACAGTACACAAGAAGTGGGGGATATGTTGATGATTATGATAGTGCACAACAAAATATCCCAATTGAACTAGATGTTGATGCTTGCCAAAAATGGACCAATTTTTGTTTCTATTACCTTAATAATTATCTATTTAAATGAGCGTGATGATTATGATAGTGCACAACAAAATGTCCCAATTGAACTAGATGTTGATGCTTGCCAAAAATGCATCAATTTTTGTTTCTATTACTTTAATGATGACGGAGGTTTTGTAAAAAACAAATTTAAGAAATTTGCAAGATGTAGTTTGTGTGTGAAAAGAGTTGATAAATCAAAGCGAATAAGGAGACAAGAATTTTATAATAGTTCAGCTCCAAAAAAGATGAGCCTACGTCTACTGTTCTTCACTATTTTCTGGAGAATTTCAAGAGTTTATTTAAGTCTCGAGGTGAGAATAGAGAGAGAATTACAGAATATAGTAAAGTGTTTTTTTTATAACAACACTGAGCTCCCTTCATATAGGTGAGGGTGGCTCAATATTTTCCGATTGTGAAAATGTATAAGTGTGTAATCAGAAAATACAATTCGAGTAACAATATAATTGGGTAATAACTTAAATAAAATGTTTGGTCAATCTCTATTCAGAAACTTATTTCCCTTTCTTTGTAAATTATCCGTTTGATAAAGCTTGATCTAGTTTTCTTTTCATACTGGTTGTACTTAACTCATTTGGAAGAGGTCACACTTCGATCAGAAAAATTCACATGCGTCCTGACGCGTTCAACTCGGTTGCTAACTTTCCTTTTTTAGCATTGACCAACATATAGATTTTAGACCGCACAACAATTGCCCCCTAGCTCCATTAGTTCTTTAGGACAAAATGGGGCTTTCTTCTCTTATAAGTGCAAGCTTAAGAATGCGACATTATGAAGTTATCTTGAAACCCTTGAAGAGTCACCAATTCTTAAATCCTATCTTTCCAAAACTACGCGTACTTTTTCCTGACAGATGCAACTATGTGTCACTTTTTCTTAGGAGATTAGCAAAGCTCGAGGAGACTTTTTCATTTTTTGAGCAGACGCGATGATAGCAATGACGTCAGCTGTTGTTTCAAATCGAGAAGTTTCAATCCAAGACTCTTCATATTTCAAAAAATATTCATTTAATCCAAAAATTAAATACCTTGATCTACGGCTGTGATTTGAAGATGCTTGAAATATATATCAAGAATCCATCTATCTTCTTCTTCTTTCATTTTTTCTGAAATCCAAAACGTCCATAAGATAGAAATCCTCTTGATGCCCTTTTTCGCTCTTCAGCTTACCCAAACTCACCATCTTCTCCGGCAAAGTCATCACCAAAATCCCTCACGTAACATCTCGTTTTTTCAGTCTTCAAAAAAGGCTTACATTCTCTTTCTCTTTTTTATTTAAAGAATCATTGTTCTTCGATTTTAATAGGACCAGAGAACTCTTATCTTATTTAGAATGAACTATGAATCACACAGAGCTTATTTTTAGAAATAGAAAGATGAACCGTAGAGCATAAATAATCTGAACATAAACCCATCCTCATATTCAGATGAACTAAAAATGGGCATATCTCAGAATTTCTCTATGAATTTAACGAATAAATTACTTTTAGACGATTGATAGACGAACCCATAGGAGAAATCTAAGATTTGAAATCTTGACATTCGAAAACCAAAACTAGTTATAGAATTAATAAATCGAGTGACGAATTATGGAAGAGTTCCTCGAACAATTTTAGACGAACCCAAAGATTGATTAGAAGAAATTCGTTGAACAGCTTGTTGTCGGTGCATTCCTAAGGTTTGCAGCCCCAAATTGCTCGCATATAGTGAGTATACCTGATGCTCGCATAGGACTAAATACATCCCATGTTTCTCTTTCAAATGTCTAGTAGCAAGGAACTTAAGGAAAGGAATGTGTTCTCAGAGGAATCATCATTGTCCAATGCAAGCACTAGCTCTATAGATCTCGATGACTATCTTGAGCCACAACCTGAAGTAGAAATAACTAGGACCAGGCAAAGTAGTCCTCGCATAGGCGACCTCCCTCTAATGGCCTCAGCACATTAGGGATGCCCCTATATTTGTAAGGGGATATAACTACGTAGAAGGAGACTGATCATGTACCGATATAAAGACGAGCTATATAACAAACAAGCTCGAAAAGATTGTATGCGATTACAAAATCGATGTCCCCTTTGCCTACCCACAGGGTTCAATCGACCACACACACCTCCTCGTGGAACCGCCTCATTCTCAGACGCAGTTCTTAGATGTAGTGTCCACCTCCCACTTCATCTATATATCAAATCGATCATCAATTATTATGGAGTTGTCCCCTTTCAACTAACCCCAAATACATATAGATATATGGTAGGTTTGTACATATTATACCATAAATTAGGTCTAGAATCCTTCACACCTAAAAAGTTCGCTTGGTTTTACCAAGTGAAGTCGAACCCATCAGATTTTGACTTCTTCTATGCGAGCAAGTGGTCGAATTAAGCAATAAAAACCATCCATAGAGTTCGCAATAACATGAGAAAATGGAAAAATCTATTTTTTCACTTTGACTATGTGGATAATGGTTTCTTTCAAAACCTGGTAGGTAACTTTCATCTTGTAGCTTACTCCACATAAATATATCAATCTGATCACATTCGTATATCATCGCAGATAACAAGAAGCGTCCAAGACTCTACAAAGAGCGGTTCACAAGAGTATAATAAACAAACGACCTTCCAATCGAAGAATTTGATTGGAAGAAGCATGGGAAAACCAAAAACCTAGTCGCTTACGGATTTTTCCCAAAGGGAGCCATTCTTCCATACTCTGCCAACCGTCCAAGTAAACCCTCGAGCTTAAAGAAGAACCAGAAGAAACAAAAAGAAGTGGGTGCCTCATCTTCTAAACCTAGGAAATGAAAAATTACCTGCCTCTCGTACTGTCCCAGAATCACCATCTCCAGAAGCTCTATCGCCACCAATTTCTCAGCAGCAAGAAGGTAATTTTTCTACTGTTCCTTCTCTTTGTCGCATTACATATCTTGCATGCTAACTAATCATATTTATAAAGAAATGACAATCGGCAGTGGACTGTGAGCACCCCTTCAACAATGGGGCCAATGGCAAAGTCTAAGACACCAGACAGTACACCTCCCTTCTTGATGAAGGAGAAAGAGAAGATCGACACCTTAATAAAGCAAAAAGTCACCTTCGAGGATGTCCTAATAAGCTCATCTCCTCCTCAGCCTACTAAAATTGCGAGCCAGCCTGAACCATCGAAGGAAACAGCCACTTCTTCCAGGGGACCGAGCCAGGCCAACAAGGACGAGGAGTTTCTCATACTCCTTCACCAACTACCAGAAAAACTAGCTTGAGCACGACCTTCATCGACCATTTCACTTATGAGGATGGTTAGGAGAGGATGAAGTGACGAATAGCAAAGGTTGCTTTTAGTGCTGCAATGAGGATATTGGCAAATGTAAACATCTTCTATTTTCATTCTTCGGCAAACTTTTCTTGTACTGATGTGTGTTACATTTTCAGACTATTATAGTTGTTGTTTTGATGTATGACCCAATCCTTGAATGCATGGAGAAGGGTGAAAAGGTCAAAGAAATGGCCCAGGCATTTGAGGACTTGAAGAAGACTCGCAAGAAGAGAAAAACTCCTTCGAGTCGGAGAAGCAGTAGCTGCGTGAGGATCTGGACAAGGAAAAGCTCGAGGAAAAAAATTAAAGAACTTGAGAGAACCATCTCCGAGCATCCAGATGCTCTGAAAGAGGCGACAGAAAAGGCAGCTTGCAAAGCTGTAGAAGAGTTCAGGGGTACTAAGGACAAGGAGCTCGAAGAAAAGGCCAGTGACATCACCTCGTCAACCATAATATACAACATTTTCTGCGAGCGTCCAGATTTGACTTTTCTATCCTCAGTGAAGATGTGGTTAAGCTTGTCCAAAGGTGGAAGAAAACTGAAGCTACAAAAAAAGCTACAAACAGTGGAGTGAGCTCATTTGCATAGTATATTTGATAATTTTATGAAGTTAAAGACAAATGTGGGCTGGTCTTGTTTGCTTTGTAATATTTTGCTTGCATATAGGTGCAAGCTTTAATTTATGAATTTTTTTTGTCAAATGTTTATTCCTGTAAAACAATTAAAACACATTGCATTGTAATATAAAGATGCATAATTTAACTAAGTAGTCAATTACTAGATGACTAATCAGTATGGTATTGTGATTCGAATCCAACTAACTTAAAATGGGCTTTAAGTGTTAGGATAGGTTAGGTCGCTTAAGAAAACAACAAGTATGAATGATGCGAACTTAATACTATTTTTCAGAAGTTCCACCAAAAAATAGAATATAGCAATATATCACATCAAACAATGAATATTTTGCTTAGTTACTTTGTTGTTCAAGGAGGAAAATTGCGTAATACGACATGCTATGCATGAAACAAGGAGAAAATCCTAAGATTTTGAAAAATTTTAGAAATTCGGTGATTTAAAATTCCAACCCCTCTAAATGAACATTTGTATAGTCCTTTAGAAAGTAAGTAGAAGATAACATTCTGATCCCACTGCCCCCTGAGTTTTATGATGTTAGAAGACTGCCATAAAACTATAAAAGATTTACCAAATATAAAGGAATAAATTGATAGTAAAATCGAAGTAACAATCGAAGAAATGACATCTTTATTGATGAATGATGATGAATGGCAAGATGCCCCCCAGGTCGTTGAAAATATATGAAGATATACATAAAGATTTACTGATAATAGCGATGAAGTTATTCTGCATTCCAAGCATGCTCGATCTTTTGTCCACCAATGCGAGATAGCTTGTATATCCCAGGTCGAATGACGGCATTAATAATGTATGGTCCTTCCCAAGAAGGTTCAAATACACCAGCACCATACTCTTTATTATTAGGTAGAACTTGTCGAAGAACAAGATCACTAACTTCAAATTCCCTGCTTTTAACTTTAGAATTATAATATCGAGCAGTGCACTGTTGATATGATGCGATCAATAGTTGAGACTGCTCGCACCTTTCTTCCAAAAGATCGAGCTCAATCCTCATTAGTGCATTATTCTGATCTTGCTCATAAGCAGATCATAGTAGAGAGCTCGCACCAATTTCTACTAGCACCATTGCTTCGTATCCATAAGCTAAAGAGAATGGACTTCTCCACTAGTGGTTCATTGACTGGTATGATAAGCCCATAATACTTTAGAAAGCACTTCTAGCTAAGCTCCTTTATGCTCTTCCAGCTTTGTCTTTAGGTTCTGTTTAAGTATCTCATTTATAGCTTCGACCTGTCTATTGGCTTGTGGATGAACAATAGGAAAGAAGCTCTTCTTAATGCCTAAGTTGTCGTAGAAGTTACGGAATTCATCATAGTCAAATTGTTTCCCATTATCAGAAATTATAGTATGTGATATACCATAACGGTAGATTATAGATTTGTAAACAAAATCCATCATCTTCTTTCCAGAAATGGTACTCAAGGCTTCAGCTTCTGCTACTTGGTGAAATAATTGACTACAACCACTGCATACTTCAATCCACCTCGCGCCAATGGAAGCATTCCGATAATATCAATTGCCCATACTACAAACGGCTATGGACTAGTCATTGGAGTTAGAGGAACATGTGGCATTCTAGGCATAGTTGCAAATCATTGGCATTTGTCACACCTCCTGGCAAATTCCATTGTATTTGGCATTTGTCACACCCCCTGGCAAATTCCATTGTACCCTTCTTCATAGTTGGCCAAAAATACCATTGTCTGAGAACCTTGTTCATAAGTGCCTACCCTCCTGTATGATTTTTGAATATTCTTTATGAATTTCCCTAATAATATAGTGTGATTTTTCCTCATCAACACATAATAATAACGGCGAGCTAAAACTTCTTCGATAAAGCTTCCTATCATAGATGATATAGTGAGCTGCCTTCATTTGAAGTCACTTTGCATCGTCTTTATTTTCAATAAGATTGTCATTTTGTAGATACTTCATTATAGGATCCATTCACGATGGTTTTTTGTCAACAAGCATGGTCACTTGGGGCTCTACTTTGATAATTGGTTTTGCAAGAAATTCGACAGGTTCCACCTTTAATAATTATGCGTCTTTCATTGAGGCAAGCTTAGCTAGAGCATCTGTCCGAGTATTCTTAATGCGAGGAAGAAGTTGAATACTATAAGAAGTAAATGTTGAGAACAGTCATTGTATCTTCTGTAAGTAGGCCATCATTCTTCCTCCTCTTGCTTGATAATCGCCGATCACTTGACAAATGACCAACTGGGAATCACTGTATACGTCAATCATCTTGACCTTCATTTTTTGTGCGAGCTTTAGCCCAGCTATCAATGCTTCGTATTCTACCTCATTATTTGACACTGGAAATTCGAAACGAAGTGCACAATGAATATTATGCCCTTCAGGACTAACTAGCACTAAGCCTGTATCGGCTCTATTCTCGTTTGACAATCCATTGGCATAAAGTTTCCATAATCTTAATAAATCTATAGCAGGTTTTTCGATCACTTATGTGTGAAGATTGACATCATACGTGAACTCTGCAATAAAATCTACGAGAGCTTGACCTTTAATCATAGTAGAAGGTTGAAAATTGATGTCAAATTGACTCAACTCAACGGCCCACTTAAGTAGTCATCCTAAAGCTTCAGGTTTTTGCAAAACCTATTTTAATGAAAAATTTGTGAAAACTTCGATAGAGTGCGCATGAAAATAAGGTCGAAGCTTCATGGATACGATGATGAGTGCTAATGCCAACTTCTCCATCTCTGGATATCTTGTTTCAGAATTAAGTAATCTTTTACTTACGTAATATATAGGTCGCTGTATATTTTCTTCTTCTTTAATTAACGCAGCACTTGTCATATATTTGGAAATAGCGAGATACAAGTATAACTCTCTTCCCCCAGGTTTAGCTTCGATAAGAGTGAAGGAGAACCCATTTTTTTTTAATTCTTGGAACACCTGCTCGTATTTTTCCGTCCACTCAAACTTCTCCGAACCCTTCAATACTTCGAAGAATAGTTGGCATTTATCAATGGACCTGGATATTACGTACTGACCTTCCCGCCAGGCTCTACACATCTTTGGGTTTGGAGGGGATTGCATGTCAATTAATACTTGTATCTTCTGAGGATTAGCTTCGATGCCTCACTAATTGATCATGAACCCCAGGAATTTTCTAGATCCTACTCCGAATACACACTTCTAGGGGTTCAGCTTCATCTAATATTTCTGAAGAATTTTGAACATTTCATCAAGGTGCTTGACGTGATCTTCAGCTTTCTTTGACTTTACCAACATGTCATCAACATATACCTCCGTTATCTTGCCAATTTGTTTTGCAAACATTATATTGACAAGACACTGATAAGTTGCTCCTACGTTGATAAGTCCAAAGGGCATCTTCTTTTAATAGTACAATCCTCAATCAGTGATGAATGAGGCATGATCCTTATCTAGCGTGTACATGGGGATTTGATTGTATCCAAAATATGCATCCATAATGCTTAAGAGTTCATGCCCCGATGTCGCATCTACAAGCTAGTCGATTCTTAGAAGGAAAAAATTGTCCTTTGGGCATGCTTTATTGCGGTCGGTGAAATCGATGTAAGCTCTCCACTTCCCATTGGGTTTCTTTACCAAAACTGAGTTTGCAAGCCAGTTCGTGTAAAAAAATTCCCTGATGAATCTAATTTCGAGCAACTTCTCTACCTCATCTTTCAATGCGACGCAGCGTTCTAGATTCATGGCTCTTCTTTTCTGTCGTACAGGCTTCTTTGTTGTATCTATGTTAAGGTGATGACACATGATATTCGGATCAATCTCTACCATGTTTGAATATCGCCATGTGAAGATATCGAGGTTTGATTTCAGAAAAGCAACCAATGAAGCTCTCATGGGTTCTTGAAGCTTCGCTCCAATTTTTAGAACCTTTGAAGACCAGTCAATCAACAAATCTTTCAAGTCTTCAATAGGTCCAGTCTTGACCTCTCCATCAATTTCTCGAGGGTCGAGGTCTTCGATTGATGCTTTACTTAATGTTTCGTCTTGTAGCTAGACCATCATTGTGTGAGGTGTCACTTCTTTTACTGCGAGCTCTAAAGAATTATTATCACAAGTCTGTGCGTCATATTGGTTGCCTCGTGCTTCGCCTACTCTATGTTGAGTCAGTAACTTCATGGCGAGGTGGTAAATTGAAGTAACTACTCAAAGTTCCCTCAGTGCTGGTCTTCCTAGTACAAAATTGAATGCAGAAGGGCAATCTACAACCAATAATTGAGTCATTACTGTTGAAACCCTAGGATAAGTTCCTATATTGACCATTAACTCAATCAAGCCCCTAGGTATTATGTTGTTACGAGTAAATCCATAAAGTGGAGTGGTAGTAGACTTTAGGTCACTTTCACTTAACTCCATCGTCTTGAAGGTGTCATGGTACAGGATGTCGACATCCTACTCTGTGAAGGTAATATCCATATCTGCTACCCGTTCAAGCTTTTGTGGTCACTGCTTAAGGTGCATGACATTGGTCAATAGTTGTTGTTGAGTTTCTTGTTCATACCTCTCTTGCGCCGTCTTCGAATCTCCACCAACATGCGGTCCGCCAAAAATAGTTTGCACTTTACGTTGAATTTCTGGATGTTGTTGTTGGTTTTCTTCTCTTCTTTCATTGTTCTACCTGGTGTACTGCCGCAGCCACCCTTCTTTAATTAATCTTTCAATTTCATCCTTCAAGGCATAGCAGTTATTGGTATCATGTCCAATATCATTGTGATACCGGCAAAACTTATTAGGATCACGCCTCGCTCTATCCCATTTTATCGGTTCCGGTTGACGATATCGCCCCTGCTGATTTGTGACCGCATAGATATGATCTATGGGTGCGCTCAATTCAGTATAGTTATTGAATCTTATTAGAGCTCTTGGGATCTCCTACTTTTTCTGTTCGGGCATCTTCTCAGTTGATTTTTCG
Source organism: Parasponia andersonii (assembly GCA_002914805.1). Classification (NCBI taxonomy): domain Eukaryota; kingdom Viridiplantae; phylum Streptophyta; class Magnoliopsida; order Rosales; family Cannabaceae; genus Trema; species Trema andersonii. The sequence continues at coordinate 673,849 of JXTB01000175.1, forward strand.
TTATTCCTTTTGTTTGACTTCTTATTATTATTATTGTTAGTCGTGGTCGCATCTTTAGCAGCATATTTTCCTTCTTCATTCTTCGTCTTATGAAAATTCTTGCGTGAAAATTCCACCCTTAGATGCCGGCCAACTCTTCAATAGAAGTCGTCAAGGGTTCTGCATTCTCGCTCAAGTAACTCTTCCCAGAGTTTAGTCTCTGGTCGCACCCCGGCCATCATTAGAGTTAAAAATCCCCCTTTAAGTGGGTTGTTGACCTTTACCAACTCTGAGATAAAGCAGTTGATGTAAGATCGTAGAGTTTCCTCTGGACCATGCCGAATAACAAATAGACTAATAAGTGGAACAGTAAAATTTTTCGTAGCATGGAATTGCTTCAAGAACACAGTCTTAAGTTGTTGCGAGGACAAGATTAAGTCCTCGGAACTACTTCTTCACTGCTCCTGTGAGAGTTATGGTAAAACATCTGCAACGTGCGAGATAATTGACACGATGGAGTTCCATCAGGTCACTGAAGTGATCTATATGATCCCGCGGATCAGTTTTTCCATCAAAAGTATTTATGGTGGGAATTTTGAATCCAGCAGGTAAGGTAGCAGCTCGAACTTCCTTATTGAATGGCAATTATCGATACCCATCAGCGAGGTCATCATCCCAGCCAGCAAGTGCATCTAATGCGATCCTCAAATTATGAACATCGATGTTCAGAAAAAGAGCATTATCTTTTACTTGTGGCAAGGGTGGCCTTTGATCGTTATCACAATATAAGGCAGGTTGGTCAGGCAGGGTCTGCTGCGACCTTTGTGAAGATTCAAATGTAATAGTGCGATGAGATCAGCTTCGACTATTATGATGTGATGTGGATCACTCATGACTACGTCACTGTTCTAGGTGATGTCTCAGGTCTGCAGGATTCTGTCTCCACTCCCTACTAATCCTTTCAAAGACGCCCCTCGATTGACTTTTTGCTCATTGCTTAGAAAATCACGATTGACGGTTGCTCTCTGAGAAGATTATCTACGATCACGATCAGTGCTCGAACTCTCAGTACCAGATTCCTGAGGCAAGTCTGTGACCTTGCCTTTTCCCTTGGAGGTGCGATCTCTATGACGTTCCTACTAGGCTCTATGCTTGTCGTGGTTCCCTATCTCTAGGATCTGAATTTCTCTCTCAGGTCATTGAGCAGGATGATCTCTGGGACGTTTATGCTATGGTGGAGTCACCATCTGTCTCTCAGCAAGTTATCGTAGAGAATCATTAATCTGATTAGTGATTTGTTAAGGGTTTACCAGTGCATCCTCCATGTGATCATGTATCTGGATAATATTTTCTGGTGCAATCACGGCAGATTGATCCTAAGCAGAATCGATCTGTGTAGCAGCAGTACTTTAGGGTTAGTTTTAGCTAGTTCTGGTGTTTCTCGTAGTATTTTTGGTGTTTGCCATTGTTGAAGAAGCGAAATTGACAAACTTTTTGTTGGAATAGCCCTCCTTCTAGTACCAATTGTTGACGGAGATTTTGTCAACAATGAATTTAGGAAATTTGCAAGATGTGGTTTGTATGTGAAAAGAGTTGATAAATCAAAGCGAATAAGGAGACAAGAATTTTATAGTGGTTCAGCCCCAAAAAAGATAAGCCTACGTCTACTGTTCTTCACTATTTTCTAGAGAATTACAAGAGTTTCTTTAAGTCTCAAGGTGAGAATAGAGAGAGAATTACAGAATGTAGCGAAGTGTTTTTTTTTATAACAACACTGGGCTCCCTTCATATAGGTGAGGGTGGCTCAATGTTTTCCAATTATGAAAACGGGTAATTATGTAATCAAAAAATACAATTCGAGTAACAATATAATTGGGTAATAACTTAAATTGAATGATTGGTCGATCTCTATTCAGAAACTTGTTTCCCTTTCTTTGTAAATTGCCCGTTTGATGAAGCTTGATCTAGTTTCCTTTTCATACTGGTCATACTTAACTCATTCGGAGGAGGTCGCACTTTGATATGAAAAATTCACATGTGTCCTAACACGTTCAATTCGGTTGCTAGCTTTCCTTTTTTTGGGATTGACTAACATATAGATTTTAGATCTTAATAATTATCTATTTAAATGACCAGGCTCAATTTAGGATTACTATTGAAAATCGAAAGAAGCATAAATGCCTCAGCATTCATTGATCTGCTTCTTTAACATAAGGGAGACGTCAAGAGGTATCATAATTGCTCTTCTTACCTTTTGAAATCATATTTTAAATTCTATAATGTACTAATATTTTTTTAATTAAGACATGTGTAACCGAAGTAGTTGAACTAACATTACATAAGTGGTAACAAGTTTAATCAATAATTATATCTCTTGGTATGAAATAATGTATAATTCTCAGATGTCAGAGAAATAAAGCATCGAGAAAGTAGGGTAAAAAGTTAATGCGATGATACTATCGTCGCAATAATGTGTATCATCACTATACCTGATGAATGCAATTAGATGTCTGCAAAATAATCCCACGAAGCATTTTAACTTAGGAAGAATTTTTCCCTTGTCATCGCAATAGAGGTTTACATTCTCCGAAAACGGCCACATAATTGCAATTAAATACAAACATAAATAAAGAATAAAATAAAAACTGAGATGCTATTGCGAGGACTTATCGCAATATGCGATTAAATTTTGTTACAAGTCGTAAAGCTCGCGAAAAGATCCCCCGTTAACTTTTCATATGAAATATCTGCAATCATGCGTCTTTTGATGCATGATAAAATTAGTCAAAAATTTATTAAATAAAATATAAAAATATTAAAAAAATAAGAGGGTCGGTGCGATATATACAAGAAATCACACCCTTCCCTCCTCATTTTCCTTCATCCTCTACTCTTCCTATACACTTCTCCATTGTCCATTCGTCTCCCAACCCATGTTGCCATCCCTAGCACCGCCGTTGTCCTCCCCGTCCTTCATCTTCATCTTTCTTACTCAAATCTCATTAGTTCAAGATTGACTATGCAAAAGGGGTGAATTGGGTTTTAAAATATTTTTAAAAAAATTTGAAATATGTAAAACCGTAAATCACTATTTTGAAACTTTGAGACTAAATAAGTAATAATACCAAATATAAAACAATAATACCATGTCAATTAAGTATAGTAAATATCAAACACATAATCAAATAGTTTGCATTAACTTAAAAAGTGTAGGGATAGTGAAAATTCGAACTCAGATTTTACGAGGTTCGACAAATACAACAATTTACCTATATCCCCAGCTCTCAGAAACTTTTTTTAAGCATTCCACTATTAGACCAAAGTTGTGGGCTTAACCGACCCTAATATAAACGGAGTGAATTCTTCTTCAGCACACTCAAGACTTTACAATAATTTTGACTCTAGCTCTATCACACCTAACTTTGGATTGTTTAAACTCCGATGTCAACCTCACCTATATGGATTGTTTGGTGTCAATCTCACAAACTCAAAGGTTGTTTAGACTCTAATGACAACCTCAACTATAATCAGGTTCTTCAGACTTTAGTGTCAACCTGACTTTATACTCAATAGTTTTTCAATACAAGAGTCAATACATTCACATACTCTCCTCTCAAAAGTAATATGTACAATTTTGACTTAGGAGATTTGAGAACATTGCACAATGAATGCTCTAAGATTGACTCAATATGATTTGAAAGTTAATTCAATATAAGAATAGACTTTTGTACTTTAAAAGTAGTTGAATAACAATTTAGGTTCATGCAAAATTTTTTTTAAAGTCTTAAAATAGTTTCTATTTATAAGCTTGTATGAAAACTAGTGGTTTTTAACTATTTGAAATAGTCTCTCTAGTTTTTGGTACATTGGTGGAGTTTCCGATAGACTCCCGAATAGAAGTGTGGTTGCAATGATCAAAATCTAACAGCCAAAAATGAAGTTTTTGTTCTACTGAGCAGTCAACTAGTGGTCATTTCTGGTCTACCGATAGTCATTTTCTGTCTACCTATAACTTTAAGTTTTTAATAGCTTTTTAGTAATTTTGCAAATTCTGACAGCTTTTAGTGTTTTTCAAAATCTGAATTCTAAACTTGTTTTAAACACCTTAAAAACATTGGAAATCAATTTGAAAAGAATATTTTGATTATTGAACACTTGTTTTAGATTCACAAAAGTATTTAATAATAATTTAGAAAGTGTTCATATCAAAACAAATTCTAGTTTGCAAATAGAAAAACTATTTTTAGTCTATTTTAAATAATCATGATTTCAAATATATTTGTAACTTATTAAACTTAAGAAATCATGTTTCAAAGAATATTTTGTCTATCCAAATAAATCATTCTTTTCTATTTTCAAACTTCTAAAATAAAATAACTATTTCAAACTTGAGATAGTTTGAAAATTAATTTTGAAAGTTTGAATCAATGCAAAGAGAATTTCTGTGCAATGAACTAAATCAAATACAATAGTAAATATGAAATATACTATATCTAAGCATGGTCTTATATCTTGATTGTCCATCTTCAAGCTTGATTCTAATAGGTTCAATATATATCCATCTTTAAGCTTGATTTCTTAATCAACTTGAGTTAGAATTTTAAAACCATTTTATTACACATTCAAGTTAAAATATTAGTACTAAATCAAATATTTGTTATCTTCAAAATAAGAGTGAATAAGATTTAAATCTTAATTTCTCAGCAATCTCCTCCTTTTTTATGATGATAAATATTGATTTATAAGATAAAAAAAAATATTTTTATGATGATATAAAAATATAAATTTGACAAGTTTACATTAATCCTTACCATATTTTAAGCTTCATCTCAAAATATGCTTGATAATGTAAAAGGACTTGCTCCCCCTTTTTAATAAAAATACATGCTAAACGAAATTCTTCTCCTTAAAATATGCACACTCATAAATGAATCTTTTCTCTCCATATTCATAAATCATCATTATTTTGCCTATTTTGACATCATTGAAAAGATAAAAAAAATATCAAACTAGATATCTCATAAAACTAATATATCTCTTTAAAACAAAATTCGCCTCATATTAATTCACTATATTACTCTCTCCGTTTGAATATATAACAAAAGTATATGAAAGAGCAATACATAAATAATTTTCTCCAAAATATACTATTAAAAGTTTAACAATAAGAAGATAAGGAGGAATCTAGAATTGAACAATCTTCAAAATAAGTATAACAATATTAAATAAAAGATTAAACAACAATATGATGCCAAAGTGAAAATAAGAGTGTTCTTTTTAATTTTTGGCAAAACTTTGTTATTGATAATAATTATGACAAATATAGCATATTGAAAATAGAGAAATTGCATCTAATTAAGATTATGAAAGCTCTAAATCTTAATATTTCACTTGTTAAAAAAATATTTCTCTATGTATAATCATTACAAAGCATAGGAGAAATTTAAATCATTCAAGCACAATTGTGGAAGTAATTTTTTTTTTTTTTTATCAAACTATAGAGAGTATATCACAATTTATGGAAAAATGATAATAATGAATTTAGTACAAGCAAATTAAAAATATGCTCCCCCTCAATATATGAATAAAAATATAAATAACCAAAGTAAGAAAAGATCAATCATATATTAGAGATATCAATTATAGATATCAATTATTTATGGATACCAAATATTTTTTAAGAAAAAGAATGACCAAGTTTGATACCAATTTAAACCATGTAAATAGATACCAATTATATTTTGAAAAACTATACCAAATCTATACCAATTAAAATAATAAATCAAAGTATATTCTTCTCTTCCTTTTGATATCATCAAAAAGTTGCATAAACAGAAAGGATAAGATTGATACCAATCAATAAACGCAAAGTAAATACAAAAATAAATAACTAATAATAAGTATCCAATACAAACAAAACATATTATTCAAGTTTAAAAAATCATAAGAAATAGATGTTTAGAAAAGATGAAAGCATAATAAAGCATGTCTTGAAAGCTAATGAGAATCTTATATGTGATATTCATTAAATATTTGTTCTCATAAATTTCATAGGATAAAATATTATACAATAATATTCAAAATGACAAAATTACAAAATATAAACATTGAATTCAAGTAATACGTCATTTTGAGTTCAAATATATCACCAATATAGATAAAATAATTCAGATCATTATTCATGGTATTTGTCATATAAAAACCATCAAGCACTGACACAAATATAAGAATTTAAGTATTATGCATTGTGCAAGTATTTCAATCACATATGAGCAATATATGTGTCAATCAAAAGATTCAAATAAGACCCGAAGAAATGAGAGAAAATAATTCAAAAACTACTAAAATCAAAACCACTAAAATTGCTTGAATACACAGCCAACTACAAGTTTTCGGTAGCTTTTTGGTCTACTAAAATTGGCGGAGAAATAGAACAAACTAGGCCACTTTTTGGTAGACCGAAAATATTTTCGGTCTTCCAAAAACCCTGTTTTTGCTAGTTTTCAAAAGATTTTATTTGAAAAACAAGAAAAACATTTAAACTATCAACTAAAACATGGAAAAATCATCAATTTTAAAGAACATGGAATCTTTTTTTAAGGTTTGAGTAAAACAAACAAATTTAAGTAAAATAACTCAAGACAAGTCATCGTAATGAACTGTACCAAATTTTCTTTTTTTCGGTGTCTTCAAAGTCTTTAAGTGCTTGAGCTCAAACTTTTTGAGAAGATATACCTTGATTGGTTGATGAGGATTCCATCCTTCCAAATGCTCTTTATTTTTTATGTATTGAGGTTGGACTTAGTTATTATCTTTTGATTTGTCTTTAAATTTCAATCATTTAAGCTTAATACCAAACTTACAACAATATCATCTATATTTTTCTCTTTAGAGGAGTCATTAGTTTCATCAAATATCACATACATAGATTCATCTACTACTTAGTTCTCTTGTTGAAAAACTCTCTTTATGCCTTAGTAGTAGTAGAGTAGCTAGGAAAAGTTCCAACATTGGATTTTGAATCATTATTTTTAATTTGTCTTTGGTATTTAAAAACAAGCAAAGTATTTGCATCCAAAGACTATAAAATAACCAATATTAAGTGTTTGATCATTTTAAAACTCATAGTGGTATTTTATTCAAAATATGTCTAATCAACACTGGTTTAAAATATAACAAATAGTGTTGACAATTTTTGCCTAAAAATATTTTAGTAAAATATTTGCATTCGACATAGTCAAGGCCATTTTGAAACCAATGATGAAAATCATATAAATCTTGTTAAAAAATTATCAGTTAACTTAAAAGCATAATATTTTTCAAAAACAATTAACTTGGTTTCCAAAGTGACATGCTTTACAAATCTTTTTATTTCCAAAAATAAGACTAGGTAAGCCATAATAAGATTCCTTTAGTAAAGTTTTGAAATTGTACTGATATGAGTATGTCCAAGTTTTAAATGGCATCAGAAATAAACATTTTCTTTTAAAACAAAACAACTATTTTTGACTTGAAAACATTTTAACAATGATAAAAATAATTTTTTTTGATCAAAAGATATAATCTCATTTGTTCAAAATTTTCAAATTGCGCATTTGAAAGAGTAAAAGAAAAACTCAATAACTTAATCACATAATTGACAAAAATTAAGCATATTATATTTCTTGCAAGATATTCTCAAAGGTAGGTAAAGAGTTATTACCGATATTTCTTCTTGAGAGCATGAATCATCACCCATTCTTGATGGAGCATGAAAAGCTAGTATGACTATTTTGGTTGCAATAGTTATATACATACTTTGAGTCACTACTAGATGTTGCTTTGAAAAAATAATTTTTGAGATAATTTTGTTTTATAGAAGGTTTGTATCCTATACCACCTTTATCAAAAGCACATCTTTGTCTACCAAGTATTAGATCAAAATTTTTCTTTCTATTTGTGAACTTGTGGACAATATTAGTTAAATCTAAAATTTTTTCTTTTAAGGAAGCATTTTTAGTTTTCATGGGTGGACATAAATTACAAGTCAAAATAACTTCCTTTTCTTTCGAAAATTTCACAAATTATTTTAATAAAAGAGAGAATTTCTTTTTGAGAGCACTATTTTTCAAAACAAGTGATTTGAAGTTATCATGCAATACATTAAAATCATCAAGTAGCTTATTGTATGATAACTCTTCTTCATCAATTTTCATTATCAAAATCATAACTATCATCACTATCATCAAGAAAATTATTCTTAGGGTCAAGAGATTTTATCTCATCCGCAATTGCCATGAAGCATATATTGCCAATCTTCTCTTGAATTTCTTCACTTAATTCTGTTCTTGATCATTGGGATCTCATGAGAAATGAGAAATTTGATGAGTTCTTCTAGAGGTAAATTGGTGACGTCTTTCTCTTCTTGGATAGCAACCACCTCCTTTTGATATACTTTTGTTAAGGTTTTTAAAACTTTTGTTACCATTTCGGTATTACTATAAGTTTTCCCAAGAGCATAAAGGTCATTAACGATGTTAGTAAATCTCATAATCATTTGAGCAATAGATTCATCATTTTTTATTTAAAATAACTCATAGTCATGCACCAGCATACTAATTTTACTTTCTTTAATTTGACTTGTATTTTCATATGAGCTTTCAAGCATTTTCCATATTTCATATGCACTAGTAACTATTTGTACACTATTATAAATATTTAAATAATTCAAAGCATATGCATTCCTAGAAAACATGATTTTGTCAATATCATCATATTCATAAAATTATTTTTCAACAAGTTTATCATGAAATATTTTTCTAAGAACATATGGACCTTGAATAACAATATTCAATAAATCATCACCCATAAATTTAAGAAATTTAAATATAATAATTTTCTAAATATTGTAGTCAAGACATAAAAGGAAAAACATTGTTTCATTAGAGATGTTGCAATATCATTGTCTATGTTACTTGATAGTGATTCTAAGTTGATGTTGCAACATTACTAGAATATTTGACCTGGGATTTTTGAACGTATTTGTCCAAATTTAAAAACTATAATATGATTAAATATCTATTCAGTTAGTTATGTTTTGATTGGAAATATCAATGATTAATATTTTGCTTGCAGGAAAATTATATTCACATATTGCTTTCTTATATAGGTATGTTTTAGTGAAGATTGATTATTGTGTGATTGCTATTATTAATTGTTTAATAGTTTTAGAAATAATCAATCTTGATTTCAATCAACCAAATGTTTTTTATTAGGCTAATTCTATCTGATTGCTTTGACAGCTTACAATTTTATCGAAACTACCTAATTGTATGAAAGCATAAAGTTTTATATCTTGAGGTGTCGTTTCCTTATTTATTTTTAACTGATTCTTTTTGTGTGTGGACACCTTTCTATTTGACTTGTGTAAAAAATGGAATTTTTATTTTGGGTAACAAAATCAACATTTCTTCTAGAAAGGTTACAAATCTGGCTGTTTAAACAGGGCTGATATTGTAATATCTCTGTACAGAATAAGCAATAATTTCATATCAGTCTTGATTATAAAAATCTTATCCTTGATTGATCTAATTGGCTTCTAATCAGCATTTATGATGAATAAAATATGTCTTGCAGATTGCCAAAGATTAGAAGAGCTCAAGCACTATATATATAGGGGTCTTACTTAGGTTCCTAGGAGTGTCATATATATTTGAGATTACCTTTAGAGCAATACTTAGTTAAATATGTCTATACTTTGTTTTGTGAGACTAGGAGAGATTCTTAGTCATGAGAGTGCTTCGGGAAAAGTGCAACAATTTTTTGAGAGAAGACAGGTTCTGTGAAATCTAATGGAAGTTCAGACGAAAGGAATCATATCAAGTCGAGGAGACTTTGCTAGACGGATTAGTAAAGGAGTACTTGCATGTTACAACATTTAAGAGAGGGAGTCTTTTAAATTTGATTGGTATTTGTACTCACATTATTTTTTACTAATAAGTTTATTTCTCTAGGCGTGGCCCCTTAGATATAGACTATCGGGAGATAGTTGAACCAAGTAAAAATATTGTGTGTCAAGCTTTTACTTTTCGGTGTTACAAAATCCATATTATAATTTTCTGCATATTCACTTTACATAATTAATTGGACAATTAATTATATTCGATAAGAATATAAGAAACTATTGTAACAATACCGCTGAAAAATGGCGGTCTAGTTGAAAACCCTTTATTTAAAAGATTTTGAAAATTGTTTGGGTGTGTCATTTTAAGACGGTTAAGTCTTTAAAATTTGAATGCCAAGCTCTGATACCAATTGTGAGTCAAAGATTGACTACTCAAGAAGGGGGTGAATTAGGTTTTAAAACTTTTTTTTTTTTAAATCAACTATGTAAAATCCTAGACCACTATTTTGAAACTTTCAGGTTGAATGAATAATAATACCAAATATATAATGATAATACTATGTCAATTAAGCAAAATAAATATCAAACACATAGTCAAATAGTTTACATTAAAACAAAAAGTGTAGGGATAAAGAAAATACAAATTTAGTTTTTACGAAGTTCGACAAATTTGTAGGCTTGACTGACCCTTGTACAAACGGAGTGAATTCTTCTTCAGCACACTCAAGTCTTTTCAATAGTTTTGACTCCGGTTCTATCAGACCTAACTTCGGACTGTTTAGACTTCAGTGTCAACCTCACCTTCATAGATTGTCTGGTGTTAATCTTACCAACTCAAGAGTTATTTAGACTCTGATAACAACCTCACCCATACTCGCGTTGTTTACACTCTGGTGTCAACCTCATTTGTGCAGATTATTTATGACTCCGGTGCCAACTTCACCTCATACTCAATGGTTTTTCAATCCTAGAATGAATACACTCAGAAATTCTCTTCTCAAAAGTAATAAGTATAATTTTGGCTTAGGAGATTTGAGAACAGCATACAATGAACACTTTAAAATTAGCTCAATATGATTTGAAGGTTAATTCAATATAAGAATAGACTTTGGTAGAAACTATGAGTAGTGGTAGTGAACCAAATGAAATTATTCAAGGTTTAAATCGAATTCTTGGTGATAGATCAACTCCTCAAACTTCTTCATTAGCATAACTTAAAGACCAAACATCTAGGCCAGGTACACCTTTGAGTAAATCTTATCCACCTCCAATAGCAAATCTTGAGAAAGGATTAGATGAGAATATGAACGATCGTAATCATGTTACTCTTACGGATGAATATTCACCTAAGGATTCTGCGTTACTTGCTAAAAGAAAATTGACTTCAGATATTTGGAATCATTTTAAAAAACAAAATATTGATAGGTTAATGAAGGCAATTTGTAATTATTGTGAAAAGAATTTAGGATGTAAAAGTAAGAATGATACTAATCATTTACATGAACATTAGAAAGGATATGCTCTTTGAAATACAAAAGACAGTAAGCAATCCATGTTGAATCCAAACAAAGTTGATAAGGATGGAAAAACTATAATGGCTACTTATGTATTTGATCAAGAGAAATCTAGGAGATATTTTGGTAGAGATGATCATTTTGCATAAGTATCCACTTTCAATGGTTGAGCATAAAGGCTTTAGGCGATACTCATTTAACTTACAACTAATGTTTAAGATGGTGTCAAGAAACACAATGAAGAATGATATTTTGAAGCTTTTTGATGACTATAAGTTCAAAATTAAATCTTTCATTCACACTATTAAAAGCAGAGTTGCTATCATAACAGATATATGGACTACTAACAACCAAAAGAGGCAATACATGGTCATTATTGCATATTTTATAGATAACTCAGGGAAATTACACTTTATATTGAGGTAATGTCATGTTCCATGTTTTATTCATATATATTTATCTTTTGGTAATAAAGTTTAATCCTAACTGTAATTATTGTATTCTTGTTTGTTAGGTTTATCTACATGCCAACTCCAAATAATGTAGAGACTACCAATGAGGCACTCTTTTAGATTCTAATGGATTGGAACCTCGATTGTAAATTGTCTACCTTAACATTTGATAATTGTACCACTAATAATAGCATGATTTTCTTAGGTCCATTCATCAAGTATTATTGAATAAAATTAATTTTCAATTAATCATATGAAGTGGTAATGCAGAAATAATAAAAATAACACAAGATATTTTTACTTGGTTCAGTTATCTCTCGATAACCTATGTCCAAGGTGCCACGCCCATAAAATAAATACTATTAGCAAAATTTGAATGAATACAAAATACCAATTTGACTTATATAATAAAAGACTCTCTCTTTTAATTGTCACAATGTGGATGTATTCCTTCACTAATGTGTCTAGCAAGTACTACTCATCTTAGGGTGACTTTATTCTTCTGAAATCCCTTCGGGTACTTGAAATTGATCTTCTCTTGAAGATAATTAGTGCCTCTCATGAAGTACTGTCACTCAAACAACTAGGACACCTCCTAAGTATAAAATATAGCTAAAAGAAAAACCTTTCTTTTACACTCAATAGCCAAAATACAATAAATGATCTATCTACTTAAAGCGACTCTTGAATGGACTTTAAATAGAGTAAGAGACCAAGCTCTCTCGTGTATGATCTGCAAAATAATATTTAAGAGCATTTAATGTTGATTAGAATACTTACAAGATCAGCCAAGTTCGTTACCAAACATAGAAAAATAATCTAGACATTAATTGTTGAGTTTGTCCACGTGTTGCAATATGATCTGTCAACTCAGATATGTTATAACCGAAAAGGAAACTTCCAAATTTTTTTCCTGAAACAAAACAATCAGTTACTCAAACTTTTTGACATCTAATGGCACAATTAGGGTAACTTTAAACAATAAAAATTAACACAAATGAGTTAAAGAAACTTTCATAAACAATATTGCACATAAAATATTCATCTAAAGGAATTACCTTAATGAATTATAGACATATAATCAAAACCAATTTTAGTAAGAGTCACTTATCTATTCATGCACAATTGAATTTATTTGTGCATTAATATGATCTGATTTTTATGATTGACAACTATAAGAACAAAAGGAAAATACAGAAAAATGTTCTCAGATCAAATATTTAGTCGTATATTGTAACATGACCATAAAAGAAGTCATATTGCAACATATAGGTTGCCAACAGATTTTTTGCTCTTTCAATCTCCCCCTTTAGCATCTTTTTGACAAATATTTGATACTTTTGCAAAACAAAGTTAGTATATAGCCAAAATCCAAAATCCATATACTTTCTCCCCCCTTTGGACAAAAGATCCAAAGATAAAGAAAACAAGTGATAAAAACTGTCAATCACAAAAGAACTAATCAATCCTAAACATGTTGAAACATCAGAGCATAGAGAAAATATAATATGTTTCAATGTATCAAACTTATATAAACCAAGAAAATGAGAAACTAAAAAAGAAAAAGAAACACATGGAGATCAAACATCCTCTATATTCTTATCTAGCTTCTTCGCAATGGCAGTAACTATTTTCTCAATCTTTGTGAACCCGACATCTTGATCTATGGATGTTGTAATAGTAGCAGCAGTAGGACCTTGTGTACCAATATCAATAATAGCCTCAAACTCCCCCTCAACTGGATCTTTCTACTTAAGCTTGAACACGATGTTGGATGGAATGGCCGTGAGGAACTCAGAGTCATATATAAGAGGTTTCTACTAGGACAGAATTCCATGGATAAGTGATGAAAAGATCAGCCTCCTCTTAGGATGTTTAAAAATGCAAAGATCACAAATTCGCCAGAAAATCAGCTGTCCCAAGTTCACTAATACACTTGTTCATACATCATATAGAAAGCTAGCAATATCAAAGGGAATAGTTGGATAGTGTATGGTAGGTCTCCAATTGTGCGTAGTAATCCGATGAAGTCCTCTGTAATTCAAGGTCAGATCAATGACTTAAAAAATATCCTTCTTAGGCCATTTTTTCTTTGTCCCAAGTAACTCAGCAGCCATCATTCTTCATCAAAAACCATTTCAAACTCAATATGAGATCTTAAAGGGACACCCAGAAAATTAGAAATCACTTGTGGTGAGAAATCATACACTTGGTTTCTAACAAAGATTTTGTGAAAGATAATGGAAACAGTTTCATCAAATCCATCAATAATATTAGCAAAGAATTCTTGAACTATTCGAGAGACAAAACCCTTATTCTTAGACATAGTGTTATCCAATCCCTGATCTTCAATAGCCTTTAACATAACAATACTTAAAAGGGACCTAGAACTGATGTTTCTTTAATGAATAAACTGACATTGACCATAGAGATTCATTGATGTAGTAATTTTTTTAGTGTAGTACCATGGAGTAAAGGCATTATGAATAGTATAACTTAGTGTGGGTGTTGTAGAGGTAGAAACACCCTTCGCCTTTTTAGCTGTAATGGCCTTTTTGGATTTCTATGTGGCTTGTTTGGAGGACTAGCTAGTAGACTCCTTAGGGGATGGTGCAGCAAGGGTAGCCAACAAAGTGACTACTTGCATTGGAACATCAGGTTGAGTCTGGTCAATAATAGGTGAATTACAGTAGGTGATTACAGCATTAGAACATCGAAAACACTGGGTGCCTTCTATAGTTATGTCGCAACAGGTGTTGCAATAGTTGGTTGAGATGAAATACCTTTTAATGAAGAGATGTGTTGCAACTAGGGTTTTTGTTTATTAAATATTCCCTTTTGTTGCTACAGGAGTCTGTAATTTAGAGGCTTTCGATGTTGCAACAACCATTTCTTCAAGAACAGGTTGTGAAAGTGATGATGCAGTAGGCACATCCATCAATTCTTGAATATGAAGACTCAATTTAGGAGTCATACCTTTATCTCTTTTTTCCAGAATTGACTCAGTTGACTAAGCAATTCATTTTGAATAAGAGGAATGGGAAGAATCCCCTAATTTGGCATGTTTCTGCAATTCGATGGGTTGTGTTGGAATAACCTCTGGTTCAGTCACTTTTTCAGGCAATGATGGCATTGATTTTACAGAGGTCGATAAGACTACCGAAATCTACTTCTTAGCTCGTGGTGAGGAGGGTGATGCTTTCCCCATTTCTTTCGAAGTAGGAGCAGCTTTGCTCTTGTTCCCTATTCTAGTGTTAACCATGGTTGGAAGTTTCTGTAGGAATAGAAAAAATGAAAAACACAAACAAAGAAAGAAGAAGAAGAATACGACTAAGAGTGATTTGGGATTATAGGGTTAGAGCATTCTGAATATATATATCCCTTTAGTTACCTAAAATTTGAAAAGGAAACAAATAAAAATTGGAGCCAAAAATCTTAGGAAATAATTGCCATTATTGATTTTGGAACGTGTCCCAATAGATAATGTTAGCATGTAGTTTTTCCATAAACTGCATCCTTTTTTTTAAAAATAAAATCTATAAATATCTTGATGTTATAACACGCCTTATTTTGCTATAAAAACAAAATTTAATATATATGGAAAGCTAGAATAAAAATTGAAACAAATGAATTTATGTCAATCATAAATTAATTTTGAAATAAACATGACTTGCCAATTTTATCAAACAAAATTTATGGATTTCGTTTAGATTGATTAACCATTAAAGATTGAAAGACAACTAACTTACCATAAAAGTGTTCATCTTCACGAAATTTGATTGTATATTTCAGGCTATAAATGTTTGTTATAATTTCTTGAGTAGTACATCTTTATTTATTACTACTACCTCTTTTCTTAATATAACAGCACAAAAATGAAGTACCCACAGTCAGTAGTATTCACTCTATCACTGAGGTAGCTCTTTTCTCATGATATATCGTCCTCTACTATATTTGAGATACATAGCACCAAATTACTCAAGGATGACTTTCACACATCAGTGTATGTAGCTTTTCTTTCTAAGATCAAACAAACAAAGTTAATATTTAATCCATGATAATCCATCTTTCATCAATCAATCCAAAAATTTTATAAGATAAAATAATGAAAACTGTGTATTATAAAATTGAATTATGATTAATAAAAACTCACCTCTTTCAAAAATTTCCTTTAAGCTTTCCACACACAAAATTTCAATTTCAAATAGCCAAAATTTGATATAAAATAAAAAAGAAATATTTACATAGAAATAATTCTGAAGGACTTCCTTAGGAAATCAAAACGCATAAAATCAAGTAGTTTAGTGAATATGTCTACAAGTTGGTCCTCTGTTACAACATACTCCAAAATAATGACATTATTTTCAACCAATTCTCTAATGAAATCATGAAGAATCTCAATATGCTTAGTCCTAGAGTATTGTATTGGATTTTTAGAAATATTGATAGCACTAGTGTTATCACAATATACTACTAAATTATCCAATTGAATATTGTAGTCCTTTAGCATCTGTTTCAACTACAATAGCTGTGTGCAACAATTTCCAACAACAATGTATTCAGCTTTAGAAGTCGACAAAGAGATAGACTTCTACTTTTTGCTGTGCCATGAAATTAGGTTGTTCACGAGGTCGAAACAACCTCCAGTTATACTTTTTCTATTGTCAGTATTCCCTACCCAATTTGCGTCATTATAACTGACAAGATGAGTATTAGTTTCTTTTGAGTACTGAATTCCATGACCAATAATCCCATTAAGGTATCTAATGATTCTTTTAATAGCAAAAATATGAGACTCCTTAGGTCTAGAGTGATATCTAGTGCAAACACCAATACTATAGGAAATATCAAGACGATTAGCTGTTAAGTATAGTAGACTTCCTATCATGCTCCTATAGAGCATTGGATCAACATTGACACCATCTTCATCTTTAGTCAACTTAAGATTAGTACTCATAGGAGTATTCATGTGTTTGGTAGATTTCAAACAGAATTTATTCACAAGGTTTTTGGCTTACTTGGATTGAGATACGAAAATCCCATCTTCAATTTGCTTAACTTGCAAACCTAGAAAAAATGTCAATTCACCTACCATACTCATCTCGAATTCTTTCTTCATCTGATTCAGAAATTCTTGTACTTTATCATCAGATGTATAACCAAAAACAATGTCATCAATACATATTTGAGCAATTATAATACTAGAATCAAAGAGCTTGATGAACAAAGGTTTTTCTACTTCCCCTCTCTTGTAGCCTTTTTCATTCAAAAAATTTGTTAACCTTTTATACCATGCCCTGGGTGCCTATTTTAATCTATACAATGCCTTTTTAAGTTTAAAAACATGGTTAGGCAAATGTGGATCTTTAAAACCTTTAGATTGTTTTATATAAGCTTCCTTGTTCAAAATACCATTTAAAAATACACTTTTTACATTCATTTGGTGTAATGTAAAGCCTATGAGACATGCAATGGCAAGAAGTAAGTGAATAAATTCTAATCTAGCAACAGGAGCAAATATTTCATTGAAATCAATGCATTTAACTTGTGTGTTTCTTTGGGCAACCAACCTAGCTTTATTTCAAATTATGTTACCCAATTCATCAGATTTGTTCTTATAAATCTATTCGGTCCCAATCACATTAAAATTCCTAGGTCTAGATACAAGTGTTCACACATCATTCCTAGTGAACTGTTCTAACTCTTCTTGTATTGTTTTTACCATAAACTCATCCAAAAGGGCTTCCTTAACATTTTTAGGCTCAATCCTAAAAGTAAAGCACACATATTTTACCAGATTTATATTTCTCCTTCTTGTGACCATCACATCATCAAGATTACCTATAATCAAATCAGCAGGATGATTTTTCTTTACCCTTGATGATGGTTCTTTCCTGATTGGATTGTGAATATCCACTGAAAGTTCAGCTGATGAAATACCTCTCTATCTAGTGGACATTACAATATTTGATCTTGATGTTATAACTGCATTGTTTGGTTCTATAGTTGCGTCAGACTATGTTGTAACTTATAAATTAGAACCAAGATCAACAACAGCTTCATCAGTTTCATTGTGAATTTCATCTTCTTGTAAAAAATTTATAAAATCTTTAAGATCATCAACAACAATATTAGTAGATTCCATAATAGATTTAGTTCTCATGTTTTAAACAAAATAAGCTCTAATATTATTTGAATAACCCAAAAAAACACCAACATCACTTTCAACATCAAACTTACCCAAGTGTTTTTGATCATTTAGGATGTAACATGTTCTTCCAAAAACATGAAAATAGCTTAGGTTTGGTTTCTTACCTTGCCAAATCTCATAAGGTGTTTTTGTTATACCTGGGCACAAATTGACACAGTTAATGGTGTAACATGTCATGTTTATTGCTTCAACCAACAATCTCTTGGATAGCTTCTTACTATTGAGCATAACACGAGCCATTTTTTGCAGCATCCAATCATTCCTCTCTACTACACTATTTTGTTGAGGTGTTTCAGATGTAGAAAATTCATGTGAAATACTATGTTCATTAAAAAATCATTATAGATAGTGTTTTCAAATTCTTTACCATGATCACTCTGAATTCTTACTATCTTATTAATATTGCAATTTTTCTTAGTCTTAAGCTTCACACATAATATTTTGAAAGCATCAAACATGTCAGATTTCTCTCATAAAAGTCTGTCTAAGAGTACTTAGAAAATTCATCCACACACACAAAGACATAACGCTTACCTCTAATGCTTTCTATTTGAATAAGACCCATTATAATCATATGAAGTAGCTATAGCAACTTCGATGTTGTAACATATTGTACAACTTTGTGTATAGTCTTCAATTGTTTCCCAATTTGACAAGGTCTACATATACTTGGTGACTTTTTACCAAGAACTGGTAATCCTCGAATGGCACCTGTAGAGTTAATTCTTTTTAATATTTTAAAATTCAAATGCCCTAATTTTTCATGCCATAAATTAATCTCATCCACAGATACACTATTACAAGTTTATGGATTAGTCACAGTATAAAAATTATCGGTGGATCTCAATCCTTCTAAAACAGACTTCCTATTTCATCTACGACAACACATTTATCCCGAGGAAAATTAACATGAAGATTCTGATCACAAATCTAACTTATGCTAATTAGATTAGCCTTAAGTCTTTCAACATTTAAAACATTCTTCAATCTAGGGAATTTTTCAATATTAAGAGTTCCTCTTCCAAGAACTCTTCCTTTCATACTATCACCAAGAATGACAAGTCCAGAAGTATCTTCCTTCTATTTGTCACTTGTCATGTGCCTAAAACACCCGCTATCAAAATACTAAGCATTAGTAGCACATGTTCTAAAACAAGTAAAAGCACCAAAACAACTCAATTCATATTTTTTAATCCAAACTTTTCTTGTTTTATTTAGAAGTTCAATTTTTTTTCTTAGGTGTTTTCCTTTAGAAAAGAATCATATGTGAAAATATTTATTTTCCAAAAAATTCATTAATATAAAACATCGAGGTCTGATATGACCTTTAACACCGTAAAAACAACAAGTTGGAATAAACTTACTATAGTTACCTATCAAACTAGATGCTACTGATTTGTAGTGTGTTGTAACATCAGTATGATTACCTGGAACTTTTGTTAGTGATACAATTTTAGTGATACAATTTTATTCTATGTTGTAACATAAAGTTTCTATATTGCAACATCAGTACATGTTCATGCACAAGAGTTAGAAACAAAACTCTTAACAAAAATAGTTTCAGAGTTAGAGTGCTCACCTTTAAATCCGAGTCCTTTATGATCAAAACTAGATTTTCCAATTACCAAAATATGATCCAGATTAGAAGTCCCTAAATTCAACATTTGTAAGGACTTTTGAGTCCTTTCAAGTTTAGTTAAGACTTCTTTTAACTTTGCTTCTTTTTCAATAAGCAAAGCCTCCACTTTCTATACTTTGTTTTCTGAATTCTCTTTGTACTGAATAAGGGCAAAAATCCTTCCTTCAAGTGCCCTATTCTGGTCAACCACTCTAATCCACTGAGAGTACATATTCTCATATGATACTCCAATTGCTTCTTCATTTAGTTCAAATTCATCATTGTCAGCATCAATATCATGATCTTCTTCTATCCCGGATGTTGTAATAGAACTGCTCTACATAAACAGTGTTGTAACACGACCTGCAGATTTCTACAAAGAAAAAACATTTTCTGAAACCAACGAAACAGCAAAGGCTATGTGATTACTTATATGGTCGTCATCTTTTTCTTGACTACGTTCAGATTCCTCATCACTCTATGTAGAGTTCATAGCCTTTGCCTTTTTCTTGAAAGTATTGACACACTCAACTTGCACGTGCCCATACCCCTCATATTCTTTACATTGAATCCCTTTCTTTTTATTAGAATTAGGTTTAGAAGAGGGCTTACCTTTACTGAAAATGTCAGGTTTTGATTGTTTACTCATCTTTTTCAAGAACTTTTTTGTTAACAAGGCAAACTCATCACTCTCTTATTCACCTTCCTTATTGGTTGGTTCAGATCTAGCTTTTAATGTGATGGATTTCTCTTTTTTTTCTCTGCTTAAAGTTCATCTCATAGATCTAAAAAGAGCCATCAACTCCTCTACTTTTATTGGGTCAAGATTTTTGCTCTCTTTCATTGCTGTGAGTTTTGGCTGAAATTTGTCAGGCAATGATCAAAAACTTTTTCTAACCATCTTTATATATAAAATATGGCTAAAAGAAAAATCTTTCTTTTCCACTCAATAGCCAAAATACAATAAATGGTCTCTCTACTTAAAGCGACTCTTGAATGGACTTTAAATAGAGTGAGAAACTAAGCACTCTCATGTATAATCTGCAAAATAACATTTAAAAACATTTAATATTGATTAGAAGACTTGCAAGATGAGCCAAGTTCATCACCAAACTTAGAAAACTGATCTAGATATTAATTATTGATTCTGTCCACACGTTGCAATATGATTTGTCAACTTAGACATGTTTTAATAGAAAATGAAACTTTCAGATTTCTTTCTTGAAACAAAACAGTCAGTTACTAAAATCTTTTGACAGCTAATGGAACAAATTAGAGTAACTTTAAATAATGAGAATTAGTACAAATGAGTTAAGGAAACTTCCATAAATAATATTGCACATTAAAAATTCATCTAAAGGAATTACCTTAATGAAATATAGACATATAATCAAAACCAATTTTTGTAAGAATCACTAACCCATTCTTGCATAATTGAATTTGTCTATGCATTGATATGATCAGATTTTTATGATTGACAACTATACAAATCGTGACCTAAAGTATATTAAAAGAAAATACTGAAAAAACTTATCAGATCAAATATTTAGTCACATATTGTAACATGACTATAAAACCAATCATGTTACAATGTGAAAGTTGTCAATAGATTTTTTGCTCTTTCAGATTTCGAAGATAAAAGAGAAACTTGATAAAGATTCACTTTTATTAGAAGGAAAATTATTTCATATGAGGTATGTTGCATATATTTTGAATTTAATTGTGAAAGAAGGGCTAAGTAGGTTTGAAACAAGAATAGAGAATATTCGTGAACGTGTTAATTTTTAAAAGGCCACATCTAAGAGGGTAAAAAAGTTTGAAGACTTGTCTAAACAATTGGACATACCATGTACTAAAAAGGTAGTACTCGATTGTAAAACTAGATAGAATTCTACATATTTGATGCTTCAAACTGCTTTGCTTTACAAGCTTGTTTTCGTCATTTAAGATTATGTGAACTGCAATATAAATATGTTTCTTCTAATGAAGATTAGGAAGTTGCTAAAAAGTTGTGTCATGGACTAGAAAGATTTTATAATATTACTTTAATGTTTTCTGGGACCAGTTATCCTGCTGCTAATCTATTTTTCATTGAGGTTTGTGAGATGAGATTATTTTTAGATCATTGGATTGATTCTAGTAGACTAGAAATAAGAGAGATGTCATTTGTGATGAGAGAAAAGTTCGAGAAATGCTAGGATGAAGTTCATAGGATTTTGAAAATAGCAAATGTATTGGATCTAAGATACAAAAGGAAATCTTTCAAATGCTACTTTCCTTTGATTTATGGAAGTCGTGCTTCAAGTGAACTAGAGAAGGTTTGTAGCAATATGGATGATTTAGTAAAAAGAATACCAATTGAAGTATAAGAGACAAGAAATGTAAAATCGTAATAAGACTGGTACTTCAAGGATGGATAACTATTCTTATAGTTCCAATGTTACTTGACTTTCTGACTCTTCATACATTTTTGATACATGTATGGAAAATGAAGAGACTATTGAAGAAGTAAAATCAAAGTTTAACTTTTACTTAGAAGAATTTGTCCATCCTTGAGTTGATAATTTTGATAAATTAGATTGGTGGAAGATACAAGGGGTGAAATATCATATCTTACAACAAATAGCTATGGATATTTATGCTATTTCTATGTCAACTGTTGCTTCAGAGATTGCTTTCTCTATCAGTGATAGAGTTTTGAACCTATATCATAGTAGACACTTACCATCGACATTGGAAGCATTGATGTGTACTCAAGATTGGTTATGGTCTGAAATAAGAAGTAAATTTTGGAAGCATTTTAGTTCATACTTTTGTTTTCATAATTTGCTAATTATTTATCTGTATCTTTTTGTTAGATTCAAGCAAATCTTCAGACAATATTGCAATGTTTTATTAGGATGATGGTGAAGGAGATGATGTTGCTGATATTGAGGTAAATTTTTTTTTATAATTCTTTAGTTGAATAATGTTTTAAGAAAATGAAAATAATGTTATTCTTTTCATTTTTTAAGCTAAATTTGACATAATAAAGGAATCAAACCAATGGCATGAAGAACAAGAGATTCGATCAAGATTAGAAGTTATTTCAGAATATTACGATGTGACGTCTTTTATTTATTGTTCTTTTGTATTGGACAATTGCTATGTCTTTTAGTAAATGAAGAGTATCAAGTTTGTGGTATTCCTAATTAATAATTAGTTAATTAATTTGAGTTTTTGTAAGAAACTTATGGGAAAGTTCGATGGTTACAAGCCCCATGTGGCTATGATTGGATATCAATCCATTTTTGCAGTAGTTACTCTCTCAACCAGAGATGCTCTATTACAAGGATTGAGCCCAAGGGTTTTTGTCGCCGACAGACAATTTGTAGCCACATTGATGATGGCTCCGATAGCCTATTTC
Source organism: Parasponia andersonii (assembly GCA_002914805.1). Taxonomy (NCBI): domain Eukaryota; kingdom Viridiplantae; phylum Streptophyta; class Magnoliopsida; order Rosales; family Cannabaceae; genus Trema; species Trema andersonii. The sequence continues at coordinate 696,912 of JXTB01000175.1, forward strand.
AGTAGAAGAAATCTCTCTCTCTCTCTCTCTCTCTCTCTCTCTCTCTAGATCTCATATTATAGCCTTCGTACATTGGCAGGAGAAATCCACATGGTAGCACATCACTTGGATTGAAGAGCTTTTGGATTGAAAAGCTTTTGTTATGTTTACGGGATGGTTAGATTTACTGCTACTGATTGATTGTTTATCTTTTAAATGCATGCAGAGTAACAATTGGTCAAAATGCCTATTTTGAGGGTTTATACTTATCCTCTTCAACAATAGCAACTGCAATGACTAATCTAGTCCCCGCTGTTACTTTTGTACTCGCAACTGTTATAGGGTAAGTAAATTGTCAATATACATACACATATAAACATATAAAGAAAAACTTTACCCCCTGTTTGAGTAATTTGAAGATTTTTGAACATTATATTCGTCATGAATATGTGTATGTTGGATACAAGAGCTTATATATGCATATTTCTAAATATTTTTTTATTGATCAGTGCATGTCATGATATATCCTGTAACTCCGACATACTAAACGTAGACCTAATTTTAATCTTTACTCTATATACTAGTTTTGATTATGATATAACTTCAGCTACATATAGTGTTTGGTTATCATGCTTTAATTTAGATCAGATTATTCACAACATACTGCTTGTCTAGAAAACAATTATACATTTTGGAAAATCACATTTTACAGCTATTTTGAGAAGCAAGAATATCTAACTATTAATTAGCTGATGCTAGTTTCCCATTTAATCAGAATCGATAATTTTAGCCTATATATAGGGTGTGGTTTTATGTTTTGAACTTTTTGTTTATCTTGATTTGGTTTTCGTAGATTGGAGAAAGTAAATTTAAGGAGCCCGAATAGTATCGCCACTACAGGACAGGAGTTCTATAGTGGCGACAAATGTCATCGTTATAGAACAAAAAGTAATCGCTATAGGCATATTACGACGACTATGTCGTCGGTATAGCTCTATCGGTATAGTTTCTCTATAGCGATGACAAAATTTATCGTCAGAATAGTTGGCTATGGCGACGACAATTGTCGTCGTTAAAATGTCATTAGACGATGACTAAAAAACGACGATAGTGGCTGTCGTTATACTATAATGACGATATTTGTCGTCACTATAGGTATATTTTTTTAAAATTTATATTTAAATATAGTTATAGCGACAACATAATAGCGATGACAATGTCATCGCTATAGATAAATTAATAAACTTATAGTGATGACCAATATTGTCGTCATTATAGATGTTATAATTTTTTTATATAATTAAATTCTTAAAATTTGAAATAAAATTATAAAAAATAAATATAGAAATAAATAGAAATATTTGAAACATAAAATATAATTTTAAATTTTAAATTAAAATAAAATTTAAAATAATTCCATATCAAAAATACATAAAATAAAAATTTAAAAAAGGTATTCAACAAGAAAAAAAAATTGAACTATATAGTTAGCTAGCTAGCTATCCAAGTCGAGGGAGGAGGTTCAGATCGGAGTCTCGGAAGCAATGTAAGCGGCAGGGGCATCGGAAGGATATCAAGAGCAGTAAGCAATTGAATGGACGGATGGAATCCCGAAATCAATCTCGCCAATACACTAAATATACAACGTAGTTGTTCATTGAAGTATTGCCTTTCTGCATCACACTATGATAGGAGAATCACTTCACACTGGTGGGCAATAGCCAAGTAACTCTGTGTTTGGCTAAAGTAGTCTCGCAGCTTAGAGCTTGACACAAGAGAATCCTATGGTGGAGAAGCTATTGTAGAAGAAGTTCTAGAAGCTCCCTTGAGCTTCAAACCAACTCTCTCCTATCCTCTCTCCTAGTACCAAGCACTTTGTCAGCAATCAATGCCTCATCAATACGAGGTGGTGCAGATTGTGTCCAAGAACTGCAGGTAGATGAAGATGCCAGAGACTACAACTGAGTCATGCGAATCTCAACCATCTTACACTAAAATATACTTGGAAAAAAGATAGTAAAAAAAATAAAATTAGTAGACAATCAATGAATACAAATAATTTGTAAGTTACTCACATAATTCTGCTCAACCTCCTCAACAGGCCATATGCTAGTCACATGATCCATGTACCTCTGTTGGTAGTTTTCTGGGATCGATTGCATCTCTTCGTCTCAGGATTCCCCTGTGCATTGAATTTGATAAGTATATAAACAAAAGTAATAAAAAAATATAAAAGTAAGAAATAAGTTGTAAGAAGATTACCATATAATATATACTGGTGATAGTAGACTTAGGCCCCTACCTACTAACGTACTTCATCTATCCCCTATTACCAGCATTCCTCTTAAACATAGCTTGTCATTTTAAAATCATTAGTTAATAATGTAATAGTTATAAACTTAATGTAGTAAAAGTCAAATTAAATGAAATACTAACCCTACACTTCTCAGAGCTAAACTAATCCACGTACTAATTCCAAACCTCTTGAGTCATATCAGGAGGAACAGAACGGCAAGCACGGGGAAGGTCAAGATTGTTCTCATCCCTACCATTGAGCTTGAAGTGTTTATTGAGCTCATTCTTTTAGTTCTTATAGATATCTTGAGCGGTGCAGTCAATGCCTTGGGATACCCAAGGCAGCTCACCATTGCTAACATCTTTATATTGGAAGTACTTCTGCAACCAAAAAAACAAAGTATTTAACAAAAATAATTTCAATAAAATACAAGGATATAATAATAAAAAAAATTCTTACCTTGATGCTATGCTTTATTTTCGCCTTTTGTTCAGCAAGAACCTTTGCTCAACTCTTGTGAAAAGGTTCTGTATTCTTCCTAATGAGCATCCCAATAAAACGAGGAAAATACTTTTGGTTCTCTTTAACAACTTTCCATGTAGCTCCTGTCTTGTCAAAAAAGATCGAGAGTTGTTGACTTGGTTCCAAGCAATCAAGCTTCTCCTGCAAGTTCAAAGATCAATTCTTTGAATGTTTCCTCTTACTGATCAATGCTAAAAAGGATCAAAAAAATATTAATAATCAATCAAATGAAATGAATGAATGTATGTATTTTTATTTATTACTTAGACAATGTAAAAGTATTCCTTATACGTATTTTTATTTATTACTTAGACAATATAAAAGTATTCCTTATACCTAATTGACAAGAGGTAGGGCTCCTGAATGGGTTTGGTAGGGGGTCTCCACCTGTATCTCCTCCATGATATATGGGCTTAATAGTAGCCATAACTAAATAATGTTAATGAATAGTATAAATATGATATGATACATATAGAAATGATGCTCATAAAAAATATATTTTATTAACAATGTAACAAATATTATCATAAAATACATAATTAATCACATTTTCATATTAATCATTATCGCTATCAATATAATCTTCATGTTTATCTTGATCAATTTCATCATTATCGTCCATCTCCAATTCTTCTTCATCTTCTATATAATCATATATTGTATCATCATGATCAAGTTCATTATCATCAATAAAATCATCTTCTTTCACTTCATGAATAATATCATTAGAATTTTGATCATGTTCACTTTGACACCCATGAATATAACTAATGGACTCCAGCTCGCCAAGTTCAACCGTTACACAAAGTTTTAGGAGTTATGATCTTAAAGAATAAATGGCTCAATATCATTATCTTGAATATCCCATCCACCTCGATGACTTAAGTGTCCTAGAATTCTCCAATTCAGAACATTCAACAAGTTGTCAATATAAAAAGCTTGCTTAACTTGAGAAGCAAGTATGTATAGGTCATCTTTATACCACTTAGAATTGATAGCTATACTTATTTTTTTTTTCTACTTTTATTTTCTTCTTTCTAGAATTGATATCAAACCATTTACACTGGAATAAGACAACAAAATATGTGTCCATATAATTGAAATCTTGAATTTCTTCTAAATGACCATAAAATGTATTCCCATTAGTCTTAGGGACAAATATACCATTATTTCGAGTCAACTGTTAGAATCCCTTGTGCGAGTTACGAATCGAGTTCCATTTACAATACATACAAAATAAGATGTGACATGGAAATGTGGCCCAGATTCCAATGAGTACAACTCTTCAGTTACTTCAGGGGATCCATTTTGACTAAATTGATACATTTTTTAATTCAGTTAAAATATAAATTAAACAATAATGAAAACAACTGTTATGTACAAAGGTTGGAATTATAAGTTATATACCTTCGTATAAAACCAAGTTGGAAACTGTTGTCTTTGTATTTCATCCAGGTTTTGCCCACCTTTTTGTTGGAGCACCACATGTGTTCATTATATTATAGGAAAAATGTGAAAGTTTAATATAATGCCATATAATTACAATGGTTTAATATTTTATTGGTTATTGGGGCTTACTCCAAATATTTCTGGATCTCCAGGCAGTTATTTAGTATGTACCACTTAGCTTTCTTCCAAAGATGCATATTACGTGAAACATAAGTCTTTTTCCATTAAGATGACATTGGGATTGGAACACACTTAAGTGTTTTTGAGGACCGGTGTCAATAGCATCCTCTTTCCTATAAGAACGATTAAATTTTGTCTCAATCCTTTATAAATACATTGAAAAAAGCTTTAATGCTTCATCAACCATATAACTTTTAGCAATAAATCCCTCAGGACGTGCTCGATTTCTAACATAGTCATTCAACTTCTTTATATATCTCTCATATGAATACATCCACTTAAAGTGCACAATTCTTCTAAGTAACACTTCTTCGGGCAAATGCATCATTAAATGTACCATGATATCAAAAACAGCAGGGGGAAATATCCGTTCAAGCTTGCAAAGAATAAAAACTATAGCATATTTGGAATTCTCTAAGTCTTTCTTACTCAGACTCCTAGCACATATTTGTTGGAAAAAATTACAGAGTTCAATAATTGTCAACAATATTTCCTTATTTATAAAAGCTCTTATACCAGGAGCCAACAAACGCTGCATGATAACATGATATTCATGCGACTTCAGGCCAGTTATTTTTGAGTCATTATCAGTTACATTCGCCTGTATGTTACTTGCAAAGTTATTGGGAAACTTAATTGACTTAATATATCGATAGAATTTACGTCGTTCATCAGCAATGAGAGTGTATTGTGCGTGAGGTTTAATCAACTTGTTTCCTGATTCATCCAGATGCAACTCTCATCTTATTTTCATATCAGCTAAATCACGCTGGGTATTAATCGCGTCTTTTGATTTGCCTTCAATTCCCAACATTGTGCCAAGAATACTATCACACACATTTTTCTCAATATGCATAACATCAAGATTGTGTCTCAAAGATAATGACGACCAATAATCTAGCTCCGAAAATATACATTTCTTTCTCTAGTTTAGTTCGTCTTTGACATGTTCCCTCTTAACCCCTCTATAACTTGGATGTTTACCCGGCAACATATGTGGCAACTGTCTCAGTTGTTCTAAAATATCTTCATTACTGAAATGCCGAGATGGGATTCTTCTCTCTAGTTTCCCATCAAATTCTTTACTTCTTCTCATTGAATGATTAGTCAGCAGGAAACTTTTGTGACCCACATAATAAGTTTTGGTCTTCAATCTCAAGGAAAGGGTGCCTTCATTATAGGCTAGATAAGCTTTGTAACCTTAACCACTCCAACCAGATAAACTACCACAGGCCAGAAAATCATTAATAGTCCACAAAAGCACTATTCACATTTTGAATGTACTATTACTAGCAGCATCTCGAGTATCTACCCTGACAACCCATAATTGTTTCAACTCCTCAACCAACGGCTTCAGAAAAACATCCATATCTTTCCCTAGAGATTGAGCTAGGAATTAACAATGAAATCATGAAATTACACTCCTTCATGTATAGCCACAGTACCAAGCAATAAGTCGTCAATACCACTGGCCACACACTATAAGATAAACTCATGTTGCCAAATAGATTGAATCTGTCTGCCACTAATCCTAATTTTACATTCCTTAGTTCTTTGGCAAATTCAAGATATCTGTGATCAAACTCTTTCCATGCTTCCCCGTTAACTGGATGTCTTAACACCCCTCCCTCATTAAAATAATTTGAATACTGCCACCTCATACTTGCTACAGTATGCCTCAATCCGTATAATTGCTTTAACCATAACACTTTGTGAAGTACTTTCTTGCCATTCGTATTTTTATCCAACAATGGCTCACCCTACATACAGGATAATTTTCTTTGTCTGTATTTTCTTTCTAAAATAAAATACATTCATATTTGCAAACACAAATTGACTCGTACTCTAATCCCAACTTAGACATCTATTTTTTTGCCTCATCATATGACCCAGGTAGCTTGTTCTCTACTAGAAGTGCCTTTTTCAACAATTTCAATAAAGCTATCAAATGATTTATTACTCCACCTATGCATTACTATCAAATGCATAAATTTGGCCAAGAAATTCAAGGTCAGAAATGTGTGCACCCAGGATACAATTTTGACTCGACCTTAGAGAACAAATCATCATACTGTTCTATAGACATTGAAGACCACATTGCAATATCTTTATCTACATTCACGTTAGCACGAATAGGATCATCAATAAATGGACATATGAATTCATTTATCACATTTACCATCTCATCTACTATAACATCACCTCCATGTAGGTCATTTTGTGGAATGTCTACATCATTAACTTCTCCATAAAATGTCCAAGTGGTATATTTTACATCGAATCCATGAGTTATTATATGCATCTTCACCACATCAAGTGGCTTATGCAACACATTGTGACATTCTTTACATAGACAATGAATTTTTCCTTCGTCATTCACAAAACCTTTTTCCTTATCAAGAAATGTCATTGTAACATTCCAATATTCCTTAGAAAACCAATTCCTCAAATGTATTCAACTCTTGTCAACTAACATATTTTTGTAGTACTTGCCGTTTGATGTTAGAACGAGTTAGAAATTATTGTCAAAGATTATATACATGATTATAATATGGCCTAAATACACCTTATCACTCCACTTCTAAAGGTTAAAACTCTATCTCATTCAAGATTACTTTGTTATGTGGTTTATCATTCACTCAAATATTGTTCCGTTCACGCTGAAATTCCAACAGCATTTCCTCACAGTTCCCCTAACTGTGGTACATATATGTACACACCCGAAAAACACAAGAAGATGCCATCAAAAATCGACCAAAAAATAATATTTATAAGTTAATGACAACACATAACGTGTAATCCCAAACTATCCAAATGGGATAATTTAAGAATCGATATCGAAAAATATAATCTCTCATCAACTCCTAAACAGGTCTATGCTAATTTCTTTTCTGACTAAAATAATGCATGCATGTATTAAAGTCACTATGTGTACAAATAAATGTACATATTAAAATTATGACTACAACTTTTGTCATAACATGTCAACTTGTTTGGAATGGTCTTGATTATCACAATTGAATAACTCTAACCATTATGATCAAGAACATGCCAAACCAATTTACATGTCGTGACCATTTTAGTGTGCATGATTTAGGAAAGGAATTTTTGGTTTTTTAAGAGTACATGTACAAATATTTTAGTTACTACAATGGCATTTTTGGCATTTTATTAGTCTAGGGGCATTTTGGATATTTTGTGAATTATATGGATATTTTATTATACTTTTAAATTTTATGAGTATTTTAGTTACTCTAAGAGAATTTTGGATATTTCATTACTGTAGGGACAATTTGGATATTTTATTAATTAAATTGTTATCTTGGATAATTTTAATTTTATGATTTTTTAAGTTACTACAAGGGCATTTTGGGTATTTTGTTAGGCTATGGGCATTTTCGGTATTTTGTTAATTATATGGGTATTTTATTATATTTTTAAATTTATGAGTTTTTTAGTTAATACAAGGGCATTTTGGGTATTTTATTAGTCTAAGGACATTTTGAGTATTTTGTGAATTATGTGGGTATTTTATTATATTTTTAAATTTTATGAGTTTTTTAGTTACTAAGGGCATTTTGGGTATTATGTTAGTCTAAGGGTATTTTTGGTATTTTGTAAATTATACGGGTATTTATTATATTTTTTAATTCTATGAGTTTTTTAGTCACTCTTTAAGCATTTTGGGTATTTCATTATTATAGGGGCATTTTGGGTGTTTTGTTAATTAAATTATTATTTTTGGATAAGCTTTAATTTTTGGAGTTTTTTAATTACTAAAAGGGCATTTTGGGCATTATGTTTAGTCTAGGGACATTTTGGGTTTTTTATGAATTATATGGGTATTTTATAATATTTTTAAATTTTATGAGTTTTTTAGTTAATTTTTGGTATTTTATTATTCTAGGGGCATTTTAGGTATTTTGTGAATTATATAGGTATTTTATTATATTTTTTCATTTTATGAGTTTTTTAGTTACTACAAGGGCATTTTGGGTATTTTATTCAATATAAGAATATTTCGGGTATCTGAGAAATTATAGGGGTATTTTTGTAATTCCATATTTTTAGAGGCATTTTTGGTAATTTTTGAACTAAAGGACTAATTATTACCTTTTATTTATTTTATGTATTATTATTATTATTTTAAGTTTATTTATTATGATGTATTATTTTATTATTATTATTATTTAAGCTTATTTATTAACATGTATTATTATTATTATTAGCTAATTTTAGAAGAGAGTTGATGCCCTTTCTTAAAAATTATTATTATAAATTAGTTATTTCAATTTAATTATATAATTAATCTTACTCTTTAATTTCTTTTTATTTACTATTACCTTATACTCAAGTCCTAATTATTTCATATTAATTACTCATTTTACTAACTTTATTAATTAATTCTATTACCTTTTACTAAATATTCAATTATTTATTAAAATGCATAAGTTATTGTCTGCAAGTGTTAAATAGTTATTATTACCTTTTATTTATTTTTTGTATTATTATGATTATATCTTATTAAATTAAAATATTAATTTATTTAATTATTTCTATTATCTTTTATTAATTCTTATCATATTTTTTATTGTTAGATAATATTTTTAATTAAATTACAAATTTATTCTAATCTAATTTCAATATTTATCATTAAATTAAATCACTCATCTAACATTCGTATTAATCTAATTTTAGTATTTCAAATCTAATTAACATAAATCCAAATTCAAATACACAACATAAACAAAAAGCATTATTACTTACAAATATAATTTTTCCGCATCATTTTCACACAAATATTAATCCCACATATTCAATTTAACCACAAACCAACATAATCTAACAAAATAATTTAATATATCGAAATAAATCTTACAATATTCCAAAAAATAAAATAATCTCACCATATCACAAATCCAAAATAGTCCTACATTATCTAACCATACCACAAATCCAATATAAGAGAATCATTTTACACAATTTAAATAATAAAAACTAACCTATTATTTTTAACTAATATATAAATATAACCATATTTTAATAATAATCTAACATCAATATTTTTAACAATTATATAAAATTAACCTATTACTACCAAATACATAAATCAATTAATAATATAATCTAATTCCTATTTTTAATACTCTAAATAATTTCTTAAAAATAATTTTTAATATTCTAAATAAATATTTAAAAAACATAAAAAAAAACTAGCCGATTGCCAGTGGCGGAGGAAGGTGATGGCGTCTTTGTCACACTGAGAGAGAGAGAGAGTTAGAGAGACAAAATAAGAGAAATAGAGCATTACCCAGAAATAGAGAGAGAGAACGAGGAAGGAGAGAGGCTGCCGGTGGGTTGAAGAGAGAGAGAGATATGTGGGTGTGTGAAAAATTAGAGAAAGAAGACGATTTATGGCTTTTGATATTGCAGGACCTATAGTAGCAATATTTGTTGCTGCTATAAATGAAAAATATTGTCACTATAGCCTCAACGACACTCTTTTAATTTTAATTTTTTTTCCAGTCAAATTTGGACGGTCACTAACTACCCGTCCAAATTTTCACCCAAATTTGGATGGTTAATTAGTGTTTTTAAATTTTTTATTAATTAATTTCTATTTGAAATTACAAAACAATTTTAAATACTCTATAACGGTGATAAATGTCATCACTATAGGGTTTGATCTTTTCACAACCACTCAAAAGGAGCACTATTTTTTCACAAGAAAGTTACTGTACAAAGGTACATTTTTTCGTACACTCTATAGCGACGATAATCTCGTATCGTCACTAATATTTTACTTATAACGACAACATGTTGCTATAGCATATTTAATCAACTTTTCGTAGTTGATCTTCGATAGCGACGTTGATGAACGTCTAATTTTGTACATTTATTATGAGATTAGATCATCATTATACACTTAGAGTTTCATTAAATTCCCTAATTTAAAGCACTTTTGTAGACATAGGCATAAAAACAAGAATTACCTCTAATTTATGCTAAATATTTGTTTCTACATAGGTTTTGGTAAAATAAGCACAGATTCTAAACTACGTGGGATTTTGATCCAATTCTTAAACTCATATATTCTGGGCTCAATTTACAAGATCTGCCCAAATTATTTCTAAATGGGTCTCAAATGGACAATATTTTAAATTAGACTGCACGCATATTCAATCTGATACCTTTTATTTTTTGGCCCATTATAGTCTCATTACAATCTCAAATAGAGTGATTCTTGATGCTATGGACATGTACACAAAACTATCTAGATGATTTATTCTTTGAGAAAACTCAAAAGAAGCCGAAATCTGGGTAAAAATATCAGATTTTTCCACATGATAAGATCAACAACCAATTTTGATTCAGCAGAACCTTTCTTTACCAATTTTGCTATAAGTCACGAAATACATCTCTAATGGATGCAATTGTGGTTGCATACGACTCCTAAGAGATAAAGCTTCAAGTGTTTTTCTTCGATTAAGACATTTTTCTTCCAAATTCATAGAGATTCAGATACATCTTTGGGAGAGTCTGAATCTGCCAAAACAAGTTACCAACTTGCTCTTATCTTTAGTCTACAAATTTTGATTTTGTATCTCTAAATTTTCCTATAAATAGATGCTTAAGCTAGGCTTAAGGGGCATCTTGATTTCGAGAACAAGATCACTCTCTTTTATTCTCCTTTTGTTATTCATGTTATTTTAATCTTGCTTTGCCTTCAAAATAGTAAGAGTTTTGTGTTTAAAGTTATGTTCATATTGTGTTCATACTTGTTATTCTCTTCATCATATTTACTTATTCTTGCATGTTGCTAAGATGAAAGGGTGAATCTCTTGGGGGAAAGATAGGTATAATCCAAACTTTAGGTGGACTTCATTGTTTATATCTTTTAATCACTATTATACATGTGCTACTTAATTTTCTTAATCAATCGTAGTACCCTCTTTGTTAAGTGGTGAGTCTTGATTCATTGTAGTCAACCATTAGCACAACAAATACTTAATTCCTTTTGTATCGGTTGTGCTAGGAAGGGATTTTGATTTGTTGTGGATATAAGGTGGCACCATGAATGCTTGACCACATTTACAAGTGTTGGCATTATCAAAAAAAGGTAATTAAGAAAACTAATCTAATCACATAGATAACTAATAATGGACTTTTAATGATTAATCTTCCAATTGGAACCTCCGTTGTGTGTGGATTCCAATTGAGTGATAAAAGAGCTTAGGTTATACTTATTTGATATACCTAAGAGTGGATCCCCTAATCTTAGCAATTGTTTAATTCTATAACTTTATATTATTATATTTCAATCACTTTGTTTTATATTGTCACAATCATCCTACAACATACTTTTTCCTATTATTTTTATTCTTGCAATATATGTGTTATGGTCTTGTATTATTCACTAACCTTCTTGTGGATTGACATCGGTCTCACTGAGTAATTTATTACTTTGACTCTCCTGCACTTGGGAAAAGACTTCATTAATTTGAATCAGTTAGACGACAAACTCGTTATCGTCGTTATAGATTAGGTCTATAGCAACAACTATTTATTGCTATCACAGATGTTATCGTTATAGCCCTCTTTTCCAGAAGTGTACCAAGATAATGGGGACAATCTTGTGTGTGGATGGAGCAATTTGCACAGGCTTAATATTCCAACCATCAAAATCAGGACTTAGTCTAGCATTATGGGAGGCGAAAATGATCATCTGTCACTGGGTTGCATAATTCTCTTTATAAGCTGCTGCTCTGGGTCATTAGGGATTACCATGTAGGTTCAATATTTCTAGCCTCGATCGATTTGTTTTCATATATAATCTGCGAACAAGTAAAATATATATGTAGTCGTTTTCTATATCTATATATATATATATAAATGTATTATATTTGCAAGCACAATTAATAACTTTTCGGACCATTAACTACTTATCTTCTTAGCTTACTTATTTAAAAAGAGAAATTTAGATGCTGAAAATTCATGACAAATTTTTTTTATGCTTTTATTTCTTTTTAAAAGATTTATATTCATAACTAACCATTTACTTAAATTTTGAACACAAGTAAAATGCTTCTCAATGGCTAAGTATTCTTTATTTAAATTTGATTATAAATTTTTTATTAAGGTGATTTAAATAATGCGCAACCGTAATGGGCTCCTAGGTGAGGAGGGGGGTCACATACAGACTACTTAAGTCTCAAGTTCTCCTTAGACAATTTAAGTCTTTTTGACAGAACCCCTCGTATTTTGCATTTAATTATATCAAAACATTTTCTCTTTTAGATCTTTTGAAAAATATTTGTTTAAATTCTATTCAATCGAAAGACATTTTCAAGTATAATTTAATAAAATCATGCATTGCGAAATGAAATGCCAAGTTATAAGTACGTTTTCAAATAACATCAAGCTTACAAATTGAAATTATTTGTCTCATAATAAGAGCATATGGCGAAGTAATGTTAATGGAGGTACCTCGTATTCATTGTACGATCTTAACATATGCATTAAGATTGTACTTATTGATAACTTAGTCAAATAGAAGTTTTTCGGTAAAATGCATCTTTCATGCTTTTCAGAACCAAATTCACTGTGCATTTAGCCCATCAAAGAGCTTTAATTTAATGTTTAGGACTTATTCTAGCATTTTCAAAAATGTTCGTTCCAGGTAAGCACGAGATGACAGTCATTATACTGAACTGTGTTTAATTACACTATGCTAGCTTAGATTCAGCTTAATCGCATAATGTCATCTTTGTGCATTCTATGAATTGGGCAATTATACTTTATTTGCATTATCGATTAGAGTCTAATGGACTTTCTTTTTATGTTTAATGATTGGTTATGGGGCTAGGTTCTACCAAATTAGAATAAGATTGGCCATACAGGATCATAAGTCAAAGTATGACTAGATTTCACTTTCTAAGCTAGGTTTCACCATTTTGGTCTACACTTGGGTGTATAGGATTGACCAGCAATGTGGTGAGTATGCTAAGGATGTTTTAGAGCTTGACACATGGAAGGTAATGAGCAAAATACCTAAAATATCCCTAGAATTTAAGTTATGCCATTCTTAGCCTTTAAATATTGATTTTTGACCAAATCTGGTCATTTGCTTTCCCTTTCTCTCTAGCCACGATCTGAGCCTCTCCAATACCTTTTTACACTTCTATCAACTTCCCTTAACCATCTCCAAGAGTTTCCAAGTGGTATAACTCAAGTTGGAGCTCTAGAAAGTAAGATAAATCAAAACTAGTCAATGTAGTTCTACTAATTTTTCTTTCTTGGTCTTTTCCTATAATTTCAATTATCTACTTGTTCCCACTTAAATAATGGTTTCTTCAGGTCTTCTTAAGTCCAAAAATCTAATTCTAAGTTTAGAGAATCAGTTTGGTGGAGGTAGAAGGCAAGAAATCCAACAAAAGCTCAAACTAGTCAAAGTGAGCATTATGTATGATTTTGAACTTATAGTTAATTTCTTTTGTGTTAGCCCTTAAACCAAAGTAATTATTTGGTGCATAATGATCCTAGGAACCTTATATATCACTGGAAACATAAAATTTAGGTGGAGGATTAAAGTTAAACCTAATGCCCCAAAGATTGCTATTTATGGAATTAAGTGTTTTCATGTGTGGTAGATTAAGTTTTCCATATTTGTAATCTGATTTTTTAAACTTATAGTATATATTTTATTGATTCTATTAGTTATTACACTTATTTTATGGCTGGTTATGATGGCACACAAGTGTAAAAGTCGTTTAAACTTTGTAAAAGATTGAAAGGAATTCAAATGCATTTAGGTTGTTCCAAATGATCCTCTTTGATGTGTATATGTGGGAATTGGATTGTTAATTGTTATGACAGGTTTAAAACCATGATTTTAATCATGTGGGAATGTCCCTAAAATAGGGAAGGTACTGTCCAAATATTTTTAAAATGAAATGGCACCATTTAGGAGCAAATGGACTTGTTTTTAAAAAATTATGTGTCATTTTGGATCATTTTGTGCTAATGAACTAGCATTCATATTTTAAATACTTTTGAACAGTTTTTCAATGCTAGTTATTGACTACCAAGTACCTTAAGTGATTTATACACTCCTGAGTCATTTTAAGATTAAGTTTCCTAAATTAGTGAAAGTTTTGATTTCGGTATTGTTCAAATATCTTAATGCATTCTTTTTGTAAAATGTGCATCTTGAATAATAGTAATTTATAACAGGTGATTAGCACACCAACCTCTAGAGGATATTGACCCTTTCCACTATCAATTCCTATTCAAGATACGAGGTAAGTAAAGACTTACAACTGCATCATAAGAACCATATGAAAGATGTATTTATGTGAAACTTACTTATTCCTGAAAGTTATGAAATGGCATGTGCATGGCATGTTTTGCATGCAAATGGAGACTTTTATTATAAGAGAATTTGAAAGTGAGTACCATTGTACCAATTTTATATGATAAGTTTTAATGGCAATTGCTAGTCTGTCGGAGCTGGGTAGGTAAGTCTGTTGATGCAGACTCTCCCGTTGAAGCGGGACTTGCAGATCTTATGATATGTCTCATTGAAGCGGGACAATTTTAGCATGGTGTGGGATACCCCTTTGATGAGGGAAGGAGTTTTCAAAAAAAAAAAAAAACCTCACACGACGGTCGCACCTTATTTTTACTCTTGGCCAGAGTTTCCGCCCAATGTTATCACGGCCTATCGACTTACGGGACAAGCAATGTGCTAAGGGGCCCAACTAAGAATAATTTTTAAGGAAAATACATGGACTCAAATGTTTAAGAAAGAAAAAGGGTACAATGGGAACTTTATGAGTATTAAAGCATTCATAAGCATGCATAGTTTTTACTTACTGAGCTTTAGCTCATTTTAGTCTTGTGATGCAGATGAGGAAACACATTTTGGTATTGACTAGCTAGTTGCCTAGCTTGCCTTTTGTCGCCATGATCATACAGATGTAGACGAGCTTGACCTGTGGGCGACATTTTTGTTTTAAGATATTTTGGTTTAATGTAAATACTACTATTAATGGCAAAAATCGACTGGTGAAAACCTCTTTTGATTGTACATTTTGTAAAGGCACTTTATACAAGAAATGCCATGTAGTTGCTTTTTATTTAAAGGTTTTGGCAAAGTTTAAAAAATAAAAATTGCCCACCTTTTTATCAAAACAAAAGATAATGTTTAAGAAAGAATAATACTTCATAGTTTGACTGTATATGACAATATGGTTAAACTAGGGGGTGTTACACATAAAGTATTTTATCTTTCTTATGGGTCCTCATGTATGTACTGAGTGCGCACTACTGAATGGGGAACCAGGGGAGCGACCCAGCTAAAAACATACACGGTCATAATCTTAACATACTTTTCCTCGGGAATCCTCGTTTACGGGAGGTCGGTCTTATTTTCCCTTGGATATCCTCACCTAGTGGAGATTGGTATAACACACTTAAATCCTTTATCTTTTTTAGTCTTTTCTTAATACAAGTAGGTAAACTTCAATGTACCCAAATTATATTCTACTATCATAACATTTCTTTTGTTAAAATATGCTGAAGTATTTTTACATGATAACATTGTAAAGTAAGTATACATTATTTCTATAGCATAGGAAATGTATCTTTATAAGCATATATTATATATAGGCCATATAATAATATAAAGGCAAGTTGACACATGAAATAATTTCAAACATATCATACTACAAACATAAAATATTTTCAAACCATCCACGCCATAGGTGAAATTGTACTTACCTCTTAATATAAATGTCCTAGTTCCACTCGTTAATTACGTGCGTCTAGGTCCAAGTTGTGCCCTAATGTATGCATACTCAATTTGTTAGAGTAATTTAAAGTGGCCTTATACTTTTTTTTAAAAAAAATTTAATTAAATAGTGGGCTTAAAATATTTAAGACTTAGTCTTTATCAAACATAAAACTTCATTGACTAATTTATACTTTCAACTTAGATGGATGAGATTTAATTCTCCTTAACCTTGATCATAGTGATCTTTTTAATCTATCAATAATTTGGTGGTTGATTTGATTAATATCATCCTAAATTAGTTAAGTTTCCTTAATTATATTTATTTTCATCAAATACTTTGAATTATTCTTGATTAATTTCTTTATTCATAATTAAGGGTCATAATATGATAAATGAGTCAAACACACTAATGGCTACACAAATTTAAAATCTAAAATCATACTTGGACTAAATATTATTAGGCATTGATCTCACTTTTTAGGCCCATCACTAAACTTAGGCAAAATAAAATTAGAGGCATACACTATTTATTTCCTACAATTGATTTCATGTCATAAATTTGAGCAAATCTTTTCTCATCTCAATTAAAGATCTAAAATAAAATTTTTTATTTATTCTTATACCAATTTTCCAACCCAAAATTTTAAGTTTTATAATTTATATTTTTACCCATAATCTTAAGATTATAACATTTATGCCCTCCAATGGTAAATATTGAGTTATAGCTTATCTTTTTGTTAAAGATTCTTCCTTTATTTACTTTTACACTTTAATATGGTCTTAAAACTACCTAAAATATCTTTTTCACATATTTGACCCATATTTTCTCAAAATTATACTTTTGACTTAAATACTCAAAGCTTTGGCATTTTAGTCCTTTCAACTTTTGAGCAAACATCTTTAATTTTTGGAAAGTATTTTTAATGGGTAAAATCTGTTTTAAAGGATCTATGTCTAAATCATTAAGCTTGGTTCATTTTCATACATACTTGATTTTAAGGTCTTACACTAAAAAATTTTCTACATTTTGTGTTTAGTCATTTTGATTTTACTATTATTATTATTATTTAGCATTTATTATTATGAAGTATTCATATTTAGAGGCTTAAGAAATTAACAAAATAAGTCTAAACATAATATAAATTATATAACATCTAACGTAGATCTAATATATTATTGCCCATTTATTATTTTATATAATCTATTCAAATACATAACAAGCAAGATGAGAGAATATTTACCTTCCAAGCTTGAATCTTCTTTCTTACATCTCCACCACAAAACTATATGCTCTCTTATCTTGATTATAATTGTTTATTTCTAGAGACGATTGTTAAAATATTATACTCTTACAGATTTGGAAGAAAGTGAGATAGAAAGAATTTTTTTTTTTTTTGAGAAAGGATAATTGGAAAAATATAGATAGTTTTGGCTAAGAAATTGGAAGGTTAAGTATGGATTTGCATTGCCGAATGAAGGATCTATTTATAGGCCATCTATAGGAGGTATCAAATAATACACACTTTCACATTCCATCAAATAATCCAAGCACCATTATTACTAATTTGTTAATATATCTTCTTTTCCTACTCTACTACCTTATCTTTTATGTTATTTTTCACTCTTATACTGCTTTTGTCTCTAATCTTTCTTCTTTTTTAATTATTTAGAATCTAATACCACTAGCTCCCAAAGAAAGTCTCCACTATTTTCATACCTTTTGAATTATTTTAGAGACAAAAGCTATCAATTAGTTTTGTCTATATTTTCCTTTTTAAGAATTACCCACTAATTTTATCCCTTTTTTTTTCATTTCACTAATTTAAAGTTCTTACCTTTCTAATGTAAAACTTTATTACTCTTCATCTTTTTCTACAACTTATTTTCCACCCTTAGATTGATTTATCTACTTAATTCTTTATATACTTAAATCTTAGCCATTCAAATTATGGCATGGTACTATTTTGGTGCAACCACTAACTTTAGGTTATAAAATGTAATAATTTTTTAATGTAACATAAACATGTCATATTTTTAATTAGGTTATTTTGATAGACATAATATAATCATTGTAGAATCAATTTATTATTAAGAAAAACTAACTTAGAATTTCTAAGTTAAAATAAGGAATAACTATGTTTTTCTCATGTAATAAAATTTAACATTAAAATAATACTGCACGTATAATTTCAAGGATTTGCGAATGTAAACTTATTAAAATTCGATACTAAGTCTATTAATAATAATTCTACTAACATTGCAAGTCTAGAGATTCCTATGGGATTATAATCTCCCCTACTTATAAAATTTTCGTCCTCGAAAATTAGAATAATTCTGGGTACTTTTTCTTCATCTCTTCTTCTCATTCCCAAGTAGCCTCTTCAATCTTGTGGTTTCACTACAATATCTTAACTAAAGCTATGGTCTTGTTTCTAAGAGTCTATTCTTCAAGAGCCAAAATCTTTACTGATTTCTCCTCGTATGTCAAGTCCTTGTGAACTTCAACGGGTCTATGCTTCAAAACATGTGACGGATCTGAAATGTATTTCTTCAGCATGGATACATAGAACACGTTATGCACTGATGCTAGTTCAGGCGGTAAAGCCAACTTATAGGCTACTTTGCCAATACATTCTAAAATTTCAAATGGTTTGATGTGTCTTGGACTCAATTTTCCTCTTTTTCCAAGCCGCATTACTTCCTTTATTGGTGCTATTTTGAGAAAAACTGTGTCTCCCACTTTGAATTCTAATGGAGTTCTCTACTTGTCTGCATAGGTTTTTTGTCTACTCTGAGCAGTTTCCATCACTTTCTTGATTTTTTGTATAGCTTTAGTGGTTTCCTTGATGAAATCAATGGTTTCTAAATGTTTCTCCCCAGGTTCAAACCAATGGATTGGGGATCTACATCTTCTTCCATAAAGTATTTCACAAGGTGCTGCCTTGATAGAGGTCTGGTAACTATTATTGTAAGAGAACTCTATCAATGGAAGCTTTTTATTCCATGCTTCTATAAAGTCCATGACACATGCCCAAAGCATATCCTCCAAAGATTGGATGGTTTGTTCTAACTATCCATCAGTTTGAGGATGGAAAGCCATGCTAAAATTTAGCTTTGTACCTAAGACTTATTGAACTTTTCTCCAAAAAGTTGAGGTAAATCGACTGTCGTGATCAAAAATGATATTTTGTGGTATTCCATATAGCTTGACTATCTAAGCCATATATAATTCAACTAACTTTTCCAATGAGTAAGTGATTTTCATTGGTAAAAAGTGTGCTGATTTAGTTAGTCGATCCACAATCACCTATATTGCATCGTATCCTTCTGACGTTCTTGGTAATCTAACCACAAAATCTATAGCAATTTTCTCCCATTTCCACTCTAAAATTTCAATTGGTTGTAATTCTCCAGCAGGCCGTTTATGCTCAGTTTTGACTTTTTGACATGTCAAGCACCTTTGTACATACTTGGCAACATTTATTTTCATTCCATTCTACCAAAAGTATTCCTTTATATCCTTATACATCTTTGTCACATCAGGATGGACAAAATAAAGGGTCTCGTGTGCCTCAGAAAGGATCTGATTCTTTATTTTGGCATTATTGGGTATGCATAATCCACCATTTAATTTGACAATTCCGTCAAAAGAGGGACTGAACTCGATCAGTTTTCCTTCTACAATGTTTTCCTTAATTCGTGCTAAGACAGGATCGAGCTCCTAGGTTTCCTTCATATTCTCAAAAATGTTTGGTTTAAGAGTTAATATAGACAACTTACCTATTATTAACACTAAACCGACGTTGTTTATATCCTCTTGTAAGGGCTAAGGTTAGGGTTTTATTGACATCAGAGTTAAAGTCATTTTTCTGCTTAGCACATCTACAACCCTATTTGCCTTACCTGGGTGGTACAAGATTTCATAATCATAATACCTCACTAACTCAAACCATCTACGTTGCCTCATGTCCAATTCTTTCTAAGTGAATATGTACTTCAAGCTTTCATGATCGGTGTAGATTCGACATTGAGCCCCGTATAAGTAGTGTCACCAAAGTTTAAGAGTGAATACTACAACAACAAGTTCTAGATCATGAGTTAGGTAGTTTTTCTTGTGCTCCTTTAAATATTGAGAACCATATGCCATGACCTTTTTATTTTCCATTAGTACTACTCCTAGTCCTAACTTTGATATATCACTATAAATGTCAAACTGTACTTCGTTTGATGGGATAGTAAGTATAGGTGAACTGGTAAGCCCATTCTTCAACTTATAGAAGCTTTCTTCACACTTCTCCTTCCATTTGTATTTCTTCCCTTTTTTTGTAAAGGTCGTGAGGGGTATGGTGAGCTTTGAAAATCCTTCTACAAATCTTCGGTAATAGCCAGCTAATCCTAAAAAGCTCCTAACTTCAGTCATGATTTTGGGTACTAGCCAATTGTTTACTGCCTCTATCTTGGAAGGATCTATGGCAACTCCTTCCTTTGCAACCACATATCCTAAGAAATGGAGTTGGTCTAGCCAGAATTCACACTTAGAGAATTTGGCATAAAGGTTGTTTTCCTTCAATTCTGCAAGGCGAGTTTGAGGTGTTGTTCATGTTCCTCTTGAGACCTTGATTAAATCAAGATATTATCGATAAAGGCTATGACAAATTTGTCTAAGTGTTCCTTAAACACTCTATTCATCAGATCCATAAATGTCGTAGAAGCATTGGTAAGCCCAAAAGGCATCACTAAAAACACATAATACCCATATCGTATTCGAAAGGTAGACTTCGGAATATCACTCTATTTAAGTCTCACTTGATGATAGCCCAATCGCAAATCAATCTTTGAGAAACCTATAGCTCTCTTTTGTTGATCAAATAAGTCATCAATTCTTAGCAAAGGATATTTATTCTTTATGGTTACCTTATTTAATTCTCTATAGTCGATGCACATTCTAAATGTTCCATCCTTCTTCTTCACGAATTGCACAGGTACACCCCATGGTGAGTGACTTGGTCAGATGAAACCCCTGACTAACAACTCTTGTAGTTGGGTTTGTAGCTTTTTAAGCTAAGCAGGTGCCATTCTGTAAGGTGCTTTGGAAATAGGGGCAGCATCGGGCAGTAATTCGAACACAAAAGAAATTTCTCGCTGTGACGGTAGTCTTGGTAGATCATCGAGAAACATATCATTTAACTCTTTGATGATAATTACATCTTCTGGCCTCTTCTTTTCTTCTTTATTCTTATCTAGAATATTAGCTAGATATCCCAGACACCCGTTACTCAACATTCTCCTTGCTTGTATTGCTAAGATCAGCACTCAAGGTTGCTTCTTAGTACCTCCATTATAAGTGATCTTTTCTTCTCTTAGAGGTTTAAATATAATCCTCCGACTTCAACATTTAATGTTAGCATTATACCTTCCTAAGAAGTCCATTCCTAAAATGACATCATAATCAATCATTCCTAGGATGACTAGGTTAGCATACAATTCCCTAGCAGCTATTATTATTGGAACATGTCTTATCTAATAATTCGTTATCAAAGTTTCACCTGAAGGTAGAGCTACATTTAAAGTTCTAGTCATTCTATCACAAATATGAGCTATTTTTTTGGCAAACACATGTGACACAAAATAATGCATAGCACCAAAATTAAACAAGACATATGTATTTTGAGGAGCAATAGACAGCTTACCTATGACCACATTAGAGGTTCTCTCATCTGCATCCTCCCTCGTAAAGGTGTAAACTTGGGCAGTGGTTTCTGAAGGTGCTTCCAATCTTCCTTGACTAATCTAGGGTCCTTCATATTTGATCTGTATATTGTGAATTTGAGGTCTTTGTGGCTTAGACGTGGTTGGTAGGTTAGCCTAATTCTATTTATTGTAGTAGTTCTTGGCATAATGACCCTCTTTGCCATAGAGGTAGTAGGTGTTTAAGCCAAAGCGACATTCCCCAGTGTGTTTCTTCCCACAATTAGGACATGGTGAAAATTCTACCTTGGCCTTCTTTTGCTGTTAAGGCTCTCCTTTTTGGTTTTTTTGATCACCAAAGTTATTCATTCTCTTCTTTCCACTATAATTATTGCAGTTATTATTGTTGTTGTTTTAGTTCTTGTTATGGCTAGATTGAGTCTCAAATCCTCTTTGGTTGTTTTCTTAATTTGGTTTAGCTTACCTGTATTGATTTTTCTTTGATTCAAAATATTTTTGTCGTTCTTCCTTAGTTTGGGTGAAACGATATTCTGCTCTGAGTGCCCTTCCTACACATTCTGTAATTATAGTTGGTGGGTTGTCACCACTATCAATGACAACTACTAATTCAGAGCAAAATATTTCGACATCCTCCTTACTCATTGCTCATCCTCCTTACTCATTGCTCTTCAGTGGGTACCAAATAGGGACACAGTCTTGCAAGCTGGTCAAACTTTCGTACAGCCTTGGTGACTTTCATATTCCCTTGTTTGATGTTAATGAATTCATTTTGCTTAGCCCACGTTGCCATATGATTATAGTATTTCTAGTTGAATTCATAGATGAAGTCATTCCACGATATTTCTCTGAAATTTCTTCTCATTTTGACTATCTCCCACCAATATCGTGCATCTTTTTTTATGACATAAGATACACATAACACCTTATCATGGTCATTAAGGTTCATAAAATCTAGGATGATTTAGATTGATGACAACCATTCTTCGGCCACCAAAGGATCTGTGAAATCCTTTAAGCTTAGCACGATGCATCTTTTTGAAGCTCTCATAAAGTGGTTCTTAGCACTCCACACATCGATCAGGTATTATAGGTTCCAGTTGTAGTACTGGTTCCTTCTCTTGAGGCAGAGGTTCCTCATTATCCACTGGAGGCTCAACATTCTCTTAGTGTTGTTGCCTTAGTTGCTTACGAAGGTTCCTCATCTCATCTCCTCTTCTTGAGCTTGGAGTCGTTGTTGCAAGTTAGCTATAATATTACTTAGGTCCGGTGTTTCAAGTGAATTTATTAGACTGACTCGAGGTCTTCCCCTCCCTTTTGCCATTTTTTTTGTTTTTAGTTGACTCATATTAGTTTAGGGTATTATTAGTTATCTCAATTTTGATTATGAGGAAAAAGGATAAATTAAGTATTAAGATATACATTGTTTCATAATTATATTATTTCATTAATTAAAGTACAAGATAAGAACATATAAACATTTCTAGTCTACTCTATACTTAATCTCTCATATTAGTATTTGAAGGTTCACTAGGGTTTTCTTCCAGATCCTCTTCTGGGTCCTCTTTAGAGTCTTCCTCGTTATCATTAGTGTGTCCCTGTCCAGTAGGCATGGTTCTCTACGCATCTATTCGCAGACGTACTCTTCTTTGCTCTTCTTCGGAGTCTCCTTGTTGGAAAGGTGTTCTTGTGGTATTCCCACGAGATGATCCTTCAGCCATACTCTGTTTCATTTCCCTTTGATATTCCTCTTCTATATGAATTGCTTCTAAACTAATGCATTCAGGATTCATATCAATAAGTGGATTCCTCATGCGTCTTTAGATATGACTAGATTATATTCCAATAGGTCATAAGTAGGATACTATTAGGCCATCTTGGAGGGAATAGGTAACTACTTCCTCAAAAACATGGTTGTTATATTCTTCCATAGATTTACCTGGCTGGAATTCCCATCTGTTTCTCATAAAGTCAAAAGCTCATTCTTGTAATTGGGTCTCTACTGTCGAGATCTCTATTAGATTGTTATAGTATTTTATTTGTGAAAAACATGCTATGATTAATCTGAAGAATGTTTCCCAACTCATATTATCTGCTATGTGTCCTGATGCTCACCACCATGCTTAAACATTATTTCGTAGTTGCATGACTGCAAGAGTGGTCCATTCATACTCTTGGATATGACACGCTCGTAAAAGTTGTTCCATTTTGTGAAGCCAATTCCTTAATGCTTTAGGTGTAGATTCTCTCAAGTAGTATGGTGGTCATCTAGCTCTGAAGGCAGCCACTGCTGCAGCTCCAAAAAGTTAAGATTAGGCAATCTCTCGGTCCATCAGAATGTCGATTATCGGGGCATCCATTACTACTACATAATACATTCTTAAGGTGAATAATATACTAAGCAAAAATTCTACTTACTTGAGTTGTCTGAAACATTGCAGAGGGATACGAGGTAGAATAGTAGGATACCTGCTCTGATACCAACTGTAATGACCCGATTTTTTGGACTGTTAACTACTTACCTTCTTAGCTTACTTATTTGAAAAGAGAAATTTAGACGCTGAAAATTCATGTCAATTTTTTTTATACTTTTATTTCTTTTTAAGAGATTTATATTCATAACTAACCATTTACTTAAATTTTGAAAACAAGTAAAATGCTTCTCAATGGCTAAGTATCTTTTATTCGAATTTGATTATAAACGTTTTATTAAGGTGATTTAAATAATATGTAACCATAAATGGCTCCCAGGTAAGGACGAGGGTCACATACGGACCACTTAAGTCCTAAGCTCTCATTAGATAATTAAGGTCTTTTTGACAGAACTCCTTGTGTTTTGCATTTATTTAAATCAAAACATTTTCTCTTTTAGATCTTTTGATAAACATTTGTTTAAATTCTATTCAATTGAAATATATTTTCAAGTTTAATTTAATAAAACCATGCATTGTGAAATAAAATGCCAAGTTATAAGTATATTTTCAAATGACATCAAGCTTACATAATTAAAATCATTTGTCTCATAATAAGAATATATGCAGAAGTAATTTTAATGGCAGTATTCCATTACTCGTACCTCGCATTCATCCCGCCTCGATTCTAGCTAATCTTTCAATCAAATTAGAGATTTTTTTCCTTTGGTACCTATAGCTTGGATATTCATAAAATGTGAGCTTTCACTCAACAAGTACAATGTAATTCTTATAAAAGATATTACTTATAAACAAATAGTCTTTTATGAAAGTCTGGTTATGTTATCTTATGAAATCATTACTTTATGTTTTATTATAAGATATTGTATCATGATTTTATCTCATTCTGAAACATAAAGTCTTTAATCTTTCTTATGGGACCTCGTGTGTGTACTGAGCATGCACTACTGAATGGGGAACTAGAGGAGCGACCCAACTGAAAACACCCACGGTCATAATCTTAACATATTTTTCTTCGGGAATCCTCGCTTACGGGAGGTCGATCTTATTTTCCCTCAGATATCCTCACCTAGTGGAAGTTGGTATGACACCTTTAAATTCCTTATCTTACTTACTATTTTCTTAATATAAGTGAGTACGCTTCAATGAACCCAAACTTATATTCCACTATCATAGCATTTCCTTTGTTAAAGTATGTTGAAGTATTTTTACATGATAACATTGTAAAGTAAGTATACATCATTTTTATAGCATAGGAAATATATCTTTATAAGCGTACATTATACATAGACCATACAATAATAATATAAAGGCAAGTTAATACATAAAATAATTTTAAACATATCATATTGTAAACATGAAACATTTTCAAACCATCTATGCTATAGGTGAAATTGTACTTATCTCGTAATATAATTGTCCTAGTTCTACTCGTTAATTACGTATGTCTAGGTCCAAGTTTTGCCCTAACATATACATACCCTATTTTTTAGAGTAATTTAAAGTGGTCTTATACTTTCTTTTAAAAAATTTCTAATTACTTAGGAGGGCTTAAAACATTTAAGACTCAATCTTGATCAAACATAAAACTTCACATTTGAGAAAAAATGTCTTGTTATATTCATTGACTAATTTATACTTTTAACTTAGATAAATAAGATTTAATTCTCCTTAATCTTGATCATAGTGATCTTTTTAATCTATCACTAATTTGGTTATTGATTTGATTAATATCATCCTAAATCAGTTAAGTTTCCTTAATTATATTTATTTTCATCAAATACTTTGAATTATTCTTGTTTAATTTCTTTATTCGTAATTAAAGGTCATACATACTAATGGCTACACAGATTTAAAATCTAAAATCATACTTGGACTAAATATTATTAAGTATTGATCATGCTTTTTAGGCCCATCACTAAACTTAGGCAAAATACAATTAGAGACATACATTATTTATTTCCTAAAATTGATTTCATGTCCTAAATTTAAGTAAATCTTTTCTTATTCCAATTAGAGATCTAAAATAAAGTTTTCTATTTATTCTTATACCAAATTTCTAACCCAAAATTTCAAGTTTTATAATTTATATTTTTGCCCATAATCTCAAGACTTCTAACATTTTTGCCCTCCAATGATAAATATTGATTATAGCTTATCTTTTTGTTGAAGATTCTTCTTTTATTTACTTTTATACTTTAATATGGTCTTAAAACTACCTAAAATTTCTTTCTCACATATTTATCCCATATTTTGTCAAAATTATACATTTGACCCAAATACTCAAAGTTTTGAGATTTTAGTCCTTTCAACTTTTGAGCAAACATCTTTAATTTTTGGAAAGTATTTTTAATGGATAAAAATCTGTTCTTAAGGATCTAAGTCTAAATTATTAGGCTTAGTTCATTTTTATGCATAGTTTATTTTAGGGTCTTATATTTAAAAATCTTCCACTTTTTGTGTTTAGTCATTTTGATTTTACTATTATTATTATTATTTAGTCTTTATTATTATGAAGTATTCATATTTAGAGGCTTAAAAAATCAACAAAATAAGTCTAAACATAATATAAATTATTTAACATCTAAAGTAGATCAAATATATTATTACCTATTTATTCTTTTATAGAATCTTTTTAAACACATAACAAACAAGGTGTGAGGGAATATTTACCTTCCAAGCTTGAATCTTCTTTCTTATGTATCCGCCATAAAACTAGGTGCTCTTTTATCTTGATTATAATTCTTAATTTCTAAAGACGATGGGTAAAATATTATAACTCTTGTGGATTTGAAAGAAAGTAAGGTAGAAAGAGTTTTTTTTTTTTAGAAAGGATAATTGGAAAAATACAGATAGTTTTGGCTAAGTAATTGGAAGGTTAAGTATGGATTTGAATTGTCAAATGAAGGATTTATTTATAGGCTATCCATAGGAGGTATCCAATAATACACACTTTCACATTCATCAAATAATCTAAATGCCATTATTACCAATTTGTCAATATATCTTCTTTTCCTACTTCATTACCTCATCTTTTACTTTATTTTTCACTCATCCACTACTTTTGTCTCTATATTTTCCTTTTTTAGAATTACCCACTAACTTTATCCTTTTCCTTTTCTATTCTACTAATTTAAAATTATTACCTTCCTAAGGTAAAACTTTGCTACTCTTTATCTTTTTCTACAACTTATTTTCCACTCTTAGATTGATTTGTCTTCTTAATTCTTTGTATACTTAAATCCTAGCCATTCAAATTATGGCATGGTACTATTTTGTTGTAACTATTAACTTTAGGTTATAAAATGCAACAATTTTTTTAATGTGACATAAACATGTCACATTCTTCATTAGGTTATATTGATGTACATAATACAATCATTGTAGAATCAATTTATTATTAAGGAAAACTAACTTAGAATTTCTAAGTTAAAACAAGGAAAAACTATAGTTTTTTCACGTAATAAAATTTAACATTACAATAATATTACATGCATAATTTCAAGTATTTACGAACATAAACTTATTAAAATTCGACACTAAGTTTATTAATAATAATTCTATTAGCATTGCAAGTCTAGGAATTCCTAACGATTAACAGTCAAAGTGTTGATTTTTTTTTAAATCTCTATCTATAGAGAAATCAATTTGGTATTTAGATTTCAATGTAAAGATTACAATTAAATATACTGATGTGAATCATAATATAAATTAAGTGAAAGTATTTATTTTTGCAACCATGAGATTGAAATCTAACGGTTGAAATAAAATTTTTTATTAATAAAAAATAAAAAAAATTCTTGTCGTACAAGCTCTCTATAAACATGTAGATGGTATAAATTGCATTATCTTACAACCTATGGTGTGTTTGGTAACACTTCTACAAAAGTAATTTTTCCCATCATCAGTTCCTCGTAGGTCATCAGTTCCTCATAGGTCATACTGTACGACCAATGAGATATAAGTGTAATATTTTTCTCGCTAATTTTGAACTAGTGAAAAAATTTTAACTATCACATTAGTTTAAAACTCATGTGGTAAGCTTCACCTACCATGCTAGTTACATATGTCATTAAAACCAATAATTTTCTCTTCTAAACGCGGTTTAGTTTGGAAATCTTAATTTGGGATTTGGGTACTTTTGTGATTCTTTTTGTTCAGGCATGGTGCATACAGTTAAAGGGTCCGCTCTTTTCCATAATGTTTGCCTCTCTTTACACGATAATCACAACGATTCTAGCTCCTTTGTTTCTTCATGAAACGTTATATTTGGAAGGTAATTCTTACTTGATATCCATGCTCTTCGACATTTTTCATCATAACATTCCTTGAGTTCTTATCATCTTAGATGAAATCTCTTTGAAGACTACTGAATGTATTCTTTGGTTTTTCAAACCAACAAAAAATATCATATTAAGTAATTAAGAAGTTAACTAAGATCTAAATATAAAAATTGGTGTTCCAAAATGAGCAAGTGATCAAATTGTGACTTCTTCAAAAACAAATTAAGGTGATAATCACCAATTAAATACTGTTGTGCGATCTAAAATCCTGTATGTTGGTCAATACCGTGAAGGGAAAAGTTGATCAAGTGTATGTCAGGTCGCATGAGTAAACAAGTGCGACCTCTTCCGAAAGAGTTACGTGCGACCTCCACCACATATGTTAGTGCGACCTCTTCCAAAAGAGTTACGTGCGACCTCCACCGCATAAGTTAGTGCGACCAGAATGAAAAGGAAATTAAACTAAGCTTCGTCAAACGAGTAACAGACAAAGAAAGGGAAACAAAGGTTTCTCTTTCAAGATCGACCAGTCATCTCATTTAAGT
This sequence comes from Parasponia andersonii, assembly GCA_002914805.1. Lineage (NCBI taxonomy): Eukaryota > Viridiplantae > Streptophyta > Magnoliopsida > Rosales > Cannabaceae > Trema > Trema andersonii. The sequence goes on from JXTB01000175.1 coordinate 726,098, forward strand.
GATTACCTAATTATATTGTTACTCAAATTGTATTGCCTGATTATATAGTTACTCATTCTCACAATTGAGAAACATTGAGCTATCCTCACCTATATAAAGGGAGTTCAAGGTTTTGATTGGAGAGTTCTTTTGGGGAATTTTTGGAAGAACCTTTTAAAACTCTTGCTTCTTCTTTCTGGACAACACATTTTAATTTTGAGTTCTTGTAATTCTCTAGAAAATAGTAAAAAACAGTGGACGTAGGCTCATCTATTTTGGGGCTAAACCATTATAAAATTCTTGTCTCTTTATTTGCTTTAGTTAATTAACCCTTTTCACATACAAACCACATCTTGCAATTTTTCTAAATTTATTGTTGAAAAAACCTCCGTCAACGAACAACTAAGCCAATGGACAGGTCAAAGCGATAAATAAAATACTTAAACACAATATAAAGACAAAGTTGGAAGAGCATAAAGGAGCTTGGCCAGAGGTACTCCCTGAAGTGTTATGGGTTTATCGCACCACTCAACGAACAACTACCGGAGAGAGTCCATTCTCTTTAGCGTATGGATATGAAGCAATGATTCCGATTGAAATTGGTGCGAGCTCTCTATGACGATCAACTTATGAGCAAGATTGCAACAAAATACTAATAAGGATTGAGCTCGATCTTTTAGAAGAAAGGCGCGAGCAGTCTCAGCTTCGAATCGCATTATATCAACAGCGCACTACTCGATATTATAACTCTAAAGTCAGACAAAGAGGATTTGAAGTTGGTGACCTTCAGCAAGTCCTACCTAATAATAAAGAGCACGGTGCCGGAGTATTTGGACCCTCTTGGGACCGTATGCTATTGATGCCATTATTCGACCTGGGACATATAAGTTAGCTCGAACTGGCGGACAAAAGATGGAGCATGCCTAGAATGCAGAACAACTTCGTCGATATTATCAGTAAATTTTCATGTATATCTTCATGTTTTTGTCATTTATCAATAAAGATCTACTTATTCGCCATTCGTTGGTTATTATTCATCATTCGTAATCGTCATTCGTTGATCGTCATTCGTTATTCATCATTCGTAATCTTCATTCATTGGTCGTCATTCGTCATCATCAATAAGGGTGTCTCCTTATCGATCATTCGATTTGGAACTTTTTATAGTTTTATGGCAGTCTTCGAATACCATAAGACTTGGAGGGCAGTGGAATCAGAATATTATCTCCTACTTGTTTCCTAAGGGACTATGCAAAATGTCTATTTAGAGGGGTCGGAATTTTAGATCGTCAAAATATCTAAAATTCCTTAAAATCTTAGGATTTTCTCCTCGCTTCATGCCTTAACATGTCGTATTTTGCAATTTCCTTCCTCGAACAACAAAGTAACTAAGCAATGCATTCCCTTCCCTAAAATCCTCACTATTAGACATCTGAAAAGAAATGGTAATGGATTTAGTCCTATGCGAGCATTAGGGATCTTAGCTATATGCAAGCAGTTTTGGGGTCTCATCCTAGGACTGCATTAACAAGCTATTCATTGGATTTTTTCTAATCGACCTACGGATTCATAAAAAAAATCTTTCGAGCAGTTTGTTAAAAAGAAAATAAAAACTCTTTCACGAGTTCATCTCTGTCAGTCATCTAAAAGAAGAATCTATAAACCAACGAAGGGGATCTAAAAATTTCCATTTTATAGTCCATCTGAATACGAGATGGGTTTATGTTCAGAATATTTAGCCTCTAGAATTTGGGTTCTATGGTTTGTTCCTATTTTCTATTCTAGGATCTGTAAATAAGAGTTCTGGAAAAAGCGAAGAACGAGAGAGAAAATATATACTAACTTTTCTTAGAAGACGGAAGGATCAAGATGACGTTCGAAGGATTATGATGATTACTTCGTTGGAGAAGATGACAACGTTGTGCAAGTTGGGAAACAGAACGACGCCGGAAGGATTTCTCTATGAATACTTTAGGTTTAGAGAGAAATAGCAGACGATAGGTTTTTTGAAGAGGAGGTAGATTAGTTTTCGATATATATACCTCGAGCATCGTCAAATCACAGCCGTAGATCAAGGTATTTAATTTTCAGATCCAAAGGCCAAAGTTCACGCAGGATTTGATTTTTTCCGAAATTAAATCGGTATCTTTTCAAAATTTGAGACGATTCGATTTAAGACGGCAGCTGGCATCATCGCTATCATTAAGTTTCCTCGAGTTTTGCTATTCTTCTTAGAAAAGGTGTGGTTTCATCTGTCAGAAAAAGGTGGACGTGATCTAGAAAAATGTGAAATTTGAGATCTGGCGACTCTTCGATTCTTCAAGGGTCTTAAGTCTAGGTCATGATGTCGCATTTTTTAAGCTCGCACTTACATTAGAAGGAAGCTCCATTTTGTCCTAAAGAACTAATGGAGCTAAAGGGCAATTGTTGTGCGGTCTAAAATCCTGTATGTTAGTCAATACCATGAAGGGAAAAGTTGACCAAGTGTGTGTCAGGTTGCATGAGTAAGCTAGTGCGACCTCTTCCGAAAAAGTTACGTGCGACCGCCACTACATATGTTACTACAACCTCTTTCGAAAGAGTTACGTACGACCTCCATCGCATAAGTTAGTGCGACCTCTTCTGAAAGAGTTAAGTGCGACCAGAATGAAAAGGAAACTAGACTAAGCTTCGTCAAACGGGTAACAGACAAAGAAAGGGAAATAAAGGTTTCTCTTTCAAGATCGACCAGTCATCTCATTTAAGTGATTACCCAGTTATATTGTTACTCAAATTGTATTGCCCGATTATACAGTTACTCATTCTCACAATTGGGAAATATTGAGAGATCCTCACCTATATAAAGGGAGTTCAATGTTTCGATTGGAGAGCTCTTTTGGGGAATTTTTGGAAGAACCTTTTAAAACTCTTGCTTCTTCTTTCCAGATAACATATTATAATTTTGAGTTCTTGTAATTCTCCAGAAAATAGTAAAAAATAGTGGACGTAGGCTCATCTTTTTTGGGGCTGAACTACTCTAAAATTCTTGTCTCTTTATTTGCTTTAGTTAATTAACCCTTTTCATACACAAGCCACATCTTGTAATTTTTCTAAATTTATTGTTGACAAAACCTCCATCAACAAATACATAACTCAATCTCTTTGATTCAATTCAAAATGAAGTCTTCTTCAGTACTTCGAATATATTAGATACATCAATACACAGTGGAGTTTTGTTTAGTTAATCTTCCTATCCTGCAGTACTTTTCTTTGTTTAATGTATATCAACAACTAATATTGCCTTGTCTTTAACCCATCAGCTTATTTGGTGCTTTTCGTGTGATTCTTGGTCTATATCATGTTGTGATTTGGGGGAGAGCTAAAGACCTAGCTTCATGAGGATATCAAACAAGACATTAAAGATATTATAAAGCTGGAGAATGATCAGAGAAAAACCGTAGAGGTCGTGATAGATCAATCTTCAGAGACTAGTAGTAGTAGTACAAGTTGTAGAACTGATTTGAAAGAACAACTTCCTGATAACTCAACCTCAGAAAATCGGGATAGGATTTGATTTGGTAATTTTAGAGTTTTTGTTTTCTCTGTACTAGTTCTAGACATTTTACAACAACGAAAGAATTAGCTGAGCTAGCTTGTGTATGTATAAAACTTAGAATCTCTCATTCCATACAAAGCATAAAATCAAGGACGACAATATAAGCTCCTTCATTTTATGTGAAAGTAAAATAAGCAACGTGTTTTATCATAATATACATGAATGTTCTTTAGTATAAGAAGTAATTGGGAAGCCAATAGTATTTGCTATTTTCGATTTGTACTTGTTCTCCATTTTCCTAACTCTCAGGAAGCTAATAATCCATCTATCATTCTATTTAATCGAGTAATATTCATCGTAGCATTCACAGATTGCCTAGATTATTTTTCTAGCTAGATTTTCCCAAGTTCTCAACCATAGATTGAAGACCAGCGCACTTGTAGTAAAATCCAAATTTTTGTAAGGGCAAATAAGTAATTATATGGAATATTTTAATCAAAATATCTGAAATTAAAAAATCGGTGCTACAGTTAAGGGAATTTGTTTAAAAGGACCTAATAAAACCCACATTCTCACAACTGAAGTCCCCAAGACCACAAAAGCACCAGGTTTCCACTGACCGAGCTCGTCGTTGCACTTCGCCTTCGCCGGCCAGACATGCTGCCCCGTAGGGAAGTACAGTTGCCGATGAACAAAACCTGACAACTCTCACTAGAAACTGAGCTCCAGTGCCCGAGATTGGAGCCTCTAAATATATTACCTCCGACAATGTTTTTCGGCCAATTACTCGTCGTCCGACGTCGGTTACTCTCACCGCCAGCACATGTAGCTTCTTTTCACTGTCATTGACCTCTTCCAACTAGTTTCACAGCTCAACTTGTCGCTAGTAAGATTTTCACCATTTTAACAATTTTACCAAAGTTTGTAAAAATGTGATCTTTTTATAATTATTTTGTTAGGCAATTAATTCACCTGGGATAACTATACGAAGTGAAAGAGGGTTAAAAATCATGAAAACTTACGATTAATAGAAGTATAAATAGTCTCTAGAAATGCGCTAATTTTCAAATAAAAAAGAAAATATTTTTATAAATATTTTCAAAAAGTGGTATTCATGTAACTATTGGATTTTGAAGTCTACTTAATGTGCAAGACCTCGAAGATGATTTTGATATAAAATATCACTATGTTTCGAAGTGACATAGAAATTAAGAAAATGGCTCGTGAATAATATTATTTTGAGTGCTACGGGCTACGTCCCGCACTGAGACCCACTTTTGATAAAGTATATGTATAATCAAGCTTTTCTGGGTGCTCTGAATTCAGTAGTGACCTCTGTTTCTCCATCTGAGACTCCGTGAAAAAAGTCACTTTTCAAGTGAACTTATCGGGATTCCAAAACTACCGTTCAAATACCCGAGTGACCAATGGAAGATTCTTCGAGCGTTATTAGCTTAGTTTTACTACCATATTAAGGTAGGGATTTGATTACCTGATTATATATCTGTTTTGATTTATAAATGCATTAAAAATTGATTTATACAAAATCATGATTTTACGATAATTTGAGAAACTGTTGAAAATCATTGGATTATATTGGGACTGAACTGTATGAATTTTTATACTTATTTTTATACAGTGATTATGGGGTAAATTAGTAGTGTGTTGTCCATATTACAATAAATCTCAGAATAATACTAAGTTGAATTTTAAAGCATGATTTGACTATTGGATGCATAGTTGTTATAAACTGCTACACATTGTACATACCGTAAGATCACACACTTGAGTTCCAATATTACGTTACTGTATTTTAGATCGTTGGCGAGTTGCTGCAGTACTAGATGAGAGACCTAGGTCGTATGTAGGTTTTTGTTGATACGCCTATGGGCAGCGTCAGGATGTTGAGTACCTCTACTAAAGAGGTATTATAAAGCCATTGAGAGTTCACTTTTATGTCTTGTATGTAATGATGTGGTTTTAGTTTTGGTTTTGAATATGTGATTATTCAGGATATCGATTATTTATAAACTTGATTTATAAATAGATTTAAAGATACTAACCATGAAGGTTTGAGAAATTGCATCCATTTAAAAAGAAAATTAAATTCTTACTCAGCATATGAATACTCACACTTATTTTTCCACTCTTAGGTAGTGCTCAGTGTGATCTTGAGAACACAGGAGCACAGTAGTAACGAGCTAGTTACCTTATTGGAAATTAGTAACTATGTAAAATAAATTATGTTCATTTGTGCTGGCTTGTATTTAAAACTTAAGGGCCTGTATTATGGAATTGGTCTATATAGTTTTTATGTTAGATTATGAGACTGTTGATAATGATGTTTGGTTTTTTTTATAAATTTTTTAATAATCTACATCTAATAGTAATTACAAAACTGTAGGAATTTTACTTTTAAAATTATTCTCTAAATTTTTCAAAAAACAACTTTTGAATTTCTATTCATGAAATTTCCTTTCTGCCACTAGCCCGGGGTTCGAGTTGTGACACTTGCTCCCACTGGACTTTAGAAAAGACAATTTATTTACCTAAATATTTTAAAAGTTTATGTTGAAAATAAACAAAAAAAAAAAATATCCCATTTGTCTTCGGAAACGTCTCTCGTTAATATAGGGTCAGATCCTAGATCTATACCATTCTATTTGCTCTGATAGCCTCACGATACTCTACTATGCAAACTCGCCTTCTATGCTCCTAGTCGCAATTCTCTAATGGCTCGATCATGATCACGTTCATCATCTCTTAGGTGTGCATGATTGTTACACGGTTAAACTCAAACATCTATAAGACCTAGCTAGAGAAGAGAAAGTGAATTTCATATTCGATTAGAATGTTAATTCTCATAGGCATAAGATAATATTCTCCTACTATGATTAAATATATCTCTATCTTGTAAGTGTGAAATTATCAAATATAATTTCATTTAAATGCAACATTATATATCTCTACGTAAATTTTTTTCTTAAAAAATCTAAGTCTAATAGTGGATTGTACTATACACATCTGTGGGAAGCCCAAAGTCCAATAATTTATGATAAGTTTTGGAGAAATTATCGAAAGTAAGAGTGTTTTGGCTTTTTTTTGCATTTATAGGAGTGTTTTTGGAAATTACATTTCTAGGAGTCCCCCGTCTACAAAATGTTAAAAATGCACTCCGATTTAATAAACATTGTACAGGTTTTATGAGATGTTTGCTTTTTATTTTTATTCATTTTGGCTCCTTTTTTTCAGGAACACTCAAACCCTCAGACTAAAAAAAAAAAGGGAATTCAAATGTAGAGGAGATTGGGGAAGGAACGATCAAGCTCAATTCCCTCATTTCTCCCCTATTTTCGGCGAAGTAACATAGTAGAAAAAAACCTCCACAAACCCAAGTACCTCATTTCTCCCACCTGTTCCAATCTATCACAAAGAATGGAGAAAATCCATTGGACTTCGAAGATGACGAAAGGAGTGAAAGATTTGGACTTTGGATCTCTGCCTCCACAATCGTGTTCTCCAAGGATATCACCGAAGTTGAAGAAGAAAAAGGGTGAGGAGGCTAGAATTGAAGCCTTACCCATCTAGTTATCTACCCTAGTGGCAAAGACATTGACAAAGAAGACGACGGTAAAGAAGTCGAAGAAAAAAAAAAAAAAGGCAGTGGCAAAAGAAGAAGAGGTAATTTTTTTGTTGATTTTTTTTTTAGAATGTATTTTTATTTTGGAGTATTGAGTCTACTTTATAGATTGCCTATATTGTATAAATGGACCTATAAAAAGTAATGAAAAAATCATCTTTATTTTTGTTTAGTTCATACAGAGGTTGATTAAAAGATTTTATTTATTGTTTGATAGAAAAATATATACATGTTATTGATTTGTGACTATGGATCACAAAAGTCGTGAATATAGCATTTAGTTTTGAACCCATACATGGCTTATGGACACAAATGTTTGACTGACTTGAAGTCCAAATATCTTTAATATTAGGCCTATTTGTTTTTGCCTTGCGGCTATAAATGAGTGAGGGTCATAAACTTTATGACTTGAAGTCTAAAAACCTTTAATATTTGACCTATTTGTATAAGCCTTATAGTCACTAATGTTTAAAGGTCACAAACTTTGTGACTTGATGTCCCAAGATATTTGTACTATAATAGATTACACTTAAACGGTATGGCATTTTGACGGTCACACATTTGTGTAATAGAGTCACAAAATTTATGTCTTGATGTCTGAAGACTTTTGTACTGTAATGGATTACACCTAAACAATACAACATTGTGATAGTCACAGATTTGTGTCAGGTTAACAAGGAAAAGTTGTTCAATTCATGATTTTGTTAATGTAAATACTCTTTTTTTTTACAGGGATTGAAGCTATTATTGGAGTTTGAAGATAATGAAGTAATAGAAGGGCAGATTAATTTTTTTTGGTCATATCGATAGTTGCATAAGACACATCAAAGCAAAGCTGATTGAACAACAAAAGGAGATGTTCACTCAAACCTATTATGGTCATTTCCTAAAGATGAAGCAACTTGCATCTTCTGCACAAATACTTATTCATCCAGTAATGTAAGTGGCAAACATTCATAGATATAAGGGGAATGACAAAGTATTCTTTGAAATTTGTGGTCAGTTAGTCTTCCATTGAAGACATGGCGTTTATTACGAATTTACAATATGATGGTGACACTAATGAAAAGCTATGGAAAATGAAAGGGAGCAAGCATATCAGCCCAACTTACTTCACTGATAATAATACATTAAAAAGGCAGAGCATTAAGATTATATTTAATCTTATGCCAACTCAAAATGAGGAGGACAGGGTGAAAGTAGCTTTACTTTATTTGCTGGCTAATGGTCTTCTTACTAATAGTCCTGGAATGCATCTCCGTAGGTTCTAAGTAGATCTTGTTGATGATTTGGAATCATTCACCAAATATCCATAAGGGAAACTTCTACGGGACGAGACTAGCAAATAGATTCAACTACAAGCTAGAAATAAAGTTAAGAAGGAGAAGGGAGTGAACCATTATAATATGTTTAGATTTCTTATAGCATTACAGATATGGTCTTACGAGACTATTCCTTTGCTTGGCCAAGTTTTTGCCGTAAAGGAGAAGAAAGCAAAGTCCATCTTAAGAATAAAGTATTAAAGTATTGACATGGCGCCATCCACAGAGGTGCTGAAGAAGTCTATTTTCTCCAATCCGAATACGAGTCAGTAAATAAATAAAGTAAATTTAAATTTATTCTTTTATTTGACACCCTGTCAAAGTAGTTGTGACTCTCTATCACAAATTCAGTGAATAAAGTGTTATGTTGTCATAATAATTTTTGAGTTCACTTTACATATATGATGACCCTATTTTATGTTGACGCACTTAAATGAATTTTTAGTTAGAGATTGTCTCAATGACGCCTATGGTAGATGAGTTGGAGCATCCACAAATCAATATCATGTTTGAATTAGAGAAGGAAATGGACGAGACTTTTATTCTGGAAGGGAAACTATTCTTGAATTTTGGTTTGAATGAGAAGTATGAACCTGATAACAATAATGAATCCTAGCACATAGATATTGTCTCGTGTCATCAAGAGTCAAAGCTTTGATAGTAAAGCTCAAGGAACTTCAAGGTCTTCAGAGTTGAAGGTAAAAGCAAGGCTCCGAAGAGTTGAGAAGTACCTCGCCAGTGTTAAGGATGATGTCCGAGCATTTCAAGAAGATCAGAAGCACATGATGGCCAATTTAAAAAACTATGAAAATATATTGCAGAAGTTGAATTGGGGATATGATATAAACGATCAAGATAATACAGGAATGGGGAAGAGAGAGAAGGAAGTAGAGAAAATAATTGATGAGGAAAAACTGGAAAGAGGTGATGTTGATGACAGAGAACAATTCATAAGTTAGGCGGTGATAATGTAGATGAAGAGGTTAGAAAAGTAAGTAAAAAAGATTGAAATGTGGACGAATACCTTTAAGGAGGAGAGGAGGAGATAAAGAAAAAGCTAGAAGAGGAAAAGCAAAGGCAATTAAGACATGGAAGAGGAGGCAGTATATGATACAAGTCCTATGTTTTCTACCCAATGTGTTGCGAAACTTTTTGGGTCTACAGGTGATGTAGACAAAGCGGTTGAAATAGTAACATCATGTTTGATAGGTTTCTACGTTACTTGAAGTCACAAATATTATGACTGATAAAAAAGAATTTATAATTATGTTTGTTTGTTCATTTATTTGTAAAAGGACCCGAGGATGGAGCAACGAATGAACCGCAACAATAGGAGGTTAGAATGCCAGAGGTTGACTCACCAGTTGCAAAAGTAAACTTACATTTTTGCCGTAGAGTCACAATTTTATTACTTGCAATCACAAATATAAAACTAAATGTGAAATGTTTTCCTTCATTAAAGGAAGGTAATATTGTGGAGGATAACAAGGCAATATATAATGAAACACTCATAGTTTTTAAGGTAAAGTTTTATGTTCTTAATGTTTCTCACAATTATGTGACCTAGAGTCACAAAATATAAAGTTTACTTGATTTTGCTCCATACTTAACGGTATTTGATTGTTTTATGCAGGGGCATGATAAGCTAGAGTCAAACAACATCCCAGCATATCCACATGTTGGGAAAAATGTAGGTTTGAAGGTATACAGATGACTCGTCACTGTAATTCACAATTTTATGATGTACAGTCACAGTTCTAAAATAATGCTTGCACTACTTTGAATTTATTATATATGTGATACAAAATTGTAACAAAATTTTCTTGTATTTTCGAAGGTCGAAGAAAATGTTTGAACTAACAACCCACATGAACGTGTCAAGGAGAAAGTAGATGAAGAACGAATATCGGAGGTAAGTCACAAATATATGATAAAACACAAATATATGATAAAAGTCACAAATTTATGACAACAAAGTCATAAATATATGGCACTAAATCAGCCGAGGATGTGCATATTATGGCTTTTGCACAAATTTTGACCCTTCTTCTTTATGAAGGGAGAAGATGAGCATGATGAGTCAATCACAACCAAAATCCTAGACCAGTATTCTAGGGAGAAAGTTAAGAAAGTTAGTTAATAATATGTGTCGCAGTGTCACAAATGTGTGACTATTATTCACAATTTGTCTTATGATTGTTACTTAAGTTTTTTTGTGAACATTTTACTCTCGGATGAAGTAGAAGGCAACCAAAAAGGATATTCCAGTAAAGAATATTTGACGCATGGTAAGGCGAAAAAAGCCTGATATCAAATTTTTGCCTTTAGAAATATTAATCAAAACTAATGAAGAAGGGGTATCTAGAAGTAACATCGTAAAAAAGTTGAAAAAGCCCAAGAGTGAGTGGCTCTTGTAAAGGAATTGTCTTTTTTTATTTGACTGGTGGATGAACAACTCTTAAATGTCTTTGATCAGTGGATGAATGAAGGTCTTCAAAAATACCACCAAGAAAGGTAAGATTTGTTAATCATGGCCTACATTATGTCAAACTCAATTTATTATTTGGAAATTCTATTGACATGTGAACTTCCATATAGGAATGTAGTTGTAAAGTACGTACCTCATCATGAGTAATTAATGAGGATATTAGATTTTGGTATCACCATCACTCACAAGAAGAGTTGGCTTTATATTCTTCACTAGCCAAAGTAATGGTTGACGGATGATGTAAATTTCACCCTATCTTTATCAATATTTGCATTGTTTTTATCAAATTATGTGAGTTTGTAGTAACGTTTGTGAAAGCCTGTCATAGTAAAAGTTGAATTACTCTCCCGTGTTTTGTGTCCAACATATATATACTTGCTTCTACTACTTGAGGAAGAAGCACAAGTATAACATGGACTGGTTTAGATAGTTTTTCACAATGACAGATATATATTTTGCTAATTATCTTAGATCTAGTTGAAAAGGATTTAACAATTTTGGGAGTCAACTTGATTAGAAAAAATTGTCTACCATTCAAAGTTATAATATTTGTGGTCGTATGGCCTGCCATTTTCTATAGACTGTAGTAGATCAGGTGTACATTCTAGTGCATGATGAGATCAGGTGTACATTCTAGTGCATGATGAGGTACTTGAGCATTGGATTCTCTTAGAAAGAATTCTCTTCAAAGTGGTGGCCACTTTTTTGCCAATTCTACTAGATAGTCTTGGCATCTTTACGGAGTGAAAAGATAAAAACGGTCTTGCGCCATTCAAAGTTGAGTATTATTCTGATAACCCACAGCAGGATAATGGGTAATCATATTTTATGTTTTTACACATTTTCATATACTAATTCTGATATGATTATTTAATTAATTTTTGTATAATGATAATGGGGATTATAGTCTCTTTGTGATCAAGTATACTGAGATCAAGTATACTGAGTACCTAATGCATGATTGTTCAATACTAGATGTCCATCAAGAGAAGATGGATTTATTCTGTCAAAAGCTCGCATTTGAGCTATACTCACATGCCATGGACAAGGAAGAAAAAGAATTTTCTAGTAACTTGGAGCGAGAATGACCCTATTCAAACTTTATTTTATGGGTTTTATAATATTGCTAATTTGAAAATAGTTAGACAATGTGAAGAAGACAAATTTTTTATGACTATTTCTGTGACAAATTGACACAAGTTAGGCAGGTTGTCTATATCTTGCTACTTCCACCCAAATTGTGTTGCCCCTTTTAATATAGCATGATTAGATGCATCATTTTGTCATGTCTCTGGCCAATTTATCACAAAGTAGCACAATTTCTTGACGGTATCTCATACTTTCTGTAACAATGAATCACATATTACTGTAGACCATATTACAGTTACATTTTAAAGTTACCATAAAATATCAAAAGTCTCAGTTATAAGATATGACATAATGTACAATTTAACAAAAACTTTCAACGAAGTACTAATTTTACACATATTTGTTATAACATGATACATATTAATTTCACACACTAGGAGTCTCTTCACACAAACTTATTACAAACTTATGAATGGTAAAAACTGCTACTAGAACGACTCCCATATCCATGGATATTTGTACGTAACGGGATCAGATTCTTGCAGGTTTGCCTATTGTGGCCACTTTGGCCGTAGCGTGAGCATTTTTAACTCCGAGCCTTTTCACCATTTGACTGGATCCTCTTCTTCTTTCGCCTACCAACTAATCTTGCTCATATAACTGGTAGTTTCACTACCTGGTCTTTAATCTCATCAGAGATTATCCAGTCAGACAGATGACCAAGAGAGTACTCAACTCTAGCTTAAGTGGCAATCAACTTCTCATTATTTGTAATAACTAGATACATAATTATATACAGAGCTGCCACGAACGAAACAAGCTACCATAGTATGTGAACATATAAATTGGTTGATTTGGAATTCCTGACATGTGCAAGTTTTATTCTCCAGATCAACATCGTATGGTCTATAATCCCTATCCATGAACTCAAACTGAAATGCACTTGATGCATTGACCTAATAATAAGTTTGATGAATGAAAGTCAATACAAAGAGTCAGAAATTTTAAGACAAATCATTGCAAATGTGTGACAGTATGTCATACATTCTATTACCTTAAGTCACAAAATTTACTACGCAAAGTCATAAAAAAATTTACAACAAATCAAAAATGAGTCATGGAGTGTACTTACAATTATTACAATTGAGCAGCATGAATATCCACTAATTGCTTTTCTACATTTGTTGCAAGTATGTTGAACATCCCTGCAGTAGCAACATGCCTTTTATAAAACCATTGTTGCATTCTTCCTCTTGAAAACTCCAGTAACTTTCGAATTGGAAATTTCCTAAGTTTGAAGTCCACCGCATTGAAGGACTTAGAATTATTGGAAGTCATTATAGAATACTTCCTAGCAATGAAATGGCACTGTTCCCATTTTTCATTTGCCACTTCATTGGATGCAAGGTAATGGCAGACTCCAAGGTCTTCATTATCAAGGAAATTCATAAAATGCTCCCACTTTGTGACAGTATATGCTTTGGCAGCCTCCATGAACTTCTAATTAACTGCTTTAGACATTTTTCTGAATTTGTTCTTCACATTATTTAACAAACGATACACGCAGAAATCATGTTGAGTATTAGGATATACTTGCCGAATTACATATGCAATGCTTTCATTTCTATCAAATATTATTATGACTTTATCTTGCCCACCCAATGCTTCTTTCAACTTTCTCAAGAATCACACCTATGCATTTTTATTCTTCGAGTCACCAATTCCAAAGACTAAAGAAAATACTTGCTCATTTGCATTTATTGCACATGCCATGAAGAATGTCCCACGATAATAAGACCTACCAAAAGATCCATCAATTATTATAACAAGCCTACAATATCACAATCCTTGAATGAAAGCTGATAAGGACATAAAAAAGTACTTGAAGTGTTCTACTATTCTCTCTTCCTCTTACATTTGCTCTGTCTTAAGCACAATCACTGAACCAAGGTTACTATTTTCTAACATGTAAGCTAAAGTAGGCAATAAAGCATACGATTCCTCATCTGTTCACAACAAAATCTACAATGATTTTTCTTTTGCCCATCATGCTTTATAGTAATCTATATTGACACCATGATCCTTTTTCATTTCGTCCATAATGTCATTAAATGTGAAGGACTTTCGCACTGGGTTGGAATAATGGTAATTGACCATCTCTCCTTCCCTACTATCAATAGTGCAAGTATGCTAAGAATTGTACCTGCATCATATGAGAACATTTGAGATAAAAATTGTACTTGGTGATCATAAATAAAATATATTAATCTGTCACGTACTTTGTGACTGACCATCACAAAAAATTATGTTCCACATTTTTGTGTCGCTCTGTGACAAACTTTGTGACTCATAGTCAGAAAATTTATCTCTTTATTTGGAATATTAGAGTTTGTTTTATCTAAGTTGCATGGACAGATCACTTGCAGTTCTTATCATAATACACAACGTGTAATGATGGTCCTGACAAAGACCTAACTTTGAATTGGAAGTGATTACTGATTGCAAACCTATGTAGATGCTTTGTAGTGCATATATTCCATAAACCCCAGATCTAGCATTATTGCTACGTCCATTATATTCTAGTTTATTGACTTATATTCTATGATTTCCTATCACAATTAGTGATACATTTGAAATTATTTCAAATAAATCAAATAGGATATTAGCAGTTAAACTGTTAGGAACTTCTATTGTAGATTGAGAAAAAATCCCTCTATTTGTTGATGAAGTTCCGACTAAAGTTTTGTGTTAGGATTGATCATGAAACATAAATCTAGCACCATTGCTATGTCTATTATATTCTATGCCAAGAGGTATTTGAAATTGGGATTATTCTTCTAATCCATCCCTAGCATACTCAACAACAAAAGATATAGGTCAATCCATTATACTTAGAACATGCGGATGACGTGGTTGACTCTCATTTCCTCGCATAGAAATCTCTTGCATTGTCATTGGCTCGTCAATTACGTGTATAAAAAAATAGCATATTTACTCTTATCTCCTTCGTTTTTCTTTAGCCTATATAAATTTTTACAGAACAGACATTTACAATCTTAATAGGAGCAAGTCTCTCATCAACAACGTATTTCATCTCTATAGTGTGGTTATCAGGCCTCAAATCAAGAGCCTCAAACATAATTTCTACCGCTCGAATGTAGGTTGCTCTACTAGAAAGCAAAATATCCGTTGTCTCTATCCCATGATACATGTTATTTTCATCCTACTTACCATTGCAATTCAGAAATACAATAACACTACCCATGTTTGCAAAAATAAGGTCACAGTTCTATAATTAGCCAACATAGTACATAACTTCACAATGTTCGTAATGATGTAAATCATAATATGTGTAACAGTCACAAAATCTTCTGCTGAGTAACAAAATTATGACTCATGGTCATAAATCTATAGTAGTTGAAATCACAACCTTAACATACCATTTAAAGAAATTGTGCCAGATTGTTACAATGTTTAAAGAAACATGTCTATAACTAGTAACCAAATCATCGCAGAACTGGAGCAAATAAAATTAACCATCAAACTGAATATTTGTGACAGTATGTCAAATAAATTATGACAATCTGAAACATAAATATAGACTTCCAGATCTCTGCCAAAAAAAGGGACTTTCAGATTGTAGTACAATAAATTAACAATATTTTAACCATCTTCTTCACTAGATCCAAATCATCACAGCCATTACCCATTCACTAAAAACCTCATATATATAACTAAAACATGCCTTTATTGTCCTAGATCTAGAGGATAATGGAGCTGTCGGAGGGAGATCGTTGGAAGAAAATGGAGGTGCCATGCAAGCTGGACTGACAAGAATGGTTCGACGAGAGACAACCCTGATCTCTATCGTGCGACCTGGTTCGACGAGGTACCACGCGAACTACTTTATTGTGCCAAATGCTGCTACCATCTGAGAATAGTTAGGATCCAAAGAAATGAGAGAGAGAGTGAGCTAAGTCTGAGTTGATGTGAATAAAAAAAAAAACAAAGCTTTGCAGCATGCATTTTTTTTTCAAAAGGACTGATAGCAGCAGAGTACGTTTAGAGGGAAATCTATTGAAAAAATAGAGGGAAACTGTGTTGTGTTCATAAAGGAAGTCGTCGAATGTATAAAATTTCTCTTTCCAAAACACTTACAGAAATGTAACAACAGACTCCTAAAAAAGAAATTTCAAAATCACTGCTAAAAAAGTAAAAATCAATAAAAAGACTTTTATTCCCCTAAATTTCCCCAAGTTTTTCATGTATTGGGCTGGCCTCATGATCTAAACCCCAACTACAGTTGAGGAAATTACGACACGACTATTTTTTAAAAGAATTTGAAAAATACGGCAGGCCAATTTCTTTTCAAATTCTGTAGTGTATTTTCTAGAAAAATGACATTTTTCAAAATCATTTTTAGAAAAATGCTAATTTTTAAATTGGTTAATAGTTACCGGTGTTTGAAACTAGTTACGGATTACCAATTACTAGTTATAACACATTCTTTTTCTTTTATTGTTCTTGTTTTCCCCCTCTTTTTCTATTCCTTTTATTATTTTTTTTGTTTCTGTTACTAGTTAAAATATTTTCTCCTTTTTTAAAAAAATTTTAAATACATTTAATTACTAATTACTAATGTCCGAATACTAGTTACTGATTAGAAGTTACTATTTTAAAAAATAGAATTTTTACAAAACCAATTTTAAAAATAACATTTTTCTAAAAAATGCTATATAGGATTTCGGAAAAAAAAAAAAAAAAAAAAAAAAAAAAAAAAAACCAACCTACCGTATTTTTGTAATTATTTATTGTTTTGTAGGTAAAAGTCTTAAAAATCTGCTACAATTTTAGCACAAATAAATCTATCCAAAACTTAAAGCCTTATTTAGGAAGCCAGACTAGGGAATAACTTAGTCCCACATTTGGGTACAAGGAGCCTAGCCTCCCACTTTAGTCCCATGAGATGAAAGAGAAAATGACATAGATAAGTCTAACTTAAGCCGAAATGATGTTTTTATGAATTTTTCAAAAAATGACATTTTTAGGAGTGTCAAGGATTTTTTTGACCATATATCAAAAGTTTTTTGACTATGTAAAAACCATTAGTCATAGTTTTTTTTATAGTTAAAATTTTTTTAATCACAGGTTAAGACGTCCTTGACACTTTTGAAAGTGTCATATTTAAAAAAATATACAAAAAAATTATTTTGTCCCAAATTAGTCCTATTTATGTTCTTTTTTCTAGAACAGAATTGTCTCTCATAGAAGGTGTGTTCATTTAGTCCTAGAAGACTCTTTGGTTATTTTGTTTTCTTCAACATTTTTTAATAAAATGCAATATATATTAATTAAGTTCTAGTGTTTATTTTCTTATAACTCAAAATAACAATAATAATAATAATAACTATGTTTCATTTTTATGTACCCATTATTGATTATTCATAAATAAATTCAAAATTATATGACATAGTATAATTATCATTTAAATTTATCTTTTCAATCCTTTCAAATTTTATTTACTTATATATAAATAAAACACGATTAAAAATGTAAAACTACGTTGAGAAAAGTTCTATATATTCTGTATTTGTGTTTCAAACCTGTGTTCCACTCAGCAACAGTCTAACAGTAAATAAGACAATGCAATCTAATTCAACTCGATCTCATTTAATAGTACAATCCAATCATACCTACCGTCAAATGAGCCAATAGTTTCTGCTATTTTTATTCTTTTGCTTCTATTCTGCACTTTATTATTGTAATAACCAGTGTGAGGAATTCTACTGTAGAGACCACTGGTTTTGTTTGTGGATTGAATGGGTCCAGAGTTTATTGAGATCTTGGAAAGTATTAGAGAATGGTTTTAAATTATTAACATAGATAAAAAGAGTAAAGGCTGGGTTTAGCGAGATTAATGTTGTTGTTTCACAAGCTTTATTATATATCTGAGTAATATTATCAGTACAGAAGTTCAATTAATTTCCGGAAATTTTTGTAGCGTTTATTGAGAGTGCTTTCAGCGTCAATTCCCGTCTATATACGATGTGCTTGCTTGGTGGCCGAACTTTATAATGCCATATATACGATTTAATTCGCCATCAAATATTTGAGTCAGATTCGTGGAGTTTAATGAGTTAAATTAAGCTACAATAAAAAAAATTAAATTAAATTCCATCAAGCTATACATATATTAGTATTAAATGCATACAATATCAATAGGAATTTTGTTTTCCGCTTATGAATCCGTATCCCCGTTAAAGCAAACTAGTCTTCGTACGTAGTGGAGTCCATGTCAATAAAATCATATATTATCTCTCAATTCGCGTGCTAAAAACGCTGATGAATAAAGACAATGGCAAAGAAAAAAAAAAAAGAAATCAACGAAACGTTTACTAGAACCGATATAAAAAAAGAAAACGGAAAAAGAGAGGAATTAATATATTGCTTTGATGATATCAATTTTCTTTAAGAACGACACCCGGTCACTTCCATAGCTCCACTAGAATTCTTAATTCTTTTCACTAATGTTCTTTAAGAATGATACCTAGTCACTTGACTTGCTTCCACTAAAACTCTTTAGTTCTTTCCATGTGGCATGACTAGTTAATGAGTAACTTGTACTGGAATTTAGTCCAATAATAATAATAAAACATTATAGAACTGATCATAGAAATAGTGGCTCCCTTTATACCATAGTTCTATATATGGAGTCATATATTTACAAGATAATACTCGAGTTTGAAGTCTAGCTATCATCAGCGCCAAATTGAGGAATAATATGGATAGTTATAAATCAGCTTTGTCTATGGTCGTGTTGCAATTCCTTCTTGCAGGACATACCCTACTCGGCAGAGCTGCAATATTGCGTGGAATGAGCCCAAGGGTCTACGTGGTCTATAGGCAAACAGTAGCCACTATACTAATAGCTCCAGTAGTTTGTTTCTCTAGATGGTATTCTCTCTCTCTCTCTCTCTCTCTGTCTCTCTCTCTCTCTCACGCTTTTCTTTTGTACTTGGCAGGAAAAATCCAAATAAAACTTCACTGGGACTGAAGGGCTTTTGCTTGATATTTTTGAACTCTCTTATTGGGTATGAGTACATGTGTTTTTGTTATCATGACTTGAAATGACTAAGATTAATTGAAATGGATTTCAGAACTAATGATTGTCGATAGTAGCCAATTGATCAAGTTATGCATTAGACATACAGTGAACTATAGCAAAACTATTAATTTATAAGGGGATTTTTTTTTCACTTCTCCAAATTAATTGGGATTATTTACTGAGAGCATATTAATTTCACTTCATATGCAGAATAACAACCAATCACAATGCCTTTATCCAAGGCTTAAAACTATCTTCTTCATCAATAGCCACAGCGATGACTAATTTGATGCCGGCAATCACCTTCGTCATGGCTTGCTTAGTTGGGTAATTAAATATTTAGGTGCTTAAATTACATTACACCATATATGTGCACATAAAATGGAAATTGCGCTAATTATATTTATTACCTGTGGCGATCATACCACTATATAAGATCTTATTTTAGGACGTAAGTATGAAATAAAAGGGTAAGTTGAGCTGAGGTAGGCCAACCTAAGCATGATTATCCATGATCAATTCGTGACTGTGTTGGTCATAGCATAGTTAGAAACCGTGTTGTGCTCATGTATGTGCTCTGCTTGTGTCCTTTGTGTTTGCTTATATTTGTGTCTAATTTTACTCCATATCGATATTTATGCTACTTTCGTTCATAATCAAACCCGTATAGATGGTATCTTATTTTTGTACCTAATTGACCGTTTAATTTATGTATCTTGCGATTTGTGCTTAATTGTACTCGCTTCTAAATTATTGTTGTTGTGGTGCCATAATTTACTTGTCAATTTTTTATTCTAAATGTAGTCATTTAATACTTTAGCTCAAATTTGTTTCTTATAAGAAATTGTGAAATATATTTTTAAACCTATTTTAACTTTTATTTGTCTTATTCTTCATAAAATATCCAATCTTCGTTACTTAGAATTAATTTTAATAAATATACCAAACTTTATTTGTTTATATTTTTATGTAGAAAAAAATATCATTTTTTAATTATTTAATATTTTACACTTTTAAAAATTAAATTTATACTATAATAGTATAATATAATTTTAGGTAAACTGAAAAAAAAAATCCTATGATTTAAATGTTCTACAATTTAAAACTTAAAGTTTGAATTCTATAAAATAATATTTTAATATTAAGAAATTCTAAAAATTAATACTCTGAGTTAGCCTCTTGTATAACCTTAACCGATAAAAGACAATAATATCCTTAAAATTAAGGAGAATAACAAGGATTAATCCAGTTTTAATAAAAGATATTATAATTTTTTTTCGTAACTAAAATTAGTTAAAATATCAGTATATAGTATTAATTTTCAAAAATTCTCAATCACATAGTATTATTTTGTAAAGTCTAAATCTCAAAATTTAAATTGTAAAACAGTCATATGAGAATAATTTTTTACAATTCACCTTATAATTTTTATGCAAACTCATTCTTGTGAATTGTGTCTATTATATGCATATCGTTTCGTACATGTCGTCTCTTGTGTCATGCAATTGCACTCATTTTCATGTTTGCGTTTGCCTACTGAACGATTATAGTTATTTAAGTCACTACAAGAAATGAATCTTATTAGGCCTACAAATATCATCCTAATAGGCCTGAATGTCATCCCAATACCCTATTAAGGTGACATTGACGTCCTAATAATTCGTTCCAATTGCTCCGTTCCAATATGTATTTATTGGGACGACTTTTGTTGTCGTCCAATAAGTACACCAATTGAAACAACAAATATTATCCCTAGATGGCTAAAAAATACATGATCCAGCCATCCTATTAGGATGTCATTTTTCACATATATCACCCTAATAGGTTTGGTAATTTTTAAAAAAAACAAAAATTTTTATTAAAAAAAATTATACAAATCTATAAGGACGATAAATAATAGTCAAAAAGTTTGCATTGCCCTTTTTTTTAATATAATAGAATTTATGCTTTGGAGTTAATTAATGTTAATGCAATTGATTACTAATAAGTTTAAACTAACATCAAGTATTACGAAATAAACGATAATTAACACCGGAACTAGAATTATAATAATTATCAGTAATATCATTCAAATAAAAATAAACAAGTATAGAATCCCAAAATATTTAAATTGCATAAATAGAAAATCAAGAAATATGTAAATAAAACTACTAAACTCTATCTAAAGAGAAAATCGTAGAACAACTAAATAAAACTCCATAGATTTAATCATCACCCAAATCCACATCTTCCTCCTGCTGCTCATGCTGTGGAGGAGGAACAATACCAGGAACAGCCCAAAGTAAGAGTGTGCGAAGGCGCTCCGGTAAAATTATTTACACTTGCCAAACACAAAACAACCTTATCCCATTTACCTGATTCAATGGGTCTATAATATCACATAAATGAAAAAGTTGCAGCAAAATTGAATAAAAAAGTAAACACAGCATTAAAAAAAAACACATATTTAAAAAGTAATAAATAAAATCTTGTCAACCATCAATTTGCATATCTTCAAAACGCAGATTCTTAGTTGACAACTTCATCAAGCATCAATTTAAAATGTTCCATAAAAAAGATTCAACTTTAAGTACATATTATTATTCTTTACATTAATATATATATATATATATATATATATAGAAGGATAGCTAAACTAGGAGTCCTTCTGAACGGTGTCAGTTCCAGCAATATAGAATGGCGACCAAAGATTGTAAGCACGAAGCAGAATACCAGATATGAGTTTGTGAGAACATCCTTATTAAGCTCTTGGCAATGAGCCAAGTAATAAACAAGTTTTGAATGTATCAACATGAAAGTACTTTTCCATAGTAAAACATTATCACAGGAAAGGATACAGAATTAACTAAGGAAGAGGAGCCACCAAAACTTGATATCCTCTTTACTAGACAAGTATGAGGCTGCATACTGTCATGTAAGTTATAAATCTATATAATTCCTTGCAACTCTCAATCTACGTAATTTGTTTTTCTTTAATACACCAATGAATTTGCAATTGTGATTCTAAGTTATCCTATGGAATCTCTACAACGAGTTTATGTCAATTAGCAAGTTGTATATAATCAAAGTTAAAACCATAGTTGTTGCAGACAGGATGGAAGTGTCCTGAAATGGTATGTTACAGATTTACCAAGACTAGAAACAACACAAACCCAATAAATCATAGCAACTCAATGCCCAATTACTTGATCACGTCCGACCTTGCTGAACCAGACTTATATATATATTCTCTTTTCTTTTATTTAATACCATAAACAACCATTTCTTCATTTATCTAATAAGGAAAGCACAACATGTCTTTATTTCTTAGACGGTGATTTTATATGGTTAAATACCTTAGCCGCCTTTGCTGCAAGTTTCTTCTCCTTGTGAAAAGATTTCTTCTTTGAGAGAAATCATGTTTTTCCTATATGCATCAAAAAGTCTCATATATATAGATCATGAAAAGATTATTGCAAGTGTTCAACCAAAAGTTTTAGTGTACGATCAAGTAAGCACTGAAATCAAACACCTGTGTTGCTTCCATTTCAACTTTTGTAAGTGTTCTCTTCCCTGCATATTGGCTGTCAATGGGTATTGTACAAATAACTTATATAAATCTTTTAAGTAAATAGCCATGTTTATAAGACTAGAAATAACACAAACCCAGCATACAATAGCAACTCAATACCCAATTAGCATAAAATTAATCGACTTAAACCACCAATTTACCAAACAAGAAACCAAAAATAAACCCATGTGCCTAGTGTTAGAGTGGTTTCTTACCAGCCGTCCACGCGTCTCGAACTGCTGATGCTGTATTCTCCAACTGTCCACGTGTCCTTGCTGTCCTAAAGTTCTCTGAACTCCAAACAAGATCGGAGAGGTGGGGGTAGCTACCTGCAAATACTCTCCGATGTTTAAGTCAGTGGTTTATCTTTGATACAGGGTAGCAAGGAAAATATTTCAGTATGAATATCTCTCTGTTTCTTGTTAACAGACTTTTCTATATATATCTGTTTCTTAAGTGTACATACCCCTCTCGGGAATGCATGGCTCTTATATAGTAGTCCTGAGATATTGAACATCGTGGTTCTCAATCTCAGGACTGAGTACCTTTTACCTCCAAATCTTTTTCAGCAGTCACGGACCGAGATTTCGGCGATCTCCTCTGTGTTGCCGTGGCCTGATTTTCGCCGCCTCCTTCGGCTTCAATCTATCAGGAGTAAAATCTGGTTAAATCACCGTTCTGTCAGGACAGCTTGTCCCTAGCATATACCTAACCAGAATCGCATTAAATACTCTGTCTGAGTCTGGAACCGTGAGTCGCTTTCCACTGTATTCGGTCGGAAGACCCTTGGGGCTTCTGACCCTCTGCTGTCGAGGTTGGGGTCAGACTGGGCCAAACCATCTGGGGTCAGTGATAGACTCGGCCCTAATCTCGGATGGCCCAATGGCCGATTGTGAGGTCACGTGCGATCCGCGTGGCCTTCCACGTGGCATATGGCTCGGGAGCGGGTCCCACAATTGCCCCTATTTTCCTACTTGATGGATTCGTGTCTATCAAGTAGGGAAACCGTCTCTCTGTTCCCCCAATCTGGAGGACGCACGTGGTTCCCTCTTCCCGATGCGGAGATACGCCATCTCTCGTCACGAGATCTGTTTGAATTTTGAAGTTCTGACTGCTCGATTTCCTTTATTCTCTCTTCTTCCAGAAAAATGCTTCGGCTTCTCCCCTATAAAAACCGTAATTGTATTCATTTGTCATTTTACCAAAATTTTGAATCATTCCAATCTCATAACATCCCAGGGTCTCTGCTTCCTTCTCTTCTAAAGACTCACACTCTTCCAGTCGCGTTTCTGAACAATGGCTTCAAATCAAAACCAGGAATTGCAACCCGCTATGGATTCAGAATTAGATTCACTTAGGAGATAACTCTACCTCCCCAGAGGAGTGACGCTTCAATGGGTTGAGGGCCCTGCAGACTGGTACCTTCGCCTTGCGCCCCCGAGGGTTCCATCGTCTTGGGCAGGAAGAATCTGGACTGTCTGCGATTCCCTATTCCTCCCCTAATCCACCAATTTTTTGCCTTGACAGGAATCCATTCGATGCAGCTGAATGCAAATGGGATTATGATTCTGATGGGGCTTTCTGCCCTATCAGTTATCTACAACATGCATATTGACCTGGAGGTGGTCTTTTATGCTTATAAGCTCATTCTTATCCCCAAGAAAGGCTCCTACCCCACCTTCTATCTCCAGCCGCTGCCTGGGCGCCACATCTTTTGGGGGTTGCCGCGGTCAGACAAACAATGGGACTCTCATGCCAGGCTTTATGCTGTTGGAGGGGCGTGGTGCTCCCCTTGGGTGAATGGAGAGCATTTCCAAATCCCCTCAGTCTTCCTACAGAGTAAGTATTAGACCATGATCTTTGGGTCTGGGTCCTCTCCTGATATTATTGCTCGTGTTACTTTGTCCTGTGCAGCCTCAGCAGAAGAAAGCAGGTTTGAGCCGCACCTGTCGGCTGGGCGGCTCAAAAGCCTGGAGGGGATCATAATCTTCAGCTCTCCGGAGGAATGCAGGCACATTCAAGCCGTCCTCAACCCCCTGACGATGAACCTGATGCCCAAGATGGTCTCGTACCTTCCCTTCCCTTTGGATACCTGGGTCATCACCAAGCACCTGAGGAGTCGACTCGACGCCTCCGCCCTGAACCGATTTCGCCGGGACGAAAGTGACTGGATCACCACGGTGAGTCGGCAGGTTGCAGCTTCAAGCCAACTGGTGGGCACCAACGATCTGGTAGTGCCGTCCAATCACGAGCTCGAGGAAGCCGTGAGGCTTGTGGCCGCAGAGTGTGTCAGGCTCCGCCAGGAAGAAAACGCCGCCCCCAAAGGGTTAGGGGTGAGTTTATTTTTAAATCTTTGAATCTTTGTGGGTCGGGCCGCGACCGCAAACTAATCTCGTTGTTTGTTTTTCACAGGTTCTGAGACGGGCCCGTCAGCCGGCCTCTCTCCCATCAAAGGGGGGTGTCGCGGCATCAAAAGCTCAAACCAAGGCATCTACTGGGCGGTGCCTCGTGGTGCATTCGGGAGGAGCAAAACCAGTGGTTCCTCGCTCCGACGCTGGCGGATCTCCACTCGGGGGACCGTCTACCATCCTGATCGTGTGCGGGGAAGAGACGACGCCAAGCCCGATTGGGGGGTCTGCAGCGGTGATCTCGCCCACCCCTGACTCCGGTTCAAAATCGAGTGCTGTTAGCCTCGGTGGAGAGATCGCCGAGCTCAGTGGGGGAGTTTCGAGATTGAAATCCAGACTCTCCTCCCCTCCCCCGGTCCCTACAAAGCGGCAACGAGAGGTCGGCTCATCCTCTGAGGAAGAGGGCCGGGTGGAGAAGAGGGGTAGGGTCGTCCTTTCGTCTGATAATGACGATGATGGGGTGACACTGACCCTTCTAAGGAGAAAGCGGTCAGTACGCGGTAGCCAGCCCAAAGGAGGTGCATTGCCTCCCACCGTGGTCGACGGCATTCCTGATGGCTCCGGACCTTCCTCTGTCCCTATCGCTCCTGCTCTGGAGGTGTGCCCAGTGGACGGAGAGGATGCCCTTATGACCGGCGAGGCGGGGCCGCGTTCCCCGGGCGTGGGCGACACTCAAAAGGATGGTCCAGCCATGGAGCCAGAGCTGGAAGCCCTTACATCGGAGAATGTCGAGCTCATCACCACCCGCACTCTTGCACATGTTTGTTTCATTCGGGTGCTTTTATGTTTTTCAACATCTTTGGTAAATGCTGACCCCTCTTTTATTGCTTAACCTGCAGCTATCCGCCATCCAGTCCTTCTACTCTGCTCACGTCAGGGATCTGACCGAGGAGCTGAGCTCCCGTTCTACACTAGCTAAGCGCAGCGAGGCTGCCCTCATCGAATTGAGGTCTGACTTTGATGCATATCGGGGCCTCGAGGAAGCGAGGGTTAGCAGCACAGTGGCGCACGCCATGAGTGTCGAGAGAGCCAGAAGCGAGGAGCTAGCTGCGAGATTGGCTCAGGCGGAGGCCAACAGGCTTGCCCAATCCGAAGCCGCCAGGCTGGCTCAGGGCGAACTGAGGATCAAAGAGCAAGAGTTACAGAGTGCGGGGGCAGAGATGGGACTGGCCTTTATCGCTCGTGACCAGGCTATTAAGGACGCCAAGGAAGCGAGAAAAGCCAAGGCGGCAGCCAAGCTAGACGCCCATGCTCTGCAACAAAGACTTGATCGGTCCCATGAGGTAAACCGATATCTCTTTCTGGACCATAAAAATCTAATGGGTGCTCAGGTGGAGATATCTAGTAAACATTGCACAGACCTCGCTGGTATTAATTCTTTATTGGTCGACTTATCGCAGCGGCAGGCAGAACTCAGATTGGCAGCGCTGAAGGATAAACTGGCGGATGCGGAGAAGTTAAAAGCAAGGTACCAGAAGCAGGTGGACGTTCTTTCTGCGGAAAGTTACAGGTCTGGCTGGGAGAATAGAGAATTTGAAAACCATGCTGAGGAGGTGACGCCAGACCAATTTGACGATCAGAAAGGCGTCGAGAGGGACCACTACTCCATCAAGCACTACATGCAGCAGCTCGGGAATGAGATCAGAATCATATACCCAGCTGACGTGCTGGAGATGCTTGCTGCAGAGAAGGATGGGCCCTCTACATCTGCCCCTGGTGCCGCAGAGCTTATCCCTGCTTCTGGTCCGCCAGATCAAACTCCGGAAGCCCTGGACATTCAGCCTAGCCTCGGGGTCTCAACTGGTGAAGGGTCTGGCGCGGTCGTCGTATCTGGTGATGAATCTGATCCGGCCACGCCACCCTTCTCCGAGGCTGGTCCAAGCGCTGGGGTTGGCCGCGCCTCCTCGGACGGAGGTAATCAGGACCCCCAGTTCTGTATATTTGTAAAGCTAATCATTCATTGTAATCCTTCGAATAAATGATAAAGGACGCACCATCATTTTTAGACTGTTTTCTTTCGCATCCAACCGTTTGTATAAATGTCTGTAAGGACTCGATTTCGGATTATTGGTGAGCCTTCCTCAGGTCATGATTATTTGGACTAGCTCCGACATAGGGGTGCAAGCTTTGGCTCATCCGGTTTTGTAGAAGTGTAACTCTCGTTATAACTTGTTTTGGCAGATTTCGACCCTCGCGTGTGGCTAGATTTCTCCGACCCCAAATGGGACCGTGCTTGGAGCCAGCTCTAGGGATTGGTCGATCATTACTTAGACCCGTCGTTGCAGAGGAGAAGGCCCGGGCTTGGCTCTTATCGGAAATAAACAAGGCATAATCATTCCGACGTCTCCTTAAGAGTCCGCTCCAAACCTGTGCCTCGTAAGTAGGGCTCTTGAGTGCTCACCACCATTATCCGCGCACTTTGTATTTTTAGGACATAATAAATAGGCTTTAATCTTGATTCTTACTTCCACGTTTGGTTTGTCTCTGGACTACTTC
>JXTB01000176.1:0-18731 GCA_002914805.1 Parasponia andersonii
TATGCCATAAGTCTGATGTCTATCATTTCAAACTCATGTGTTATTACTCTCTTGAATTCGTCAAATATCCTTAGATTACTTCCAGTGAATATGAGATCATCCACATACAAGCATATAACCAAAATATCTCCATCTTTAGTCTTAACATAGAGAGCATGTTTATAAGGCACTTAATGAATCCATTCTCTTGGAAATATTTGTCAATTCGGCTGTTCCATGCTCTTGGTGCTTGCTTTAGACCGTAAAGAATCTTCTTCAGCTTCAAAACCTTATCTTTATACCCTTTCATCTCATAACCCAATGGTTGTTGGATATAAACCTCTTCTTCAAGAACTCCATTTAGAAATACAGACTTTACATCCATCTGATGAATCTTCCATTTGTTCTGAGCGGCAAGAGAAATAATTAGTCTTATAGTTTCCAATCGTGCAATAGGAGCGAATACCTCGTCGTAGTCAATGCTGGCTCTTTGACTATAGCCTTTCACGACTAGCCTTGCTTTGTATCTTTCTACCTCTCCATTGGCATTTTTCTACACCTTGTACACCCATTTTAGACTGATAGCTTTATGACCTTTAGGAAGAGTGGATAGTTCCCAAGTGTCATTCTTCTCTATGGCTTTGACTTCTTCATCCATCGTATTCCTCCATTTTTCATCTTGTACAGCCTCTTAGAAGTTCACCAGTTCACAATTAGCAAATAGGCAAAATAGAGTGAGGTTTTCAAGTCTATCAGTCATCTCATATAGATCTTCAAGACTTCTTGTACATTCTTCATACCTCTCAGTTAAGAAAGATGGAGGTGAGTCTTCATGAGTGGATGATGTCGGTGAGGAAGGTGGAGTAATAGCCTCTTGATGGACTTCTCTTGCTTGCTTTACTGGTGTTTCCATATCTTCAAATTGTGGAAAGAAATTGTAGTCATCTGTTTGAGAGCCAAAGTCTCATTCACCTTCTTCATCGAATATTACATATCGACTGATGATTACTTTTCCATTGTTAGGATTGTATAACTTATATCCTTTAGAGTTGGTGTCATAGCCGATGAAAATGAACCTCTCGCTTTTATCATCAAGCTTGGTTCTATGTTCGTCTAGTATATGTACATGGGCTACGCTTCCAAAAACTCTCAAGTGGGAGATCCCAGGCTTCCTTTCGCTCTATGCTTCTTGTGGTGTCTTTCCCCACACACTTCTTGTTGGAGATCGATTGGACAAGTAAACTGCGTATGCAATAGCTTCTGCCCATAATTCTTTGGGTAATCTCTTACTTTTCAGTATGCTTCGAGCTATGTTGAGGATGGTCTGGTTCTTTCTTTCTGCCACGCCATTTTGTTGAGAGGATCTTGGAATAGTTAAAGCTCATCGAATTCCATTTGCTTCACAGAATTCTTGGAACTCTTTTGAAGTGAACTCTCCTCCTCTATCAGATCTCATGGATTTGATCTGAAGACCACTTTCCTTCTCTACAGCAGCCTTGAACTTCTTGAAAGCTTCAAAGACTTCTGATTTTTGCTTCAAGAAATAAACCCAAGTCTTTCTAGAGAAATCATCAATAAAGAGCAAGAAGTAGTTGCTCTTACCGAAAGAACTTGGCTTGATAGGAACGCACACATCTGTATGCATAAACTCTAGTGGCTTTTGGGCTCTTGAATTCGACTCTTTTGGAAAGCTTTTCCTAAATTGCTTCCCGACTAAGCATCCTTCACAAATTTGATCAGGATGATTGATGCATGGCAAGCCTCTCACCATTTCTTTCTTGGACAGTAGCTCTAGTCCTCCAAAGTTGAGATGTCCGAATCTCAAATGCCATAGCCATGATGAATCCTTGTAACATGCTTTCAGATATTTTGCCATATCATTTTGAATGTTCAATAAGAACATTCTATTTCTTGACATAGGCACCTTGGCAATCAAGTTCATATTGTTATCTCTTATAGAAAGACTATAATCTTTCAAGTGAATATCATATCCTTTCTCTAAGAGTTGTCCCAAATTCAAGATGTTTGTTTTCATTGTGGGTACAAAATAAACATTTGAAATAAATTGATGCCCTCCATTTTTTAAGCAGATAAGAATTTTACATTTTCCTTTTACCGCTACTTTTGAATCATCACCGAAAGAAATACTCCCACTGATTGATTCATCAAACTCTATAAACATTGATCGACGCCCATACATATGATTGCTAGCACCGATGTCAAGATACCATGTGTTGTCTTATCCTCCATTGTTGTCTTTATATGCTAGTAGCACGGTATCATTTTCTTCCCTTTTTTCTTCAACGTAATTGACTTTCCCTTCAATTCTGCTATTGAGTACTTTACACTCTCTAGCATAATGTCCAAACTTCTGACAATTGAAACATTCAACTTGAGACTTCTCAGGCCTTAAGTTCATTCGTCCTCTACCACGACCTCTTGTAGAGCTTTCTCCTCTTTCGAAATTGTTGATACGATAATTGCGGTTATTGAAATTCCAACCTCGTCCATGACCTCGACTTGTACCACATCCTTGCCCTCGGGCTTGTCCTCTACCACGACCACGTTGACTTCTTTCGCTACATTAGCTATCTTCTTTCTCTATAAGTTGTGTCTTGAGAAGCTGCTCCTTAAAATTTGGCTTCTTCTTTTTCTTTTCCTCGTGAGCTTGTAAAGAACCCAAGAGTTGTTCTATTGTCATGGCTCTCAAATCTTTAGTTTCTTCGATGATAGTAACAATATTCTCGAACTTTGGGTCTAACGACCGAAGAATCTTTTCCATAATCGTAACATTTTCAAGTTTCTCACCATTTCTCTTCATTTGATTGGAAATGGTTAGAACTCTGGAAAAGTAGTCAGAAACTGACTCAGTCTCTATCATATGTAATAAATCAAACTCTCCTCTTAGAGTTTGAAGGCGGACCTTTTTGACCTTTTCTTCTCCCCTGTATGAAATATGAAGTTTCTCCCACGCTTCCTTAGCAGAGGTTGCACTTGAGAATTTCTCAAACCCGTCATCATCTAAGGCTTGGTAGATGAGGAAGAGAGCTTTTTTGTCTCTATTTCTTGAATTTTTTAAACTATCCTTCTGTGTTGAAGATAGTGTTGCCTCATCTCTTGACTCTTCGTAACATTTCTCTACTACTTCCCAAACATCATGTGCTCCAAGGAGGACTTTTATTTTGATAGTCCAATTATCAAAGTTATTACCTTGAATTGGTAGAACTTGAAAAGATGCTAAACTACCGGTAGCCATAACTCTTAACAGAGTGAGTTTTTAGAAATTTCGACTATACAAATAGATCCAGAATACCGAAAAACCTTAAGATTGACTTGCATATCGACTTGGTCAAAGTCAACGGTCAAAGTCAATGCTCGGTCAATGGTCAATGTCGGTCAACAGTTGGTCAACGGCTCTGATGGCTTAGTCAACGGCACGGTCAAACGGCTCTGATAAATTGGTCAACGGCTCTGATGGCTCAGCTCTGACGGCTTGGTCAACAGCTCTGACGGCTCGGTCAAATGACTCTGACTCGGCTCAACTCAATGAGTTGACTCAGTTTGTGGCAACAAATTTCCGATGACTCGTTCTGACTCGTTCGGACTCCGATTGAGCTGATTCTTGTGGCAGTGTGTTCGTCTCGTCGAGCTCTTTGATTTGATATATAATAGTAGTATGTTTGAAACAAATAGCTAATACTCTCAATCTTAAGAATTTTATACTGATGTGAAAGATCAGTCAAAGCTGCAACCACAGAGCATACTTAGAATTTCAAGAGAACTCACAACCTTGCTCTGATACTACTTTGTTGGAAAGTAAAACAAACTTTATTATTCACTCAAATATTTTTACAAGAGAAAATTCTCAACTTCACTCTTCAAGCTCACTCACTTACTCACTCACTCACTCACTAGATGCTATGCTTCTTTCTCTCTTCTCTTCACTCTTAGAAGCTTTGCTTCTTACTTGACACTTATAACTCAAATAGGGAGGGGTATTTATACTACTGAGAAACAATGAGAACCACACAAATAAACAATTACAAAAATCCTTAAACCACACATATTTTCTTCTACACACTTCTAATAATAATCAAATAATTCACATGTAAAAAGCTAATATCTAACTAACACTAAAAGATTCTAGGTGGAAGACTTCTTTAATTTGAACTTAAGCTTTTTTCTTTTATGAGTTTTGCACTTGGGCTAACTCCAACTTATTGGACCTCATGTTGATGGGCTTAAATATTTCTTATGGGCTTAAACAAGTTTATTTTCAACAACTTTAACCTATACTAAACAGCCCTAAGGATAATCACGTTGCAGTGTCACAAATATACTAATAATGTGTGAGGCCTTTACCTCAAGAAAAAAAAAAAAAAAGTATGGGACTCACATGTAACTTGCGGTGGTTCTTATATTTCTATTGGTACGGTGCTAAGAACCATAAGTGCTCGTAGTCATAGCATCATTCTCTAATATTAGGTATTACCGCTTATAACAGTGAATTATATACCAACAATCGCCTTCTAATTTACATGATTTGTTTATTAAAAACTCGATGATATGATTTGTATATCTTCTCAATTTGTCTTTATTGGTACGCGCTGATAAAGATCTTGAAGCATCTAGATTAAGTCTGCAAACTCAGTCATATTGTGCCAGCTCAGGAGGAGCCAGTTAGCTAAGCTGATAAGATTCTATAGACAATTAAGCTTGTAATTAGTCAAGCTTCTATGAAGCCCACCCGAGATTAAGGTTGTTCTTAGAAAACAGTTTGTATTACTAAAGCATGTAATAGAAAAGATAAAGCTCTTTTGATCATAATAAAAGATTTAATTTCCTAAATTGCTCTTTTCCGAAGATATATATTCCTTCTAATTTTTTACTTCTCTGAGGACTTTGAATTTTGAATGCAATTTTTCAACTTTAAAACACATTAACATGAAGCATTTAGACTTTAGTTCTACCATTTTCAAAAGAGATATCAAATATTCATTCCACATTACCAAAGGAAAGAAAAAAAAAACTTCAGAAATGCTATTAATTCAAACATTAGGTTGCCATTAAAATGTATTAATTTGAAGGCAGATTTTAAAGTTCAAGAACAAAGGATCGTGCCAACACTCTAAAAGCGCCGATATAATACTAACATGCACTTTATAATTTTTTTTTTCCTTTTGAGGAGTGCGCTGTGTGGAAAATTAAATGAATAAAAGTGAGGATAAGTTTCTTTACGGTCACCGGTCACGTCGTTTTGTTCTTTGATTATAAACAAGCTACCTCTACCTATTCGAACAACAGGCTCAAACGCGTCGAAGGTCAACGATCTAGTGATCATGTTCATAAGAGTAAAATATTTGGGTCCCGTATTCCACTTAAAACTATATATGTGAGTACGTACAGTATCTACTATCTTTTAATTTGTAGGTTTATTTTTTAAACAAGGAAAGTCGGTACTACTGTAATACGCACGTACCACAATATAAGGCACATATATAGTAGACTAAATTATGATTCTCTGATGAAAAAAGAAAAATCAAGAACTTTTGTAACCAAATAAGCTTAATTAACGAATATAAGATACTTAAAAAGCGACGTCGTGAATATACGATATCATTTTATTCATATAAACGATGTGAAGATCCTGCACTTATTATGACAGTCATCTGTATATCACTTTAGCAGACGATGTAGTATCTAATAGACGTAACATATACAGTGACATGAAAGGTTTTTTTAGTAGTGCTAATTCAACTGTTCATCAATGACCCTATTGAATGAAATGTTTATTTTCATGCAGTTAATTATGGACAAGTTCGTAGGGTAGTCTTTGTAGAGATGAGATAAAAGTAAGGAATATTTAGTTCATTGTTGTCTTCTTTTCCTTGCTATTTATACAATTGT
The DNA here is from genome assembly GCA_002914805.1 of Parasponia andersonii. Lineage (NCBI taxonomy): Eukaryota > Viridiplantae > Streptophyta > Magnoliopsida > Rosales > Cannabaceae > Trema > Trema andersonii. The sequence continues at coordinate 5,887 of JXTB01000176.1, forward strand.
TAATTTATTTTCAAGAGTCGTCGGAAACCAAATAAGCTTAATTAACGAATTAATTCCAATGCATTATAACGTATGATCTCGTAACAAAAGGGCAAAGATGGAGACAAATTTAAAAGTAATATAAGTTGGGATCAAATTCGTAAGACTCGTCTACAAACATTTGGTTAGTACTCTACTGGGTCATGGTATTTGGACAAAGCTCTACCTTAGCAATATCTGGATATATGATTAAAATTGAATAACAGATGGATTTCGGATGAATGAAATAATGGTCTCTTGATTTATACAGCCTACCTAGGTTCCCTTGTGCTAGTTTTAATTCGTAAGGAGGATGCATATGTTTGATTGGACAACTATTACTCTAGCTTGGTGATCATACATTTTATAGATTCCAATCATCCCAAAGGTGTCCGACTTTATATATGATTAATATTAATTTTGTCTACGAGGGTTGGAGAGATGACTGATATCTATCGCATAATAACCATATATATTTACCCCATTCGAGGTGGACGCAAGTTCAGTCTTCCTTACTTAAGGATGACTCGGGTTTAGTTATTTATCTCTTGGTGCCAATTCACCTTCTCTCTTAATCACAACCAAGAAATCTGCAATTTGAATTAATGAACAACATGTAGTTATATATCTTCAATCGATTTGATTTGATTTTCTTAATTTTCAATGTTGATATCATAAACGAAATATCACAAAGGATCCTAACGGTAGTAAAATCAGCATATCGATTTTCTATTGTATATATGTGCACTAATTCTCCTATGCATGCAAGTTGTTGGAAATGCTATCAAGCATAGAGGGACCAAAACGAATACAAAGTTACCTTGTATCTCAAAATTAAATAATTCACTTAAATTTATTCTGATCCATATCTGATAGGATTCGTGACCTGAATTTTATTTACCCCAACCCAAAAACTTCATGGTCAGACATATGTGGCATTTTTGTAATTGAGAGAATTTTTTAAGACCTACGATGGAAGCGAGATTTTATATATTTTAGTTTGGTCGTGTAACATTCTACCTTTTTTCACCTTATTTTCGACATAATAAAATTTCCTCCTCTACTAGTGGTTTTTCCCAATTAGATTATTCTACTTAAATCTATGTGTTTTTATTTTTATTTTTTTGCCAATTATCGTTCGTTAATTCTTAACAACTGGTATCAGAGCTTTTAATCAAGGTTTAATTACGAAAATGATAACTATAAAGTATGATATTCTACTTTTGGATTACAGTACCAGATTTTTGTTATGGTAAGTTAAGATGCGAACTATGCTCATGCAGTTAGATTTGGAAGATGTACTGTTAGCAATCAATGCGATACCCTCATCGTTATCAATAGAGAAAAAGTAGTGTAGGGATCAAAAAATACTATCCCAGATTCAACTACATCTATCAAATCAGCTATTATGGGATATTCTAAAGGAGAAAACTATAGCCGCTTTGTGGTTGAAATTAGAGCAGTTGTGCACGATAAAAAGTTTGACCAACAAGTTGCATCAGAAGCAGCGATTATACTCTAATTGTATGATAGAAGGTATGTATCTAGAAGACTACATGCATATCTTTAAAGAACTTTTTTCTGATTTGAAAGCTTTGGAGAATAAATATAAGTCTAAAAATTTAGCATTGTTTTTGTTGTGTTTGTTGCCCTCTTCATATAAACCTTTTAGAGATACTATTTTGTATAGTCATAAATTCCTTACTCTAAGCACGGTTTATGATTCTCTCCTCTCTAAAAGAAAGATGAATCAGATTGTTACTGGGACTAAGACTCAAGTAGAAGGTCTCATTGCTAGAGGAAGAATGCAGGAGAGGAATTTTAGTAGTGATAATAGAGGCAGATCGAAATCTAAAAATAAAAATAAAACTTATAATTATTACAAGAAAAATGATCATATCAAATCTGAATACTAGAAGCTTCAAAACAGGACTAAGAGGATTGCCCCTAATTAGATGGAAAAACAAACTGAAAATATCGGTAAAGCTAGTGTTACTGAAAATAATATCAGTGATGGAGAACTCTTAATAGTTTTTGATAGTAACTCTAATTCTTATAGTAGCTAGATTCTTGATTCAAGTTGCACGTTTTATATGTTTCCTAATAGAGACTACTTTTTGACATATGAAACAATATCTAAAGGTATTGTATTGACGGGAAATAATGTACTTTTTAAAGTTGTTGGTATTGGAACAGTCAAAATTAAGATGTTTAATAGAGTTGTCAAGTTTCTCATTGGCATGAGACATGTTCTAAATTTTTTTTAAAAAAAATATGATCTCTTTGAGTACTCTTGATTCAAAAGGGTATAAGTACACTAGTGAAGGTAGAGTTCTGAAGGTTTTTAGAGGAGCACTCATCGTGATGAAGGGCTAGAAAGGATCTACTGAATTATATGTCTTATTAGGTTCTATAATTACTAGTGAAGCAACTATCTCTACTCTTTTGTTGTTAGAAGATTAAGTCATTAGGCTTTGGTATATGCGTCTTGGGCATATGAGTGAGAATTGCATAGCTGAACAGAGTGAAATAGGACTTCTTGATGGGCAGAGTACTAGTAAACTAAAATTTAATGAGCATTGTCTTTTAAAAAAATAGAATATAGTCATATTTACAAAAGTCATCCACAACACAAAGAGAAAACTTGATTATATATATTCTAATCTCTAGGAACCATTTAGGGTGCCTTCTAAGGGAGGTGGTAGAAATTTGTTGATGATTATCGAAGATTTCTCTAGAAAGCTTTAAGTGTTGTTCTTGAAGCAAAACATTGATGTGTTACCTACATTCAAGGAGTGAAAGACATCGATTGAGAAGTAAACAGGGAAGCAAATTAAACATCTCTGGACTAATAATGGCTTACAGTTTTGTTCTGATGAGTTTAATATTTTTTGTAAGTAAAAAGGAATCATGAGACACTTAATAATTCGTCGTAATCCGAAACAAAATATTGTGGCAGAGTATATAAATAGGACTTTGACAGAGAAAGTATATTGTATGCTCTTCAATACTTATTTACCAGAGTCTTTTTGGGCCGAAGCTGCTTCTGCAACTTATTCTTTGATTAATTGATCTCCTTCAACTACTATTGAGAAAAAGACTCCAGAAGAGGTACAGTCTGGTATCCTACTAATTATTCTGATTTAAAGATATTTAGATATTCTGTCTATGCTCATGTTGATAATGGAAAGTTGAAACCTAGATCTATGAAGTATATTTTTCTAGGTTATAAGGCTGGTGTTAAAGGATATAAGTTATGGTATCTAGAAATTCGAAAAATTATAATGAGTAGAGATGTTATTTTTTATGAATCTGTTATGCTTTATGATTTGCCTCTTAGAGATACGAGTAGTAAATATTAGCAAAAATCAAACACTCAGGTGGAGCTTGAGATTAGGTTAGAATCTACAGCAACATTCATATCTCAGTCAATTTCCTCTTCATCACTGGCGTCATCACAGTATTCTATTGCTAAAACACAAGCTTAGAAGAGATATTAGACCTCCATAGAGGTATGTTGAGGCCGATCTAGTTGCCTATGCTTTAAATGTAGTTGAAGGTATTGATTCTAGTGAAGAAGCTTCTATCTATTCAGAGGTAGTTAGTTGTGACGACTCTGACAAATGGATGGTTGTCATACAAAAGGAGATGGAATCACTTTATAAGAATGGCACATGGGATTTTGTGAAACTACCTAAGCGTAAGAAGGCTATTTGTTATAAAAGGGTGAGTCTACAAAAGGAAAAAAGAAGTACTAGGAATTGAAGAATCCCGATATAAGGTGAGGCTAGTTGTAAAGGGCTATAATCAGTTCCAGGCATAGACTTTATAGATATATTTTCTTCAGTTATAAAGTATAGTTCAATTCGAGCTTTACTTAGTATTGCAGCTATACATGATCTTCAACTTGAATAGTTAGATGTGAAGACGACATTCTTCTATGGAGAACTTAAAAAAGATATCTACATGAAACAGCTAGAGGATTTTACAGACTCAAGAAAATAGGACTATATGTGCTTGTTAAGGAAGTCTTTGTATGGCCTAAAATAGTCACCCAGATAGTGGTATAAGAGATTTGATTCATTTATGACCATTTATAATTTCAAGAGAAGCAGCTATGACAGTTGTGTCTACTTCAAGAAGAGTCCTGATAGGTCTTTTGTGTATCTATTCTTATACGTCAATGATACGTTGATAGTAGCCAAGGATAAAGAAGAAATTAAAATGGTCAAAGTCCAACTTAGTAAAGATTTTGAGATGAAAGATTTGGAAGCGACAAAGAAGATATTAAGAATAAAGATTCTAAGATATAGAGAGGCAGGTAAATTATAACTGTCAGAAAAGATACATTGAGAAAGTTCTATATAGATTGAATATGAACAATGCTAAACCTATTAGTACTCCATTAGCGGCTCATTTCAGAATTTCATCTACTTTATTTCCATAATTAGATAATGAGATTGATTATATGTCTCGAATTCCATATTCTAGTGCAGTGAAATCTCTCATATATGCTATAGTATGTTTTCATCAAGATTTGTTATATATAGCTGGTGCTATTAGTAGATACATGGAAAATCCTAATAACGAATATTGAAAAGTAAATTAGTAGATTTTCAGATACTTATGTGGCTTTATAGATGCTTGTTTGCAATTTAGGAGTACTAGAAGTGGAGTCGTTGGATATGTTGATTCTGATTTTGCTAGAAACCTTAATAAGAGAAGATCTATTATTGAGTATGTTTTTACCATTAATGGTTGTGCTCTCAGTTAGAAAGCTACCTTACAAACTACAGTTGTATTGTCAACTACTAGAGATGGCTAAATAGGTCAGGCCAAACGGGTCAGACTGAGCCTAGATAGGACCCTACGAGCCCATTCGGCTCAGACTGCTAAAAATAATTTTTTTATTTTTTTTAAATTTTTGAATAAATATAACTATAAGACTTTTTTCAATACTTATAAATACATATTTTCTCAGTTTTTTTTTCACACTTTCAAATTTTAATCTAATTCTAAATAATTTTCTTAAGATTATTGTTTTAAATTTTTTTATCAACTATTCAACTTATATATTTTTAGCTTATTTAATTATTTAAAATTTTATCAATAGAAAAAAAAAACATATACAACTAATATTTTTAACTAATTATACAACTAATAATCTTATTTTTTAATTTATTTTTAGATTTAGGCAAAGAACAGGCTAATATGGGTTGGCCTATTTTGGCCTATTCTAGACTCGGCCTGACCCGGCCTGCCTAAGAGCCCAGGCAGGCTTATGAGCCAGGCTAGGCTCAGGTTTTAATATTTCGGCCCGACCCAGCCTGGCTTGGCCCGTATTCCTTTCCAAGCCTAATTTAGGCAGGTCAGCCTACTCATTTTGCCACCTCTGTCTACTACAGAGGCTAAATACATATCTGTTACTAAGACTTGTAAGGAAGCTATTTAGTTGAAGGGACTATTTAGTGAACTTAGTGAAGATTTACATATGACAATAGGCTTTCGTAATAGTCAGAGTGCTATTTTTCTTACAAAAGATCAGATGTTTCATGAGGACCAAGGACATTAATGTGCGATATCATTTTGTCTTTAATGCTCGAGGTGATATAGTTATGAGCAAAGTTAGTACTCATGATAATCCTACTGATATGATGACCAAGATACTTCTTAGAGATAAGTTTAAGCATTACTTAGACTAGTTATTGTTGCTTGATGAGTTTTGCCTTCTTGTGGAAGAGGTGAGAATATTTTTTTTTTATCGAAGATTGGAATCATTCCTTAATTAGAGTTTGTGTCAAGATGGAGATTGTTAGAGTTCGAGACCCGAATATTGTTTGCCCCATCTCAAAGGCTTCGTAGTGGTATTGACTTATTTAATTGGGCCAATTTTTCTATATAGTTTTTTTCCATACACATATATTTTAGGGTTTCGGTATTCTATATATTTTGGTTTGATCGTATAATACTTTACCTTTTTGTACCTTATTTTTAATATAGTGAAACTTCTTCCTCTACTTGTAATATTTTCCGATTAGGATTTTTCACATAAATCTGAAATTCTTATTTTCATTCTTTTGTCAATTATCCTTTGTTAATTCTTAACAATATCGATGTGACTTTTACTTAAGACCTTCCCATCTTTATTTAATTTTTCTTCTTTCTATCTTTTTTTTTATTTTTTATTTTTTATAATACTGAATTACATATGAAACTTCAGGAGATCAATGGCTATTTTTTGTTTAGTATAAGTTAACATAATTGATTTATCAACAGATTTTATTTTTTAAATAAGGACTAATCACATAACGCGGGAAACAAGAATTAAACAGTAACTGTAATATCCAGACATAAAATTAAAATTAAAAAAGAATCATTTTAGAAATTAAGCTAGACAGCTACACTAATGTCCCTAATAAAATCCCTTGCATTAATTGCTATCTCTAGTTAGATATCAAACTCCACGTCCAGCCCTGCTATAAATAAAACCCCATCTTGCATTAAAGTCTCAGCTGCCTTACTTGGGCAACAATTTCTAAAGTAATGGGCGAAAGTGAAGCTTAATTACCTTCTTCTCCTTCTTTAAGCTTAGTTTGTCCAACAATGGCGATTGTACTACTTCTTGCTGGCCTTTTCTTGTCTGCATCCGCTGGAAATTTCACCGAGGATTTTGACCTCGCATGGGGCGATGGCCGAGCTCAGATACTTGACGACGGTGAGCTTCTTACTTTGTCTCTTGATCAAATCTCCGGCTCCGGATTTCAGTCAAAGAAAGAGTATCTTTTTGGTAACATTAATATGCAGCTTAAGTTTGTCCCCGGCAACTCTGCTGGCACCGTCACCACATATTACGTAAGTAAATTTATATCCATGACATTATCTGTTCATTAACTTCAAATTAAGTTTATTAATTAATAATACTACTCGAGATGTTTTTAAACAAGAGTAAATTAATGTGTAAAAGTAATGTTTTTTCATTTTATTTTTTAATTAAAGCTTGCTTCAAATGAGTTAACATGGGATGAGATAGACTTTGCATTCGTGGGAAATCTTAGTGGTGACCCTTATATTGTTCACACTAATGTGTTAACCCAAGGCGAAGGTAACAGAGAGCAGCAGTTTTACCTTTGGTTTGACCCAACTGAAGATTTCCACACTTACTCTTTCTTTTGGAATCCCCAGCGTATAATGTAAGTGTTCCGAATCCAATCCTGGTACGTAAAACTTTAACTTGTATATAAATTTTATCAAACAACAAAATAAATTTAAGTTATTGTACGCGAAAAATGCTTAGCTGTCTAATAATCTCCATTTACACTAGTTTTTGACAAATGAGAAATAGGCCTCCATTTAAATTATGTATGGCCCCCGTGTCATAATACTTTAGAATTCAATACTTTAAATGTATTAATATCGGCGTTAAACATCAATAATTAATAACAAAGTCGAAAAAAATAAAGAAGAAGAAGGAGATCTGTTGCATATATACGTAGGATTAGTTATGTGGTAAGATTTTTTTTTTTTTCCCAATAGAAAAACAAAAGCAATAATTTCATTTTCAGTGTGCGTTTTTGGAAGTGAAATTTCGGATTTATATTCTGAAAATGGCACGAAATATGTACAGAAAGTTTTCCAAGTTTGAAATGAAGCTTAATCAATATAAATTACCCTATTAGGAATAAAAATTTGCCTAGTATTAATTAAACTGGCTATTACTATTATTGATGATAATTACAACATGATTTTCAATCAATAAGAAAGTGCCTCTGTAAAGCTGTGAGTCCCTGTGTCAAAAATATTTGAACCATATAACATGGCTCTACAGCAATACATGTTTACTATGGTAATTACTTATTGTTTTACTCGGTTTCGATCAGCTTTGCCGTGGATGATTCTCCAATTCGAGTGTTCAAGAACTTGGGGTCATCATTAGGCGTATCCTACCCAAAGAGCCAGCCAATGAGGATATACGCAAGCCTATGCAGCGCCCAAGACTTGGCGACAAGTGGCGGTTTCGTCGAGACGGACTGGAGCCAAGCTCCGTTCAATGCTTCGTTCCAAAACTTTGACGCCAACGAGTCTTGCGTTTGGTCGTCCAGGGCGTCTTCTTGCAACTCTTCCACCCCGTGGCTCTCCGACCAGCTTGATTCCGCCAGCCAAGAGAGGCTGAGATGGATTCAGAATAACTATATGATATATAACTACTGTTCTGACGTGTATAGATTCCCCCAAGGCCTCCCTCCTGAATGCGACGTCGTTTAATTCCTATATATATATATATTAGAATTTAGAGACCGTTTCAAATTTCCTCCCTTAAAAAATTTAAAAATAAAAAAATAAAAAAGAAATCCTGTATTGGCTTGGGTGTATTTTTGTGAAGTTGGTGCTTAAAATATTGCTGTTTCAAGGTACTTCCAAATGTTGTATTTGCATGCACTCCTTTTGTCCGCGAAAAAAAAAAAATGTTTAATTTGTTTATTTTTTATTTTTTAATTTCACGTTTGAAGTTCTTTGTATATATATATAATAAGACTGCAGCAAAGCATATAGAAAATGATAAGAAGAATTTCGTTTTTGTACTCTTCAACTTAGTTGTCGGGAAAATGTGGGAAATTAAATTTGGATGTTTGAAGTTCTTTGCATGCCCTCCTTACCATTACCCTCCGTTACTCGTTAATAACAAATAAGGGTAAAAATTAAGATACCAAAATTTTATACTAAAAATTTACACCAGTGATGAATCATTATTTTTAGTCATATAATTTTACATAGTCTCACTTTAAAATAAGAAGTGATTGAAATAAATATAACATTATGTGGTGTAAATTTTTTGTGCAAGATTTTAATGTTCCTATCATTATTCTAATAACAATGTGCAAGATTCTCTCTCAAAAAAAAAAAACAATTAAACACCAATGTTCAAGATCCTACGAATACACTTTTAGTCTACAATGAAGCAAAGTTATTTCCACGTTGTTGTACGATCTAAAATCTTATATGTTGGTCAATACCATGAAGGGAAAAGTTGACCAGGTGAGTATCAGGTCGCATGAGTAAGTTAGTACGATCTTTTCCGAAAGAGTTATGTGCGACCTCCACTGCATAAGTTAGTGCGACCTCTTCCGAAAGAGTTACGTGCGACCTCCACCGCATAAGTTAGTGCGACCTCCTCCGAACGAGTTTAGTGCGACCTTCTCCGAACGAGTTAAGTGCGACCAGAATGAAAAAGAAACTAGACTAAGCTTCGTCAAACAGGTAATCTATAAAGAAAGGGAAACAAAAGTTTCTCTTTAAAGATCGACCAGTCATCTTATTTAAGTGATTACCTAGTTATATTGTTACTCAAATTGTATTGTTCGATTGTATAGTTATCCATTCTCACAATTGGGAAATATTAAGCTATCATCACCTATATAAAGGGAGTTCAATGTTTCAGTGATTATATAGGGAGTTCAATGTTTCAGTGAGGAGCTGGGACTTTTTCTAATCTTGAGAGGCTGGGACTTTTTCTGATCTTGAGAGACTAGGAGATCTTTGATCCTTTCTTGATCTTTAAAATCTTTTGAGGACCTTTTAAACTCTTACTTCTTCTTTCCAGACAACACATTGTAATTTTGAGCTCTCGTAATTCTCCAGAAAATAGTAAAAAATAGTGGGCATAGGCTCATCTTTTTTGAGACTGAACCACTATAAAATTCTTGTCTCTTTATTTGCTTTAGTTAATTAACTATTTTCACACACAAGCCACATCTTGCAATTTTCCTAAATTTATTGTTGACAAAACCTCGTCAACAATTGACGCTAGAAGGAGGGCTATTCCGGTAGAAAATTTTGTCCATTCTGCTTCTTTCAACAATGGCAAACACCAGAAACACTACCAGAAACACCAGAACTAGCCAAATCATCCCCAAAGTACCGCTGCTGCACAGGCAGATCCTGCTCAGGATCTGCCTGCCTTGACCACACCGGAAAATATTGTCCAGAGACAGGATCGCATGGAGGAAGTACTGGTGAACCTTCAGTAAATTACAAGTCAGATTAATGACTTTCTACAACGACTTGCTGAGGGACAGATACTAACTCCACCACAGCACGAACGTCCCAGAGAACGTCCTGCTCAATAATCTGAGAGAGGAATTCAGATTCTGGAGACAGGGAACCGCGACCAACCTAAAGCCCGGCAGGAGCATCCAGGAGATTGCTTCTATAAGGGAAAAGGTAAGGTCATAGACTTGCCTCTGGTATCTGGTACTGAAAGTTCGAGCACTGATCGTGATCGTGGACAACCTTCCTGGAGAGCAACCATCAATCATGATTATCTTGAACACGAGCAAAAACGTCAATCGAGGAGTGTCTTTGAAAGGATCAGTAGGGAATCTCAATGACCAAAGCTGATCTCGTCGCACTGTTTCATCGGAATCCCTAAGGTCGCAGCACACCCAACCAAACCAACCCGCCTTATATCATGACAATGATCAAAGGCCACTCCTACCACCGGTAAGAGAGAATGTTCTCCCTCTGAACGTTGATGTTCATAATCTGAGGATTGCTTTAGATGCACTTGCTAGTTGGGACAATAAGCTCGCTGATGGGTATCGTCAATCACCATTTAGCGAGGAGGTTCGAGCTGCCGCCTTACCTGCTGGATTTAAACTTCCCACCATAAACACTTTTGATGGGAAAATTTATCCGCAGGACCATATGGATCACTTCAGATGATCTCGCACGTTGTAGATACTTTGCTGTAACTCTCATAGGAGCGGCGAAGAAGTGGTTCCGAGGACTCAAGTCTGGTTCAATCTCATCCTGGCAACAGCTTCAGACTGCATTCTTGAGGCAATTCCAAGCCGCGAAGAATTTCACTGTTCCATTGATAAGTTTGTCTACTATTCGGTAAGACCCAGAGGAAACTCTACAATCTTACCTGAATTGTTTTACCTCAGAGTTGGCAAAGGTCAATAACCTGCCTGAAGGAGGAGTCTTAACTCTAATGATGGCTGGGCTACGACTAGAAACTAAACTCTGGGAAGAGTTATTAGGGCGAGAATGCAGAATCCTTGAAGACTTCTATCGAAGAGTTGGTCGACATCTGAGGGTGGAATCTTCACGCGAAAACCTTAAAACGACAACACGCGAAAACCTTAAAACGACAAAGGGAGGAGAAAAGGATACTGCCAAAGATGCGACAACAAACAATAACAACAACAATAAGAAGTCGAACAAAAGGAGTAGTGAACAATCGACTGAGAAGTAGCCCAAATAGAAAAAGCAGGAGATTCCAAGAGCTCACATGAGGTTCAATAATTATACTGAATTGAACGCACCCATAGATCATATCTATGCGGTCATAAACCAATAAGAGCGGTATCATCAACCGGAACCAATGAAAAGAGATAGAGCGAGGTGCGACCTCAACAAGTTTTGTCAGTATCACAATGACATTGGACACGATACCAATAATTGCTTTGCCCTAAAAGATGAGATCGAAAGATTGATTAAAGAAGGGCGGCTGCGGCAGTACTCTAAACAGAATAATGAAAAGTAAGAAGAAAACCGACAGCGATCTCCAGAAATTCGACGCGAGGTGCAAACTATTTTCAGAGGACTGCACGTTGGGGGAGATTCCAAGATAGTGCAGGATAGGTATACACGAGAAGCTCGACAGCAGCCGTTGACCAACGTCATGCACCTCGAACAGCGACTACGAAAGCTTCAGCGAGTACCGGATATAGATATTACCTTCATGGAACAAGATGCAAAGGAAGTCCATTATCCACATAATGATGCGTTGGTCATAAAGATCAATTGTGGATGCACGCAATTATGGCAAGTATTGGTTGATAACGGAAGTGCTGTTGACATCCTGTATTACGACGCCTTTAAAAATATGGGGTTGAATGAAAGCGACCTAAAGTCTATCGTCACTCCACTCTACGGATTCACTGGTAACAGCATAATGCCTATGGGCATGATTGAGTTAATGGTCAACGTTGGAACCTACCCTAGGGTTTCAACGGTAATGACCCAGTTCTTAGTTGTAGATTGCCCCTCTGCATTCAATGCTGTACTGGGAAGACCAAAACTGAGGGAACTTCGAGCAGTAACATCAATCTATCATCTCACTATGAAATTCCCGACTTAACAAGGAGTAGGCGAGGTGCGTGGTAACCAATAAGATGCGAGGACTTGTTATAATTACTCCTTAAAGCTCGCAGCAAAGGATGTGACCCCTCGCACAATGATAGTCCAAAGAGAAGCGTCAGGCAAAGCGTCAGTTGAAGTGTCAGTCGAAACATCAGTCGAAGCGTCAGTCAAAATGTCAGTCGAAGCGTCAGGCGAAACGTCAATCAAAACGATAAACAAAGACTTTGACCCTCGAGAAATCGAGGGAGAGGTCAAAACTGGACCCATTGAAGATTTGGAGGATTTGCTATTTGACAGGTCCTCCAAGATTTTAAAGATTGGAGCAAGGCTTCAAGAACCTGTGCGAGCTTCATTGGTCACTTTTCTGGAATCTAACTTGGATGTCTTCGCATGGCAACATTCAGACATGATCGGGATCAATCTGAATATTATATGCCACCATCTTAACATAGATCTAACAAAGAAGCGTGTACAGCAGAAAAGAAGAGCTATGAATCTAGAACACTACGTCGCGTTGAAAGAAGAGGTAGAAAAGTTGCTCGAAATTGGATTTATCAGGGAATCTTTTTATCCGAACTGGCTTGCAAACCCAGTTTTGGTAAAGATACCCAACGAGAAGTGGAGAACATGCATTGATTTTACAGATCTCAACAAAGCATGCCCGAAGGACAGCTTTCCCTTTC